>CM062812.1:143123973-143523814 GCA_031772625.1 Pinus tabuliformis
ATTGCTGCTAAAACCATGCCAAGAAAGGAGTTGTAACAAAATATGGAGTTAAAAGCTCAGAATAAGAGATGTAAAATCACCAACATGTTTTCATTCACAATAACAAAAAGATACAATACAACCAGAAATATAAAACACTAATGAAATTCAAACTATCAAGAAGTAAAGTTCAAGTGCGTTTTTTTCCAAGGGAAAAATTGTAGCTTTGTATTCGATAGAGGAGGAGTTACATTCAATGAATGCCAAGCATCGCTATCATGGGTCTCGGTATATCTCAACATATATCTATCAAAAGATCATTAGAACCTTAACATTCAGAAGTACTATAATTAAAAAGAATTCTAAGCCCAAACAAAAAGGGGTGGGTCGGAAAAAAAGATTGCCATACACGTCCTCTAGAGAGATAACAAAAACAAAAAATTATTACAAAAAATTAAGTGTTATGAAGAGAGGGAAAAATTCCCTTCCATTCTGAGTTCCTCTACAGAAAAATCACTGGCTGACCAAAAACAACAGCTTTAGACAACTCATCAACCTTTGCATTGTGTTCCCTATAAACATGGTGGAAGTTCTCCTTAAAATGACTAGCAGCTTCTTTGAAGTTTTACCATATTTTTCCCATTTGCCAACTTAAACAGCAGTTTTTGAGCATGCAGTTTTGCCCAATTATTGCTATCAAAACTGAAATTCTCCTTCAAAGAGTAGTTGTGAGTAGGAGAAATAAACAGAATATCACCCATACTACATAGAATTAGATTCCTTTGACTTGCCCCCATTGAAAAAACCCCAGGGATAAGATGATCTATCTCCAGGATTCCAATTTGTCATGTCGGCTTTGTACTAGGAATGTGCTGAAGCTCAGTCCATACACAAATCTGCTTCTATTAAATAGTTCCAGTGGGGAGTAGGTCATGTTCTCAAAGAGAATATGATTACTTGTGATACACAATGCCCAATAGATAGTAATTGGGAGTGCTCTGTGATTTAACAGTAAGGGCTCCTCCATATTCCAATTTATCATGGTAGCTTTATACTAGGAATGTGCTTAGTTCCATATAAAATATGATTTTATAAAATACTTCCAGTGGGGAGTAAGTCATGTTATAAAAAAAATGATTCCTTGAGATCAATAATGCTCATTAGACCATAATTGGGAGTGCTCTATGATTCAGCAATAAGGGCTCCTCCACCCACTCTTGAAAGCTTTCTATAAGGGTAGGGCTATTCCAAGAAGCCGAGGTACCTATTAAGGAGGAGGCTTCCTTCCAAACTTCCTTAGAAAATATATAATCAAATAGGATACGCTAAAGAGATTCTTCCTGTGATTTACAAAGTATGAAATAACATAGGCTCAACCAATCTCTCTTTTGCAATATATCCCAAGTGGAGCTTTGTCTCTAAGAGCTAACCAGAAGAATAACTTGGCCTTCAAAGGAGTGAATTTTCCATAATGGTTTTCACTACCAACATTCTTCTTGAGGCGCTGCTAGGAACATGGCTTAATAACTAGCGCGTGCTATATAAACCACTGTAGGATTTTGAGACCACACAAGTTCATCTTCTTGCAATCTTAATTTTATGGAACAAATAGACATCTAATCACCAATGAGTCCCATTACTTTGCCATTTCCCTTAAGATCTAGAAGAATAACTTGGCCTTCAAAGAAGTAGATTTTACTCAATGGTTTTCACTACCAACATTCTTGAGGCTCTGCTAGGAACATGGCATCATAACTAGTGCATGTTGTATAAACCTCTGTATGGTTTTGAGACCATACAAGTTCATCTTCTTGCAACCTTAATTTCATAGAACAAATAGACAATCTAATCAACAATGAATCCCCTTACTTTGCAAATTGTCCATCAAGATCTAATTCTCTTTCCTGCACTCAACCCTGGTTCCAGAAATTTCCCTTACATTCTCCTAAAGCATCTTCTAAAGTCACAATGCCTTTGAATCTGAGGATGGCGATTAGATCATTCAACAACCTATGTTCTCCATTACTACAGATCCATGGATCCTCCCCTATTTGGGTTTTTCAGCCAATTCCAAATTTCCAAGCAAGCCACTTACCTATTAGGAAAAAGTGAGAGTGAGAGCTTTCCAAATTATAGAAGTTCCTGCTAGTGACTTTGTTTTGGCTCTGATCTAATCTTCACAAAGTAAAGGGGGTGAAGATACTTTGACTTACATCTTGCCATAACCTTGGATAGTGTATGACCTTCTGAAGGGTCACAAGTGTCTTTTTACAGGCTAACACTAGGACTATTTGAAGGTTTTTTTTCAGCTAAACTCCACTTTCTCCTATAAAAGCTATGGGTGAGGGGGACATGACCTTCTTAGGAAATTGGAAACTATAACATAATCCGATGACATAATTTTAATAGCTAATAATACTAACATCACAAAATGACATTGACTGAATATTTTTCTCTAAAACTAATGCACTAGTGTAAATTACAAATTTAAAGTCAAGATACTAGAAGACTGTATTGTCATTCATGTAAAAAAATAAACAACTGTAATTGATTGTCATCTTCACCCAATTGTTGATTTGGGGTAGTATCGGATGTGCTCTAGCCACGAAAATTGGTAGAGAGACTAAAGCACACGAGATCTCCAATACTCAGAAATGGTTTGGGCAGAATCTAACCAATTTGGGAGATATTAAAATAATTAATATTTTTAATGGAGCCCCTAAGTCTAAACTTATGGAAAATAAAATATTAATATGAATTAATATAAAAATGAGTTAGAATGTTCCAAAAGTCATGGATCAAGCCAGATCTAATCTTAGTCGTTGATTAGGGACTTAATTTCGGTCGTTGAATTGTCAACGAGAAAAGTATAAGAGGAGGCTTGAGGGTCACTTGGAGAATACACCGAGTTGATCAAGAATTCGATTTTGTGGGGCAAGGCTTGCAGAAGAAATCAAAGGAGTGATCAGAGTTGCAGTTGAGGGGCAGTGAATGCAGTAGCAAAGACGCAGAGATAGTACTAGGAGCATCAGCGCAGAAGCCGGGAGAGGGTTGACGCAGAGCCAACTAGAGGCCACGCAGAAGCAGCCAGAGGCCACGCAGAAGCAGCCAGGAGCTGCGCAGAGCCTAAGGAGGGCCAGCGTGGGAGACAAAGAGCCTCCAGAGGCTAACGGAGACTGACGCTGGGCCAAAAACGCTAACACTGGGCCAGAGTGGCTGATGTAGACCCTAGAGGTTGACGCTGGGAGATTTCGTGGGGCAAATTGGGGCTGATATTTGTCTCCGACTGAGAGGTACTACTGCTGAGGGCATTCTCTATTGGGTGAGCCATTTCTGGCACCCAGATTGTATTCTGAAACTACTTAATAATAAAACCCTCAGATAGCTACATCGGTTTTCCTGCATTGGGTTTTTCCGGGGACATTAGTCCAAAAATAACGGTGTCACTTGTGTGCTTGTTTTTCCTTCAATTGATGATCTGTATGTGTTGAAACTGTACTTGTATTTATTTTCTGTATTTACATGGTAAATAACTTGTTAATTAACAGAACAAGTAGAAAGAAATAAATCAGAAAGTACAGGAAGGATTTCTAAAAGTTAGACTTAAAAATTCCAACATGGTATTAGAGCGTGGTTGTAGATCACAG
This sequence comes from Pinus tabuliformis, assembly GCA_031772625.1. NCBI lineage: Eukaryota > Viridiplantae > Streptophyta > Pinopsida > Pinales > Pinaceae > Pinus > Pinus tabuliformis. The sequence goes on from CM062812.1 coordinate 143,127,600, forward strand.
GATAACTGAAGGCATCAGCCGAGCAGAGCAGCAGCAGAAACAACTGTCCCGAGTGACAGAAGTTGTTCCTAGAGGAAAATCAACAAGGAAGGGGTGACGCAGTGCCTGCATCATCAGTTCGAGCTGGGAAGAGGATCAACGCGCAGTGGCAGAGAGGAGCAGACCTGACCTACGCAGTGCCCGGTCACCTTTCTCAGTCAGGAAGGATTGACGCCCGTGGCCAGGAGGTGCGGATTTTGCTAGTGCCGGGATTGCGCAGAGCCTAGAGGCTCTAACCTTCAGTTTGTTGGGGCATAGGAAGTTGTGGGTAAGTTGCGGAGTGAAGCTGGTGGAGTACTGTAGTCAGAACAGTACCTAGTAGGGAGGGACCAAGGAGGAGGGAGTTGTTGCCGAGGATTTCTAGCCAAGAAATCCAGATCAATGGTGCAGCTGCACTAACAATCGGAGTGGGAGCATCTCGACATTGGCAAAGGGGTTTCCAGGAGGGAATTGAGGCTCAGAGGGAGTCACGCCGAGAACTTCCAGGAGGGAAGTAGAGAGACTTCGAAGAGTCGAAAGAGGACCAGCGAAATGGCAGTGAATGGGGTAAGAGATCAGGACAGACTGGACGGAGCCTCAAACTTCGTAGTCTGGAAGGACGGGATCTTATCCGTTCTAGACAAAAATCATTTCAAGCACTTCGCCTTAAACACAATAGCGATACCAATTGACCCGGCTGAGAACGAAAAGTATGAGTAGGCAATGGCAAGGGCCAAGAGCATCATCCTTGATAGGTCAAGGACCATGTAGTACCACATATTGCCAAAAAGGACACGGCAAATGCGATGTGGGAGGCCTTGACGAAATTATATCAACATACTTCCATGCAAAGGAAGATGCTACTAGAAAATCAGCTGCAATCATACCAAATGAAGAAGGGAGAACAAATAGACACCTTCCTCGGTCGATTGAAGGAGATCCGAGATCAGCTGACTTCCATAGGGGCCACGCCGATGGGGAGATGTTGGTGAGGACCACATTGAACACAGTCTCAGAGGATTGGGAGGTATTTGTCCAGAGCATACTGGGCAGGTTGACCCTACCAGATTGGGAGAAACTATGGGCGGCTCTTCGTCTAGAAGAGATCAGAAGGCTGACCAAGGCGGGAAGCAGCGGCAAGGGGGTCAGAATCAAGGAGGAGGAAGAGGAGGAGGATGCCCTAGCATCTGAGGGAAAGCAGGAGAAATGGAAGAAGAAGGACCTCACCAATGTCAAATGCTTCCATTGTGGGGAACTGGGTCACTATGTGAGCCAATGCTCGAGGAAGAAGAGCAAGGGAGAGGCTTCTAAGACCAAGGTTGCACTAGCAAAGGCAGAGAAAGAAGTGGAGACAGATGATGACTGTGCCATGAGTGCTCATACGCCACTTGAGAGGAAGTGGGGAGACATCAAGTTGTAGTCAGACGGACTACAGGCGATGAGGGGCACGATCCTCGAGGTACCTAACCTTTTGGATTATACCTTGCTACGAGAGCCCGAAGAGGAGTAGCAAGACTGGTAGATGTCGGTAGAGACAGATGCGAATGGAGAGACAGAGGGAGCTATAGTGCAGGGGTCCCAAGATAGCGTGAGGCAGCAATGCGAGATGCAAAGAGTTGTTGCAGTAGCGGAGAGGTTAGAGAGGGAGCACTTGTCAGTGACAGAAGGAGCTTCAACATTGGGAGTGTTTCTAGCCTGACAGAGATGTCAGAGTTGGGAGATCAGTTACTTACTTCTTAGTAACTGAGTCACAGTGCAACAGTTAGCAGTAGCAGTGCTATGGGAAGCACGATGCAGCATGATGAGAGGTATTGCAGTGCAAATGCAGCAGTGGCAGTGTCTGGGCCATGGGCAGTAGCATGAATGCAGAGGAAGTTGTCGTACAGATGCAGCAGTGGCAGTGGCAGGGCCATGGTTAGCAATGCATGATGCAGCAGTGCAGAGGATGTTGGGCAGCAGGCCTAGCATCAGCACAAGGACCGATGCCAGATGATCAGGGTGATGCTCAGTAAGGAGTATTACGAGAGCACAGTCCTCGCTAAGAGGGAGTGTTGATTTGGAGTAGCATCGAATGTGCTCTAGCCACAAAAATTGGTGGAGAGGCTAAAGAACGTGAGATCTCCAATACCCAAAAATGGTTTGAGAAGAATCTAACCAGTTTGGGAGATATTAAAATAATTAATATTTTTATTAGAGTCCCGAAGTCTAAACTCAGGGTAAATAAAATATTAATGTGAATTAATATAAAGAATGATCCAAAATTCATGGATCAAGCTAGATCTAATCTTAGCCATTGATTAGAGACTTAATCTCGGTCGTTGAATTGTCAATGAGAAAAGTATAAGAGGAGGCTTGAGGGTCACTTGGAGAATACACCGAGTTGATCAAGAATTTGATTTTCTGGGGCAGGGCTTGTTGAGGAAATCGAAGGAGTGATCAAAGTTGCAACTGAGGGGCGGGGAATGCACTGGGAGCATCAGCGCAGAAGCTGGGAGAGGGTTGATGCAGAGCTAGCCAGAGGCCACGCAGAAGCAGCGAGGAGCTGTGCAGAGCCCGAGGAGGGCCAGCGTGGGAGACGAAGAGCCTCCAAAGGCTAACGCAGAGCCCTGAGAGGCTGACGCTGGGCTAGAAAGGCTGACGTTGGGCCAAAGTGGCTGACGCAGACCCTAGAGGTTGACGCTAGGAGATTTCGTAGGGCAAATTGGGGCTGATATCTGCCTCCGACTGAGAGGTACTACTGCCGAGGGCATTCTCTGTTGGGTGAGCCATTTCTAGCACCTGGATTGTATTCTGAAACTGCTTCACCGGTTTTCCCGCATTGGGTTTTCCCTGGGACATTAATCCAAAAATAATGGTGTCACTTGTGTGCTTGTTGTTCCTTTAGGTAATGATCTGTATGTGTTGAGACTGTACTTGTATTTATTTTCAGTATTTACATGGTAAATAACTTGCTAATTAACAGAACAAGTAGGAAGAAATAAATCAGAAAGTACAAGAAGGATTTCTAATAGTTAGATTTAGAAATTCCAACACCAATGCTTAATAATCATGATGAATTTCAATTGAACTCAAGTACATGTTTTTAAGCCATCAAGATTTTCATCTTCAACATGTGCTTTAACAATCGTATTCAAATTTCATTCAAAGTCTAGTACAAGTTTCTCATCCATGAAGATCTTTTGTTGGAAACCTTTGATTTGGATAGGAATATAGAGAAGATGAAGAGTGCAAGACTGCCTGTGCAAATGCCATTGTAATGGAAAAACATATTTCTAAATTCAAAAACACTTTATCATTGTATAATTACTAGTTTCTACCTAGAAAGCAATGAAGAAGGTGCTTCCATCTTTATTTTACAAAAAATAAATACATTTAAGACTAGAAAAGGCATGGATTTTATTCCTTACACTTTAATATTTGCCACAGGTCCCTTGAACCAATATCTTGCATGTAGAAGCCAACTACCGCAAGTTAAAACGAATACTCCCCCCACTGCCAGAGGTGTATAGTTGAGGGTATCTTTTGTTATCGGATATGCAACAGGGAGAGAAAATAGGACAGTGATGGTGGCAACCCATAAAACAGCAATCCAACCAATGAATAAGCTGAAACTACCGAGGTTAAAAGGACCTTTTACAAAAGTTCTGCGTGCAAGAGTGATACGGCACAGAATAGGCAGAGCGTATGCAATGTACAAACCAATTGTTGAAATTGAGACCATAGCCTGGAATGCAACAATACTGCCCAGGGACTGCAAAGGAATAAAAATATCAGTATCATTAAAATAAGAATAAACCAGCTATGATAATCATGCATTTGCATTGAAAGTCGTTATTGGTTTTGAGATGAAATCATTTATTCTTATAAACTATCAATAAAAGGAATAAAGATGGTGATAAAACGAAATAAAAGCATCTGGCTGAAATAGATACCAATTTGAAATTCACCGTCTGCATTATATTGCAGGGTTATATCTTAATTTATACGACATCTTATGGAATGCAATAACATGTTAATAAAATGACAAACACAAGTGAGATTTACATTTAATTTGGTCGTCTTAAGAATAGAGAGATTTTCTAGGAGACTGTCACCTTCTCAAAATGCAAGTTCTGCTACTTTATGTAAGCAATAACTAGAGAGGGAGCAGCAAGCCGAGACGGAATTTTAGTTAGGGCTTATGAGACAGATCTTGAACAAGACTGAAATTTTTTGGAGAGAAATCTTCTGGCCATACGGCAAATAATCTAGAGCAGTCGCGCCTCTTCCAGGCAAATGCATCAGCCTTCGAGGCAATCACAGATGTAGCGAAAAAATTAAGCTAACAAGAACAAAAGCAAGCCCACCTGCGGATTTGTTAAGACAGTAAAGGTACACGAAGTGTACCGGGAAAATCACTAAATCCAACCTATATTCGTAGTCCCACTCCCCTGTATTAATGGGAATGTAAGAAAGTACTTCTATGCGATTTAGCATATAATATGATAATGTAATAAACTTGTGCAGCAATATAATAATTCATATTACATCTTATGTTATAAACAGTTAAGTTAGAATATAACTAGTAATGTGGATTGCTGCTTATGCTTATTTTTCAGAAATTGGTCCTGTTACCAAAAAGGTTTCGCAGAGAATTATCAAACAGGTGGACGTTTGGAAAAGACTCCCTATTGGTTTTTTCGATGGAGCGGCTTGCAATAATGTTTGTGGATGTGTGCTGTACGTTGTTATTGAACCAGGTTCATATTTCCATTTCAGTTGGAATTGTGGGGAAGGTACCAATAACTGTGCAGAGATCATTGCTTTATGGGGGTATTGTTCTGTGCTGAATGGCTTTCAATTGAGTCTATAAATATCTTTGGAGACTCCAAAGTGGTTATAGACTGGATGCGGAAACCCTGCATGCATATCATTTGGATGAATCGCATTAATATGTTGATTGGTAATTTCCAAAGGTTGACCTTTTCAGACATCTACAGGGAGCAGAACGACGTTGCAAATGCATTATCAAAGGATGGATGCATAAAAAGACCGGGAGAAATCCACTACTCTGAGATATGCAATGACTCTTTACTTAAAGTGGGGAAGATCGACATCTTATAGTTTCCTTCTTGTGCAAGCCACACTTTGTATTTTCCTGCGGACAGATTTTGATTTTTGTTGAAGAGGTGGCTCTATCAGTATCATGTATAAGGTTTGTATAAGGTTTTTACTGTGTTACATTTTGTTTCCATATGTATGAGACTGGATACACATAGGCACTTTTTCTCGATGGTACAATCTGGGATAAAAACTTTGGGGATTTTTAAAGCAAATTCAAGCATATATGTAATCAACCACCAGTATATTAGTGGAATCTATGCTAACGTGAACATCTTTCTATTAATAGAAGCATGTTTGTTTTTTCTTTTTGAGAAAAAAAAAAAGTGGCTTGATAAGATTTTGGTATTAGATTTTCCCTGTGTTATATACAACTTGGAAAATATAATTCCTACTTGTCTTGTGATGGAGTGATTAGCTTTCTTTAGGAGTTTGTTAGATATATGAGATCTTAGGTCCTATTTAGGTGTGTGGTTGAGATATTCTCTCAACAAACTGGATTGTATGGTTAAGATAATATTTCTATCTTAAACCAATAATTAATGTATTTATATGTGTTTAATGTAATGCAAGATAATTTTTGGTGTGCAAACTGATTTCTAACTTGGTATCAGAGCCATTGGGTCTATGGGTAAATGCCTTAAGGGAGGGCTAGGATTAGACTAGAGATGTGAGTTGTTGTATGTTAGATTAGTGTAAGCTTGTGTTTTGAAATTTGTGTGAGAGATTCGTCTAGGCATCTCTGCCCTTTGTTGTCGCTCAGTTTGTGCCCAATGCTATAAGATTAGAGAGAGTAATTTGCTAAGGTCATGAAATTTTGATAGTTGGAGACACATGATATTTTGGAAATACTTGCCCAAAGCCAGTGTCTCACAAGGCTGTCCAACGGTTGTACTTATATGTCCTGCTACAGCCGCAACTCTGGATTCCTCAATGGCATTGTCCTCCTGCACGAGCTCCAAGAAGGGGTTAATTTATTCTGTTGCATCGGCCTGTGGAGTAAATATAATAGATCGAGGATATTGAAGATATGATTTAAAAAATAAAGGGTGCCCAATTGGATTTAAGCTCATGACTTGCGTGTCAGCTATCTGCAAGAGGGGCCATATAATGGAGAGTTGTAGCACTTGTTCCTGCGAGAGACATTAAAAAATCTTTGTTGAACGACATAGTTTTGAGATTCATGAAGAAATTTTCCATTAGATCAAGTTCTAAAAGCTTCCATGTTGTTTTCTCTTGTCTGGAAACCTTGCAAATCGTGAACTTGCGCGACCCATTTTGAGATTCAAAGTTTTGTTCTCCCCTTTTTTTTGAATCATATTTCCCAAGAATTGATACAATATAGCTGGTGTAGTGAAGAATGGAGGCTATTAAACATGGTGAAGACAGAAGTAAAGTTCTACCATAAGCCTAGGAATCGACCATTGATATAGCAGCGAGTCTGTTCTGAGCTTGGTAAACATGGTGTTAGAAAATTATATATTACAAAGAAATGGTACACATAAAATATTGCGGAAACACAAACACATAAAACAAGAGAGACACATATATACGTGGTTCATCAATTTGGGCTACGTCCATGGAGAAACAACCAGTGCTTCCTTTATATTATCCAGCAAAATGAAGAAATACAACCTACAACAGATCCGCGGTAATTTCCTCTTCGCTCTCGCACAGTCTCCTTTGTCTTTCTCGTTCTGAATACACCCATATACGTCGCCACAATACAATTCCCTCATATAAATCAAGGGGTTGCCTTCTAGGGAAAAAAACCCTAAATTGAACATAACTTCTACTGTCAGATCATCCACCTAATGAACGGCCCAGAATGACTACGAAATTGCAATATTTTACAAGGCAAATTTACATCTATTTTTAGCTTTAAGGGTGTCATAAAATCACTGTGCCCCCCCCCCAAATTCGTTGCCGCACTTTTAGGAACTAGGATCCAACATGGATACCTCTAAATAAAGAAGATAATCAAGCTCCACACCCAACAATCTCCCACTTGGAGACAGATTATTGCAACTCCATCGCTATTTCATTTGCTGGACAACGCTTCCACTTTGGACCTGGTTGTTTCTCATCTTCATCATCATACTTGAAGACCAATTGAAACTGAGCAGAATCTCAATTTCTCCCTAGTTACAACTTTTGTTAACATATCTGTAGGATTTTGGCTAGTGTGTATCTTTTCCAGCTTCAATTGTCCATCTTCCAACACTAACCGCATGAAATGGTACTTGAACTGTATATGTTTAGTCTTGGAATGAAATGTTGAGTTCTTAGCAAGATGAATGGCACTCTGGTTGTCACTATATATGTGAAAATTTCAAACACAAAATTCTACTAAAATAATTGATTTATTTCTCCTACTTATTTTCCACAATAAGTTATTTACAAAACCCTTCAGTAAACATCAAAGTAAATTCTACAACAGTTGTCACATAATAACATAGAGAAAAGAACAATGAAATACAAGCACAAGAATCAATTACATCAACACATTATTTTTGGACAATAGTCCCCAGAAAAACCCAAAGCGGGAAAACCGTGTAGCAAATAAGGGTTTATTTATTATTCTTCAGCAACAATCTCTTTACAAGGAATGATTTTGCAGAACATAGAGAAACCTCTGAGAAAACACTTGAGATAATTTTCCTCCTCCCTTTGGAGAAATTCTGACACCCTAGAGACCCTCCAGCCTTCATTGCGTCACCTCTACGTTATCTCTGCGTGAGGACTGTGTCCCTTGCTGCACTGCCTCTCTGATCTATCCCTCTACGCTGCCCCTTTGATGCTCTGCGTCACCTCCTCCTTAGTCTCTGACTGATGTTGATGCCCTCCTCTTCCTTCACCCTGCAACTCTCCCTCTGAAATTGAACTCTTCCTCCTTGAGAATCAATTTCCCTCGAGTCACTGAGTATTTGCCCGGTGTTTTTCCAAATGACTCTCAAGTCTTCCTTTATACTTTTCTTGTTGAGATATCAACGGCCGCGATATAATCTCTAATCAATGGCTAAGATTAAAATAGACTTGATCCTCGTCTCTCAGAAGCTTCTCACCCATATTTTCATTAATACCCATTAATATTTTAATTTTCCTATGTTAGACTTAGGAACCCCATTAAAAATATTAATTATTTTAATAAAAATACAATCCGGGTGGAATTTCACCAAACGATTGCTGGGTCATGGAGATCTCATGTGTTCTAGCCCCTCCACAAAATTTTGGAGCTAAAGCACATTCGATGCTACCCAAAACTCAACACTCCCTCTTCGCGAGGAATGTGCTCTAGCAATACTTCCTAGCAGAAGTATCACACTGATCCACGGCATCGGTCCTCTGCGTTGTTGATGCTTGGCCTACTGCCCTTTATCCACTCATCGCTGCAACCTATACTGTTGCCCATGAGATTGTCACTATCATTGTTGCATCTGTACTGCAGCTCCCTCTCAATATGTTGCATCATGCTGCCCATAGCATTGCCACTGCTAATTACTGCACTGCAACTCCCTGCACTATCCGCTTCTGCTACTGAAATGAATTCTTAATCATCCCCATCTTCTCCCTGAAATAAACAAACTTTATTCTTCCTAGAGCCTTGGTGAGAATGTCTCCCACCTGTTCTCCTGTCGGAGTGTACCGTAACTATACTACTCTTCGCTGGACACAGTGTTTGATAAAGTGACACCTGATGTCAATGTGCTTCAACCGATCATGAAAAACTGGATTCTCAGAGAGCTTGATGCAACTTTGATTATCACACAAAATATTGGTCGCTTCCATCCTTCTCCTAAATAGATTCACTAGCAAATTCCTAAGCCATATGGCTTCACACGATGTTGTGCTAGCTGCCATATATTTAGCGTCAGCTAAGCTCAGATCTACGAATTTATGTTTCCTACTACACCAGGAGGTCATTCCCGATCCAATGTTGAAACAATGCCCAGTGGTACTTTTCTGATCTACTGAACTTCTAGCCCAATTTGCATCAGTGAACCCACTTAGCCTGATGTCATTACCTTGGGTGTACATTAATCCATGCTCGACTATTCCTTGTATATATCTAAGAACATGCTTGGCTTCTGCGTAGTGCGCCCTTTTTGGTTCCACCATGAATTGACTGAGGGTGTTGATAGCGTAACAAATGTCTAGCCTGGTATTGACCAAATATATTAAGGACCCTATGAGTTGTCTGTACAAGGTGGGATCAACTTCTTTATCTTCAGACGCATCAATCTTCTTCGATTTGGTAATCACTGGAGTAACAATAGGTCCACAGTCCTGCATTCTGAACCTTTTCAAAATTTCTGTAGCATATCTTCCTTGTCCAAGGAAAATTCCACCCTTCTGCTACCAAACTTCCAACCCCATAAAATAATGCATTCGTCCCAAATCCTTCATGTCAAATTCTATAGCTAGGTTTTCCTTGCAATATTTGATGAGCCTGGATGAACTTGTTAGAAAAAGGTCATCCACATATAACCCCAGAATTAGAGGCTCATTCTCTAAAATAAGATAATAGAGGTTGGGATTTGCATCGCTCTTGACGAATCTCATCTTTTGCAAGTAACTATCAATTTGACCGTACCATGCTCTATGCGCTTGTTTAAGCCCATACCAGGCTTTTTTCAACCTGCATACATGAGATTTTTTCTCATGTGTCTCAAAACCCTCTGGTTGTTCAATGTATAGTTCTTCTTCTATCACCCTGTTCAAAAACGCAGTCTCGACGTCCATCTAGTGAATCTCACACCCCATCTATGCTGCAAGGGATATCACATATCTAATAGAAGTATACCTGGCTACTGGGGCGAAGGTTTCTTTGTAGTCTATCCCTTCCTTCTGAGCATACCCCTTAGCCACGAACCTGGCTTTGTATTTTTCCACATTGCCATCTGCAACATATTTGACCTTGTAGATCCATCTCGAACCTACCACTGACCTATCCTAAGGTCTAGGTACCACTTCCTAGACATCATTGATCATTATGGAACTGTATTCCTCCACCATGGCATCTACCCATACTTGATGCTGAATGGCCTCCTGAAAACTAGACGGTTTTCCAACCTGAGCCACCAAGGCTTGGTATCTATCTGGTTGTTTACTCTCCCTTTTCTCGTTCCTAGGAGCTCCAACGAAATCCTCTGCATTCGGTAGTATCTGTCGAAGTTCCTGGCTCGTTCTTTCACTAGTAGTGGGTAGATCTATTTGGTCGCCTCCTGAGACTCCACCTACTGTGATACCTTTGGATTCTTGTCTTTTGGAGAATTACTAGTGCTGGTTTATGTTGGTCGGAGTGGCTAGACCAATGGATCATCCTTTGACTGCTCTTCGAAAGACATTTCTCAGGATTTCCTAAAAAGCTCTGTCCTCCATGAACTTTACATCTCGTCACACTACGATCTTCCTATTTCTCAGAAGATAGATTCTATATGCCTTAGGATTCTCGCTATATCCCACAAGATATCATTTTTCTGCAGTTTCATCCAACTTCTTCCTTTTTTCTTCGGGTATATGGCAGTATGCCAAACTCCCAAATATTCTGAAATGACTCACCTCAGGCTTCTTGCCGGTGAAGACACTCTCCGGAGTAATCTTACCTAATGCCTTGTGAGGAGTCCTGTTCTGGACATATACTGTTGTGCTGCATGCTTCTGCCCATAGAAATTTGGGCATATCCTGATCATACAACATTGCCCTTGCTCCATCAACAATAGTCTTGTTCTTCCTCTCTACTACTCGATTCTACTCCTGATTATATGGAGCTATCCATTCTCTTCTGATGCCTTCCCTTGCGCAGAAATTAGTGAAGTTCTTATCAATGTATTCTCCACCATTGTCTGAGCGCAACACTTGTATCCTCTTCCCTGTTAGATTCTCAACCAGAGCCTTAAACTCTTTGAATCGATCAAAAACCTCATCCTTGGTTTTAGAAAGTAGATCCACGTCTTCCTGGAATGGTCACCAATGAAGGTGACAAAGTATTCGGCACTACTAAGAGCTTTTGTGGACATGGGTCCGCAGATATCTGAGAGTATCAATCCCAAAACACTCTTAGCCCTACTGTTACTTCTGGAATAAGCCACTTTTCTGTACTTACCTAGTGCGCACCCTCTGCATACATCGTCTCATTTGGTACTTAATTTTGGAACTCCTGTGACGGTTCTTTTCAAAATTCTTAGATCCCCATGGTGTAAGTGCCCCATCCTCCTATGCCATAGTTCATTCAAATCGTTTTTCCCACTGCTACCTATCAGCATTGAAGATTCTAATTGTAACTTATACAATCTGTTACTTCTGACTCCAATTTGGACCTTCTTCTTCCAACTCGGATGTTTGACATATAATTTCTTCCCAATGAAGAAAACATCATAGCCCTTGTTTTGTAACTGAGATACAGAGAGTAAGTTCATCTCCAATCCAGGCACATGCAGCGCATTGGTAGCTCAAAGTCGATCCTCTGCTTCTGTTTGAAAAACTAGAGTACCTCTTCCTACGGGGGTACATTTTGACTTATTTCCCATGGTGATTTGAAAGTTCATCTGTTCTTCTTGATAGCTCGAGAAACATTCTCTTATTCTTGTCATGTGCGCAATAGCGACTTCTTCTTCCTGTCTGGAAGCTAACATAGAATAGTCGTGATCCATATTCTTCGTGCTTTCCTCTTTCCCGAGAGAACTACGTGAGTCCTTTTGAGTTGTTGCTCTAGCATCATGCTCCTGACTCATTGCAGATTCTCTAATCCTGTTGCCCGATCTCAGCTCTGATACCATGTGAAAATTTCAAACACGAAATTATACTGCAGTAATTGATTTATTTCTCCTACTTATTTTCCACAATAAATTATTTACAAAACCCTTTGGTAAACATCAAAGTAAATTCTATTGCAGTTGTCACATAATAGCATAGAGAAAAGAACAGTGAAATACAAGCACAAGAATCAATCACATCAACACAGTTACTTTTGGAAAATAGTCCCCAGAAAAACCCAATGCGGGAAAACTGGTGCAGCAGATGAGGGTTTATTTATTATTCTCCAGGAACAATCTCTTTACAAAGAATGATTTTGCAGAACATAGAGAAACCTCTAAGAAAACACCTGCGATAAATTCCTGCTCCCTTTGGAGAAATTCTGACACCCCAAAGACCCTCCAGCCTTCAATGCGTCACCTCTGTGTCATCTTTGCGTGAGGACTGCGTCCCTTGCTATGATGCCTCTCTAATATGTCCCTCTGTGTTGTCCCTCTAATGCTCTGTGTCACCTCCTCCTTAGTCTCCGACTCATGCTGATGCCCTCTTCTTCCTTCACCCTGCAACTCTCCCTCTGAAATCAAACTCTTCCTCCTTGAGAATCGATTTCCCTCAGGTTACCGAGTATTTGCCTGGTGTGTATCCAAATGACTCTCAAGTCTTCCTTTATACTTTTCTTGTTGAGATATCAACAAACGCGATCTAATCTCTAATCAATGGCCAAGATTTAAATAGACTTGATCCTCGTCTCTTAGAAGCTTCTCACCCATATTTTCATTAATACCCATTAATATTTTAATTTTCCTAAGTTAGACTTAGGAACTCCATTAAAAATGTTAATTATTTTAATAAGATACAATCCGAGTGAATTTCACCGAACGATTTCTAGGTCTTGGAGATCTCATGTGTTCTATCCCCTCCACAAACTTTTGGAGCTAGAGCACATCCGATGCTACCCAAAAATCAACAGTATAACCTACCCATCTCCTGCTTCTTATCCAATTCATCCATAAACCTTTGCAACCAAATCATTTCTTTGCTAGCTTTTGTAGCAACAACATACTCTGCTTCCATTGTTGAAAGTGCAACAACACTCTGCATTTTTAAAACTCAACTGATAGTTGTTCCACCTATAGTAAACACATACCCTGTGGTGCTCCTCCTGTTATCTCTATTATCTGCCATATCTACATCAACATATTCCTGTAGAGCAATGTTTGAACCACCAAAGCATAATGTTTGATTTTTGGTACCTCTCAAATACCTGAGAATCCATTTCACTTCCACCCAATGTTCCTTTCCTAGATTGTCCATGTACCTACTTACAACTCCCACTGCATGTGCAATATCGGGCCTTGTGCAGACCATTGCATACATTAAGTTTCCAACTGCTGATGCATATGGAACTTTAGACATATATTCCATCTCTTCCTAAGTCTTGGTACACGTCTCCTTACTTAGTTTGAAATGGCTAGCCAAAGGTATAGTAACTAATTTTGCATTTTGCATATAAAATCTTTCCAACACCTTTTGTATGTACTCACTCTGAGAAAATGTTAATTTGTGATTTTTCCTGTCTCTAGTTATTCTCATACCAAGGATTTGTTTTGCAGCACCCAAATCCTTCATTGCAAATGAATTTGCCAATTTTCCTTTGAGCACATTTATTTCCTACATGTTAGATCCTACAACAAGCATGTCATCTACATACAATAACAATATAATATAGCTGCCATCATTTTGTCTTTTGAGATAAACACAATGATCAGAGTGACATCTAGTATAACCTTGTTTAGACATAAACCTGTCAAATTTTAGATACCATTGCCTTGGAGCCTGTTTTAAGTCATACAAGCTCTTTTTCAACCTGCACACTAGTTTCTCCTTCCCTTTGACTTTATACCCTTGTGGCTGCTGCACATAGATCTCTTCCTCCAAATCCCCATGGAGAAAAGTTGTCTTTACATCTAACTACTCAAGATGCAAATCTTCTGCTGCTACCAGACTTAAAATAGTTCTGATTGAAGTCATTTTAACGACAAGAGAAAATATTTCATCAAAGTCTATACCTTTCCTTTGTGCAAACCCCTTCACCACAAGTCTAGTTTTATCCCTTTTTCTACCTCCACCTGCTTCCTTTAACTTGTAAACCCATTTATTCTGCAATATTGTTTTACCTATAGGCAACCTGACTAAGTCCAAGTCTGGTTATGTACCAAGGAGTTCATCTCTTCTTTCATGGCTAACTCTCACTTCTTCCTGGTTTCTATCTGCATTGCTTCTTCATAGCACTTTGGTTCACCAGAATCAGTCAACAATACATAATATAATGAAAGAGAGTATCATTCAGGGGGTCCACTTATCCTGGTAGATCTTCTAACACCACTTTTAGGGATTTGAGGTGTATGTTGTTGTTATGGTTGTTGTTGTTGTTGTTGTGGCTGTTGATCATTATGATTTCCAGACACCTTTACTTTTTCTGTGATCTCATCAAGCACTGTATATTCTTTGTTTTTTTTTCTTATTTTTTTTCCTGCATCTGATCCTTATACAAAACTTTTTCATTGAATATGACATCTCTACTCCTAATTATTTTGTGATTTTCATAATCATATAAGCGATAACCAAAATCATTAACAAAATATCCAATAAAGGTACATTTCTTTGATTTTGTCTCAAACTTTGTTCTATTTTCTTTATTAATGTGGACAAAGGCTTCATAACTGAAAGTCTTTAAAAATGAGTAGTTTACCTTTTTACCTGTCCATGCTTCCTCTAGAATACCACCATCCAAGAAACTTGAAGGCCCTCTATTTATTAGATAAACAACGTATCTACAACATTTGCCCAAAATTGTAAAGACAATTCTACATGCAATCTCATGCACCTTGCACACTCCATGATTGTCCTGTTCATCCTTTCTGACACACCATTTTCCTGCAGTGTTCTTGGAATTGTCTTCTCTCTGTGAATTCCATGCTCTGAACAGTACTTATCAAACTCTTTGTAGCAATATTCTCGTCCATTGTCTGATCTGAGACACGTCAAGTTCTTTCATGTCTCATTCTCAACCAAAGCTTTCCATTTCTTGAAAGTATCAAATACATCAGATTTATTCCTAATACAATAAATCCAGGTTTTTCTGGTTGTATCATCAATAAAAGTAACATAATAGCGAGAGCCACCGAGAGATGATATTTGAGCAGGTCCCCATACATCTGTATGCACAAGCTCTAATTTTTTTCTCTTCTTTTCTTTACCAACTCTGAGAAATCTGACTCTCTTCTATTTTCCATAAACACAATTATCATAGAAGTCCAAATCAACATGCTTCAAACCTAGTAACAAATTTCTTGAATGAAGAATCTGCATCCCTTTCTCACTCATTTTCCCAAGCCTATGATGACACAAAGTTGTATCTGCTCCTATAAAGGTTAAATCATTAACAAAATTAGAAATGTCATTGCATAAATACAATGTACCAACCTTTTCTCCTTATGCTATTACCAGGGCTCCTTTAGTGACCTTCCAGGTTTTCTCTGTAAAAGCAGTTACACAGCCTTTACCTCCCAACTGCCCTATTGAAATTAGATTTTTCTTGAAATCTGGAACTTGCCTTACTTCCTTTAATAGCCATTGGTTTCATTATGTTGTTTTATGAAAACTTTACCCATTCCAATGATTTTACAGGGTTTACCATCACCCAAACGAACCTGTCCAAAATCTCCTTGAACACAATCATGAAAATGTTTCCTATCAGGTGTGGCATGGAATGAGGCCTCTGAATCTACCACTCATGCATCAATAATATTTTCCAAAGAAAGAACAAAGCATCTTGCAACACATCACCCGTCACATTCACTTCATGATTGTTTTCTTGTTGTGCGTCTCCTTCTTTTCCCTTTTGAGACTTTCAGCATTTCTTCAGGTGTCTTTTCTTCCTACATTTCCAGCACACTATCCCCGATCTGGACTTGGATCTGCCTTTCCTTGACTTACTGCGATATCTTGGACTCTTTCCTCTTTCCATTTTTCTTCCCCTAATCTCTGCAGTCAAAGCATTACCTGATGTCTCACTGAAGCTTTTCTGTCGCATTTCCTCGCTAAGGATGGCACCGACAACATCCTCAAACTTTAAAGTACTAGATCCAAAGACAGAGTTACTAATGGCCATAACTAAACCATTCCAACTTTCTGGCAATGAGCACAGAAATAATAGAGCCCTAACTTCATCATCAAAATTTACCCCTACAAAACTTAACTGGCTGGTAACCATATTAAATTCATTTAAATGATCAGCAACAAATCCACCTTCTGACATCTTCATATTAAATAAACGCTTCATAAGAAATACCTTATTTGAGGCCAAGGGTTTTTCATATAGTTTGGCCAATGCCGTCATTAAACCCTCTATTGTCGTTTCCTTTGAAATGTTGAATGCCACTGACGTTGCCAAACACAGTCGTATTGTTCCAAGTGCCTTTCTATCGAGAAGTTCCCATTCTGCATCTGTCATACTCATCGACTTCTTTGTCTTTCCGCTCAATGGTAGGTACAAATATTTCTGATACAAATAATCTTCCATTTGCATCTTCCACAACGGATAATTTTGGCCGTTAAATTTCTCGACCCTAAACCTACCATCTTTCGCCATTGCTCCCACTCGAACCAGGAACCCTTCTCTCCTATGAGTTTAACAGCCAAATAGACCTTTGGCTCTGATACCAGTTGTTGAAAATTATATATTACAGAGCAATGGTACACATAAAATATTGTGGAAACACAAACACATAAAACACTTAAAACTAGAGAGACACAGATATATGTGGTTCACCCAATTTGGGCTACATCCATGGAGAAACAGTCAGTGCTTCCTTTATATTATCCAACAAAATGAAGAGATACAACCTACAACAAATCCACTGTAAGTTCCTCTTCGCTCTCACGCAGTCCCCTCTCTCTTTTTCGCTCAGAATACACCCATATACGCCACCGCAATACATTTCCCTCATATAAATCAAGGGGTTGCCTTCTAGGGAAAAAAACCCTAAATTAAACATAACTTCTACCGTCAGATCATCCGCCTAATGAATGACTTAGATTGACTACAAAATTACAATATTTTACAAAGCAATTTTACATCTATTTTAAGCTTTGGGGGCACTACCCACAAATCCTCGTTGGGGGGGCCTCATAAAATCACCCTTGCCCCCTAACAACGATTAAATAGGCGGCGTTGCCACCCCATTAGGAACTGGGGTCCAACGGAGCGATACCTTTGAATAAAGAATATAATCAGGCTCCACACCCAACACATGGTGTGAAAATTCAGTTTATGCAGAGATTGTGTTAACTATAGCATAGGCTTTGAAGGGTATATTGCCCACTGGAGTGGTACCTGAAGATTGTTTTGAAGACTCTGTTGATTTCTGGTAGCATCAGATGTGCTCTAAGTCTCAAATTTTGCAGGGAAGCTTGGGCACATGTATTCCAAAGAACCCAAAGATGAGGATCAAGCACAAATGATCTTAGCTATTGATTAACTTCTAATCTGGGTCGTTGAATGTCAATGAAGAGATTATTTAAAGAGGCATGAGGGTCACTTGGAAAGACACACAGAGAGTTTAGAAGTTCGATTTTCTGAAGCAGAGTAGAGGAACTGCCGGTAGAATTTCGATAGTGAGCTTTTGCAGTGAGGGGCAGGGATAGTTGGGTTGGAGTATCTTCTCCAAAGCCCAAGATACACAGCAAAGAGGTAGAGAGAAACCAGGAGGAGGCAGCGCAGACCCAGGAGGGGTTGACGCCAAGCTAGAAGGGCCCACGCAGTGCTTGACGCAGAGCCAGGCCTCATGTAGAAGTAGTGCAGTCTTCTAGCAGAAGTCCGAGATTTGCCGAGGAATTGACATCTGAGCCAGGAGGGTTGATGTCAGAGCTCCAGGAGGCAAGTAAACTCAGCGCAGAGCTGACGCGGGCCCTACGCAGGGCCAACGCAAAGATAGCCGAGGACACTTGGTTCAGATGCTCTTGCTGGGTGAGTAAGGTAATCTCACTAAGTTTTTCTGCCAATTTATTTCTCTGTAACTGGATTGCTAGATGGGCATCCAGAGTTGTATTCAGAAACTACTACTTAATAATATAAAACCCTCAAAGTTGTTGCATCGGTTTTCCCACATTGGGTTTTTCCGGGGACATTTGTTTAAAAAATACTATCACTTGTGTGTATCTTTCTCTATTGTTCTGTTCTTGTTTTGGGAAAATTAATTAATTAAGTGAAGGCTGCAGTTGTATTAGCTTCGATATTTTTTGTAGGAAGCAGCAGATAATTTGTTTCAGTAATTAACAAATAGGAGAAGTTTAATCAATTGTTGCAATAGTACATTCGGGTGCGATTCTTGAATTTTCACATGGTATCAGAGAAACGCAAGTAAAGAAAGAAGAACAGTGCCAGAGTGCTGAGTAGAAAAGGGAAATCGAAAAATCTGCAGGAGGTAACAATTCAAAACCCCAGAGGGTTTGTGCAGTTCTAGCCGGAGGGCTAATTTTCGAGACAGACTCTCTCTGAGTGATTCAACAGAGAGGAAGGACTCCTAGTTTGAAATTTTGTTGGGGCAGAGGAAGCAGCATTAAAGCCTCAGCATGAGGAGAAGCTGGTGGGACACAGTCCTTTCTGCAGGCCATTTTACTGAGCAGAAAGACGTCAGAAGAGAAGGAAGAAGCACGGTTGAGCGAACTTTTCCTCAGTAAGACTTCCTACCAAGAAGTTTGTTTTCTTATTGGCTGAGCAGTAGCAGTAAGAACCAGAGAGGAGATTTTCGACATTTTTCAATGGCAGAGATGGCTACCAGTGGATTGAGGGATCAAGATAGATTGGATGGAGCATCCAACTATGTCATCTGAAAGGCAAGGATGTCATTCCTTCTAGATGAGCATGCTCTCAAGACATATGTGGATAGCGTGGTGGTTGTGCCTGCAAATGCAGATCCGTTGAAGAAATATAAGGCTAAGATGGCGAAGGCGAAAAGAATGATCCTCAACGGAGTGAAGAATCATGTAGTCTGTCACATCGCTAGTAGAGGGACTGCTAAGGAGATGTGGGATGCTTTGTGTACATTATATCAGGGATCTTCTGAGTAACAGAAGATGTACCTTGAACAGAATTTGAGATCTGCTCAAATGCAGAAAGGGGAGCATGTGGATCCATTCCTCACGAAGCTTCAGGAGACCCGTGATGAATTGTCTGTTGTGGGGGCATACTCCTCAAGATTCAGATTTGGGTAGACTGAGCCTCAATTCTATCTCAGATGAGTGGTAAGTCTTCGTATAGAGTATCCTTGACAAAGTAGCTTTGCCAAATTGGGATGAGATGTGGGCAGTTCTAAAACAAGAGGAGCTGAGGAGAGACTTAGTTAAGGTTAAACTTGATAGAAGCAACAACAGTGGGTCAAAGTCTTAGGAGGAGGAGGAGAATGCAGGCCTCACATCGAAGGGACAATAGGAGCGACGGAGACATAAGAAGGATGTCTCGAAGATCAAGTGTTTTAGGTGTGGTGAGATGGGTCACTACACTATACAATGTTCTCTTAGGAAGAAAGATAAGGATGAAAAACACGATCTGAAGGTTGTGCCCGCAAAGATCGAGGAAGAGGAGTTTGCCATTACAGTCGAGATACCTCCAGGAGGGAGGTGAGCTGATTTGGAGCTGTAGTTTGAAAGAGCTATAGATGGGCAAGATCCTTGAGGAGCCCACCTCTTGGATCAATTCCTTGCTATAGGAGCCCAGATCAAAAGTTGCAGTGGCTAGAAGCGTCAGAGATTGAACAATGCAGAGCAGAGTTGGCAGCAGTGTAGATGGCACAGAGTAGTAGTCAGCAGCAACACAGTAGATTCAGAGGGTCAGCGCAGAGACTAGAAGCAGTCAGGCTTCAACATTCACGTCGTATCATACTGAACAAAGTTAGTTTAGTAATTTAGGATTTTTTTCATTGCTGATGGTGTAGCAGCAATAGTTTGTAGTGCAATGGCAATTGGTAGTGGCAGTGCCAACAACAACACGGATGTAGAAATTCAAAGGGAGTTGCAGTACGGATGCAGTGTTGATAGTGGTAGGGCGAACAACAGTACAAATGCAACGTTTTCACAGTAGTTGGTGAACAAAATGTCAGACATTAGCAGTGCAGAGGACGATGATATGAAGTCAGTGTGATACTTCAGTGGGAGGCATTGCCACAACACATTCCTCGCTAAGAGGGAGTGTTGATTTCTGGTAGCATTGGATGTGCTTTAAGTCTCAAATTTTGTAGGGAGGCTTTGGCACATGTATTCCAAAGAACCCAGAATTTTTTTTGGGAAATTCCACCAAAAGACAATTGCATTAAAATAATTAATTGTTTTTAATGAGATCCTAAGTCTAAACTTAGGAAAATAAAATAATTAAACAATATTAATATAAATTGTGGGTGCAACTTCTAGAAGAAGATGAGGATCAAGCATAAATGATCTTAGCCATTGATTATCTTCTAATTTGGGCCATTGAATGTCAACGAAGAGATTATTTGAGGCTTGAGGGTCACTTGGAAAGACACACTGAGAGTTCAAAAGTTTAATCTTTTAAAGAAAAGCGGAGGAGCTGCTGGAACAATTTCGATAGTGAGCTTTTGTAGTGAGGGGCAGGGATAGTTGGGTTGGAGTATCTTCTCCAGAGCCCAGGATACGCAACAGAGAGGCAGAGAGACACCAGGAGGAGGCAGTGCAAACCTAGGAGGGTTGACGCTGGGCTAGAAGGGCCCACACAGTGTTTGATACAGAGCCAGAAGGGCCCACGCAGTGCTTGACGCAGAGCAAAAGTCTAAGACTTTCAAGGGAATTGACGTCTGAGCCGGGAGGGTTGACGTCAGAGGTCCAGGAGGCAAGTAGACTCCGCATAGAGCTAACACGGAGCCTTTGAGGCTGACACAAGGCCTACGTAGGGCTAGCGCAGAGATAGTCGGGGACAGTTGGTTCAGCTGCTGATCAACTAGGGACTTGCCGGGTAGAGTGAAATAATCTCGCTAAGTTTTTCTGTCAGTTTATTTCTCCATAACTGGATTGCTAGAAGGGCATCTAGAGTTGTATTCAGAAACTACTGCTTAATAGTATAAAACCCTCAAGAGTTGTTGCACCGGTTTTCCCGCATTGGGTTTTTCCCGTGACATTTGTCCAAAAAATACTGTCACTTGTGTATATCTTTCTCTATTGTTATGTTCTTGTTTTGGGCAAATTAATTAATTAAGTGAAGGTTGCACTTGTATTAGCTTCGATATTTGTTGTAGGAAGTAGCAAATAATTTGTTTCAGTAATTAAAAATAGAAGAAGTTTAATCAGTTGTTGCAGTAGTAGATTCGGGTGGGATTCTCGAATTTTCACAGACTCCATGCCCAAGGATGTATCAGAGGCTTCACGTACCATCATAGTTCATCATATCATCAGATTTTTTTCAACTCTACTTCTTTTCATCTTCTTCTATTGTAACCTGATTCCACAAGCCATATGGAGATGATGTAAAGTGATGCTGGTATGATGAGTTTGAGTCATGTAACAAGCCTAGGTAGCTTGAATCTTTCCATCAAATGAATCTACTCTAGGAGGTTTTTTTTACTTGGTTAATTATCATATCCTTACGAGAACTTAATAATTAATTGAGTTTTTTCCTCCAAGCATACCCCCAAAGCTAGAGTACGGTTTGATGGTGAGGCTTTGAGTGAGCCTTAGTGTCTAGGGTCATTGTATATTACTATACTAGATCACACAAAAAAATTCGTGGAATTTGATTAACTCTCTGGTGTCATTTTTTAATTTTTAAAATTTCCCTCAAGACGGAAATTGGAATAAAATTTGTAGATGAAATGTAATAAGTGATGTCTATAAAATTGGTATGGGGTATGAGTAATAAAAATTACACCTCTCACCCTCAACTTTCTACTATGAACACACTTTGAGGGGTTAAAAAATGTGTTCTAGACCCTCAAGAGTCAAAACCCACTTTTTCTAAGTTTAGTGGGAAATCTAGCAATAAATTAAACCATAAATAAATTAAATGGAGAGAAATAAATTGCTCCATGTGACAAAATGACATGGAAATAAATTGGAAATTATCTCATGTCAAAGGAGTGAGTTAAAGGACAAGTTGGAGGATGATTTGACACCTTGCATCATAAATAAATGACCCACTAAAGGAAATTGAATTTCTTGAAATAAATGCAACAATCTTTGACTGGGAAATTCGAATTTGTAGAGTTAATGCACATTTGGGAGAATTTGAGAGAATATTTGGTAGAGAATTTTATGGGAAATTGTTTCCACATTGGTTCTCACCCATATATACTTGTCATTTCATCATGGAATTCGATTTTTCTTAAGGGATTCTTGATGTTACTTAGGAAATTCGAATTTGCATGAAGGTGCTTTGGGATTGTCACCCATTTTCTTTGGAATTGTCACCATTTGCCTTGGGATTGGCTCTCAAGCTTCTATATAATAAAAGCTTTGTGCTCTCACTTATCTATCAATTGTTTTACTAGCTATTGTGCTTGTGGAAGTGCTGCTACTTTGTACACTTTCCAAAAATATCAATAAAAAGACACTAAAGGTCCATTCATGGGTGTTCTTCCTTTGGAGCATGATGCATTGTGAGCTATTGGTATAATCTTTTCTATGCTTTGAATTATTCCATTTTCCATATATTTTTGTAAACTTTTTAATGCAAAGCTATCTTGTATTAGCATTTAATTTGAAAGTAGTTTCTAGATATTGAAATTTCTAGTTTATTTTCAAATAAATTTCTAGAAGTTTCAATTCATTTTTTGCTTATCTAAATCTATATGGACTAATCTCTAATTTGAATATTGTAGAAGAATTTTTGTTGGTTCAAGCGTGAGGGGAAGTCTTTGGAAGATCAACTCATTCTTGGAGCACCTTTAAAGGAACTCTCATTAGTTATTTGGATTCACTTACTTTATCTTACGAAAAGTGTCTTGCAGGGATTTGTTTGGACATAGCTTGTATACAAGCAATTATTTTAAAACTTTAAATCTTTGAAATAGTGCTTCATTGATTCATATTAGCTATTCAAAAGTTTTTCTTAACTAAACCAAGTGATGGGGTTCACTCTCATCACTTGATTTGGTTTCTTGTATATTATTTGTATTTTATTTAATTGTTTTCATATTCTCTCTACACTAATTTGTTTCTTGATCTTGCAACCCATAGGTAGAGTGTTGGTGATAAGAGCATCAAGGAAGGATCACGTAAACTCTAACACTTTTCCTTGTAGGACCTCTCAACTCTTTCCAAGGTTGATTTTTTGGGGAGGCCGTGGGCATTTGAGGAGGATTGGCTCCTTGTTTTGTGCAACATTTCATTCACCTTTGGAGGCCAAGCCTTGGGGCATCAAGAGACACTTAGCTTCTTCAATCTTGAGAGTTTTTCTCATTGTACTTCATTTTCTGAATTTGACTTTCAAGAAGGAGATCTAGAGCTTGAATAGCTTCATGCATTGTAAAGATCTCTCTTGAAGTTTTACTTGAGAGCTCTTGCAAGGTTCCTCATCTTGTAATATCTAATAAAATTTTAGTTTTTCTTGTGAGAGCTTGGGTTTTCACCCAAGGCATCATTTTCTCATTTTTTAAAAAGGAGGAACATGTGAGTGGTTTGATATTGAGCTTGTTTGCTTAGTTTTCATCTTGCATGCCTTAAAATTAACACAACCTCACTTTCACAAGCTAATTTTCTAAATTTGTTTTTGTTACTTATTTTCATGCTTTGCCATTTCAAGTTTAGCTTTCAAGTACAATTCTAAATCTTACTTTTGGAAGCAATTTATTTTATGCAAGACATCTCATTTCAAGTAGCAAAGTTTAACCATTTGCTTCATGTTGGCCTCACAATAGGCTCATTGTTTACATGCTCATTTATTTAAGTTATTTGCTCATTTTGCAAGCATACAAATTTCAAGTTTCATTGTTTTAGTTGGTTATTGGTTTATCATTTGTCAAAACAATTATTTTGAGTAACTTACTTATATGTTCATGAAGCTTATGTATCTTGCATTATCTTGAACAACTATCCAAGTTATCTTTTGCTTGAGCACATTTCCATTTACTTGAAGCAAAGCATTTAATAATCTTACTTAATTCATGTGCAAGATAATTTCCTTTTCCAATTGAGTTTATATTTG
This sequence comes from Pinus tabuliformis, assembly GCA_031772625.1. NCBI lineage: Eukaryota > Viridiplantae > Streptophyta > Pinopsida > Pinales > Pinaceae > Pinus > Pinus tabuliformis. Next base: position 143,151,685 of record CM062812.1, read on the forward strand.
TAATTTACTTTGAGCATTATTTCCATTATATTGAAAGCATTGCAAATCTCTATTTGGAGAACTTACTTGCATACCATATTAGGAATTTGAATATAGTTCCATATTAATTTAATTTACCTCTAAGCATAAACTTGGTTGAAATACATTTTTAGGGATCCCTTTCTTTTATCAACTTGAGGGACATACACTCTCTTATGTGGTTAACATGGTGATCTTGCAATGGTTAGAGCCACAGTCTTTGCAACGCTGGAGGCATCAGGTGTGTTGCGTAATCCAAAGAAGGTATCATTAATATAGTTGTCAGTGTCTTTCTCTTGGACCCCTTCCAAAACTCACATAAGAGACTTGTTCCAAATTAGTCAGAAGAAAGGTTACATCTAGACTAGACATTTAGATTAAAAGTAACCAAGATAATTGCATCAAAAAATTAATTTAGGTGCATTTCATGCTAATACATTTTACTATTTTACTTGGAAATTATCCATGTACTTGTCATTGATGAATATGTTTTGAATTAAATACTTTATTTAGGCAAGTATCATCTCATTTATTTATTTTTGCAAGTAAAGTTCTAACTTGTTCCCTTTGCAAATCATTTTCATATTGCTTTTTGCATGCTTTGAATTTATGAATGATCGTATATTTTAAAAATATTTCTTCAAACATATTTTATATCCTGCATTGGTATCATATCTTGCTAACATCTTTTGTTTGATTGACAGGATTGCTAGTGTTTCAATTTGAAGCACATTCATTTTATTTTGAGCAAGTATTATTCATTCCTAAAGCAATATTTAAAGGCACTGATTTTATATATGCTTATCATTATCTCATGTGTTGATTGTTATTAAAGTTCATTTTATTTCATATTGCTCGCATCATATTTGCTCATAATTTTTAAAAGGTAATCCATTTCACTCTAACATCTCCTAGAAATCTTCTAACTTAGTTTTCCTTTAGGGACCACACCCCTTAGCTAACCTAGGAGAGAGCTTAAACAGAGGGAGTTGTGAATAGGTGACAGCGCCATCTCTTTAATTTTCCACCAACCACACCTTGTGGGGTTAAGGGATTTTCTCACTAATGTAGGTGTGTGTGATAGGTGGAAATAGGGTAGAACTATGGCGTTGTGTCATAAGGAACACTGGTAAATGGTGTTTCCATAAGCAATGATTTAAATAAGCATTAAGATCTTGGTGGTGTACTTAAATTATTTTTAGTACTAAAATTCTTAGTATTATAATTTGTTTGTAAAATTGATGAGGATAAAATTTTCAAAATCAAAAGAGAGGTCAGCAAATTGGTTTAATGGTGTGAAGCGATTTATACATGAGATCAAGTGCAGGTAAAAGCTCAATATGGATGGTTGTCCAAATAGTATGGAAATTATGGATGTAGGGAAGGAACCCTCATTGTTGAAGATGTGAGTGGTCTTCTAATGAGGTTATGTGACATCTTGGGACACTGTTCAGAAATTAACTTCGGGAGATCCGTGATTCAGGAGTTCAAGAGTGGAACTCGGGAATCCAACTTACCAAATACACTTTTACAAGGGTTAAGAAACAACTTGATGGAGTTAGTAGCCTAGAAGATACAAGTATAGGTACATGCATGCAAATATAATGGTTGATTGAACTATGTACACAAAGGACATCCGAGTAGACTAGTGGTTGCAGCGGTTGGGTAACCATGCATTCTGGTGGATGGTTGTTCCTTTATATGGATGTCTACATATTTTTTGTCATGTTTGTAAACACCAAAATGTTGATTTTGGGTAGCATCGGATGTGCTCTAGCATTGAAAATTGGTGGAGAGGCTAAGGCACCCGAGATCTCCAAGATCCAGAAATCGTTTGGAGAAATTCCACACAAATGGAGAGTTATTAAAATAATTAATATTTTTAATGGGTTCCTCAGTCTAAACTTAGGAAAATAAAAATATTAATGTATATTAATAAAATATAGGTGAGAAAGTTCAAGTGACGAGAATCAAGCTAGTTCTAATCCTAGCCATTGATAAGGGACTTAATCTCGGTCGTTGATTCGTCAACAACAAAACTATAAGAGGAGGCTTGAGGATCAGTTGTTGATACACCAAGTGATCAAAGAATTCGATTTTCTAAGGCGAGGTTTGCTGAGGAAATCGAGTTAGTGATCAGAGTTGCAGCGAGGGCTAGTTCAGCAAGGGATTTTCATCTAAGGCTGAAGAATACATCACAGAGAGGCAGCACAGTGCTGAGAGAGATAGCGCAGGCCCTAGAAGGGCTGATGCAGAGGTCGTAAAGCTGACACAGAGGATGCCGATGGCTGACGCAGTGAAACGTAGAAGTTGCAGAGGCTGACGCTGGGCCTCAGAGGCAGCGCTAGGGAGATTCTATGGCGCACACTAGGAGTAGATCAGCAAATTCTACGCTGGGATAGGGTGACGCAGCTCCTGGAGAAGTGACGTAGTTCCAAAGCAGTGCTTGGAGCAATGTTCGTTGTCCAGCATAAGGAACAGCCGGAGTCATTGTGGGGTTTGATCATCCGTTTGTTGATTTTCTGGAATATCTGTCTCCAGATATAGGTACTACTGCCAAGGATATTCTCTGTTGGGTAAGCCATTTCTGGCACCCTAGTTGTATTCATGAAATTTGCTTAATAATACAAACCCTCTATATGTTGCACCGGTTTTCCAAATTGGGTTTTTCCGGGGACAATTGTCCAAAAATAACGGTGTCCCTTGTGTTATTGTCTCAGTTTATTTCAGTGCATGATCTGTATATTTGTGAAGGCTGCAATAGTGTTTACTTCGATGTTTATGCAATTAAATAACTTCTTAATGTAAAGAACAAGTAGGAGATTATAAACCAGTAACTGTAGTAGGGGTTTCTGATGTGTTAGATTCAAGAATTTTCACATGGTATCAAAGTGATTGCAAATCATAGGCGACTAAAGACACCAGTCGAGAAATCTGAGAATTTGCAGCAGAGAAGCAGTTGTCCCGAGAGATGACGTTGTTCCAAAGCTGAAGAAGCAAGAGGAGGATTGACACAATGCAGAGAGTGTGACGCAGAGGCTCACGCAGTGCCTGCGTCAGCACTCTGAGCCAAGATCAGGGCCAGTGCAGAGGCAGAGAAGGGAAGATCAGGCTCACGCAGAGCCATGTCAGCTTTCGGAGCCAGGAATGGTCAAGACTGCCCTGAATGCAGTCTCTGAGGAGTGGGAGACATTTGTCCAAAGCATTTTGGGTAGAGCAACTCTCCCCAGTTGGGAGGAGATGTGGGCAGCTCTTCGACAGGAAGAGCTCAAGAGATTGACCAAGGCACGGAGTAGCGGTAAGGGAGTTCGAATCAAGAAGGAGGAGAAGGAGGATGCAACTCTCTCATCAACAGGAAAGCAGGGGCTACAAAAGAGGAAGAAGAATGACATCTCCAAGGTCAAGTGCTTCAACTGTGAGGAGCTGGGAAATTATGCCTCTCAGTGCCTCAAGAAGAAAGGCAAGGGAGAATTTTCCGACTCAAAGGCTGCTCCAACAAAGGCAGAGAAGGATGTTGAGACTGATGACGATTTTGCCATGAGTGCTCATGCACCTCTAGAGAAGAGGTGGGGAGACTTGGAGCTGTAGTCGAAAGGACTATAGAAAGAGGGGCAAGATCCTTGAGGTGCCCAAGCTCTTGGATCACATCCGGCTAAGGGAGCCCTTAAAGACAGTAGCATGATGACAGGTGTCGGGTGGAGCAAGGTGTGATGGAGAGATAAGGCAATGCTAGAGTGCAAAAGTCTGTAGCAGTGCAGTGGAGGTTGCAGCAGTGTGAGAGGCACAAAAGAGGTTGCAGTAGCGTAGTAGCAGTAGAGGGAGCACAGGATAGCAGCAGAGGAGGCTTCAGCATCATGAGGCTTCCATACTGACCAGGATGTCATTGTTTGGGTGAAGTCAGTTACTTACTTCTCGGTAACTAAGTTGCAGTTAGCAGTGGCAGTGTTATGGGTAGCATGCTAAGAGGGAGATGCAATACATATGTAGCAGTGGCAGTGGTAGTGTCACGAGCAACAGTACAGGAAGCAACAGTGCATTGGATGTGGGGCAGCAGGCCAAGCATCACACAGAGGACCGATCTAGAGGATCAATGTGATGCTTATATGGTGAAGCATTGCTAAAGCACATTCCTCGCTAAGAGGGAGTGTTGATTTTGGGTGGCACCGGATGTGCTCTAGCCTTGAAAATTGGTGGAGATGCTAAGGTGCATGAGATCTCCAAAACCCAGAAATAGTTTGGAGAAATTCCACGCAGATGGAGAGTTATTAAAATAATTAATATTTTCAATGGGTTCCTAAGTCTAAACTTAGGAAAATAAAAATATCAATGTGTATTAATAAAATATCGGTGAGAAAGTTCTAAGTGACGAGGATCAAGCCAGTTCTAATCTTAGTCATTGATTAGGGATTTAATCTTGGACGTTGATTCATCAACATCAAAAATATAAGAGGAGGCTTGAGGGTCAGTTGTAAATACACCAAGTGATCAAAGAATTCAATTTTATGGAGCGAAGTTTGTTGAGGAAATCGAGTTAGTGATCAGCGTTGCAGCGAAGGTAAGTTCAGCAAGGGATTTTCATCTGAGACTGAAGAATACATAGTAGAGAAGCAACGCAGTCCCGGGAGAGATAGCACAGGCCCTAGAAGGGCTGACGTAGAAGCCATAAAGCTGACGCAGAGGACGTAGAAGGCTGACGCAATGAGACACAGAAATCACAGAGGCTGACATTGGGCCTCAGAGGCAGAGTTGGGGAGATTTTGTGGGGCAAACTGGCAGCAGATCCACTAATTCTAAACCGGGATAGGGTGACAGCACCTCGAGTGATGTAGTTCTAGAGCAATTCTTGGAGCAGCTTTCGTTGTTTAACATAAGGAACAACCAAAGTCGCTATGGTGTTTGATCATCCGTTTGCTAATTTGTCGGAATATCTATCTCTAGATAGAGGTACTACTGCCAAGGATATTCTACGTTGGGTGAGCCATTTCTGGCACCCTAGTTGTATTCACAAAATCTGTTTAATAATACAAACCCTCTATATGCTGCACCGGTTTTTCCTAATTGGGTTTTTTCGGGGACAATTGTCCAAAAATAACAGTGTCCCTTGTGTTATTGTCTCAGTCTATTTCAGTGCATGATCTGTATATTTGTGAAGGCAACAATAGTGTTTACTTCAATGTCTATGCAATTAAATAACTTGTTAATGTAAAGAACAAGTAGGAGATTGTAAACCAATAATTGCAATAGGGGTTTCTAATGTGCTAGATTCAGGAATTTTCACACAAGAGCACAACTAGACTTTGTTGTTGCTGATTAAGATCGAGACAAGTAGTCATTAAGGGGGGGCACTTGGAAAATATAATTCCTACTTGCCTTGTGATGGAGTGATTAGCTTTTTTTAGGAGTTTGTTAGATCTATGAGATATTCGGTTCTATTTAGGTGTGTGGTTGAGATATTCTCTCAACAAACTGGATTGTATGGTTGAGATAGTATTTCTATATTAAACCAATAATTAATGTATTTATATGTGTTTGTCATGTCCCCAATTTTTGTGAGTGCAAAATTCACTAAGGATTTTTGTGAATTTTGGAGATATTAAATAAAAAGGAGAAAATATTATTTTGTGGGAGAAAAGTGGGAATTATTATTTTAATGGAGAATGGTGACAAAATAATATTTTATTAGAAAAGGGAGGTAAATTATTATTCTAATGGAGAATGGTAGAAAAGTAATATTTTATTGGAGAATGGAAGAAAATTATTATTTTATCGGAATGGTGGCAAATTATCATTTTATTCAAATGGTGGCAAAAAGTGGAAAACGACCCCTACCAATAAAATTCTAAGGAAAAAAGAAGGATCTAGAATTTAGAGGGAGGCTCCATGAAGAATTATAAAAGGAGGAACTCAATTGCAAATCATTCTACCTTATCATTTCTATTTGACATCTAAACTTGAGCTGTCTTGAGTTGTTCAACTAAGACAACCACCATTGCTTAGCACAAGGGATTTCTAGGTAGAAATTCCACCTCTATATTCAGAGAACTGTTGATTTGGGGTAACATTGGATGTGCTCTAGCCACGAAAATTGGTGGAGAGGCTAAAGCACATGAGATCTCCAACACCCAGAAATGGTTTGGGTAGAATCTAACCGGTTTGGGAGATATTAAAATAATTAATATTTTAATGGAGTTCCTAAGTCTAAACTTGGGAAAAATAAAATATTAATGGGTATTAATATAAAACTGGGTTAGAAGGGTCCAAAAGTCATGGATCAAGCCAAATCTAATCTTAGCCATTGATTAGAGATTTAATCTCGGTCGTTGATGGACCAACGCGAAAAGTATAAGAGGAGGCTTGAGGGTCAGTTGGAGAACACACCGAGAGATCAAAAACTCGATTTTATGGGGTAGGGTTTGCTGAGGAAATTGAGTGAGTGATCAGAGTTGCAGCTGAGGGGCAGCGAATACGTAGTAGAGAGGCAGACTTAGTACTGGGAGGATCAGCGAAGAAGCTGGGAGAGGTTGACGCAGAGCCAGCCAAAGGCCACACAGAGCCAGCCAAGAGCTGCACAGAGCCAGAGAGGGCCAACATGTGAGACGCAGAGGCTCCAAAGGCTGACGTAGAGCCCAGAGAAGCTGATGCTGGGCCAAAGAGACTGACCCTGGGCCAGAGAGGCTGACGCAAGCCCTAGAGGCAGCGCTAGGAGATTTTTCATGGGATAGACTGGAGCTGGAGAGCTGGATAGGGTGACACGGTCCTTATCAGAGTGACGCAGAGCAACAGAAGCTGCATTGTTGCTATGGGATTGTTCATCTGGTGATTTAGCTGGAATACTGAGAGGTACTACTGTCGAGGGCATTCTCTATTGGGTGAGCCATTTATGGCACCCAGGTTGTATTCTGAAACTGCATAATAATAAAACCCTCTGAATAGCTGCACTGGTTTTCCCGCATTGGGTTTTTCCGGTGACATTAGTCCAAAAACAACGGTGTCACTTGTGTGCTTGTTTACTTTCAGTTGATGATCTGTATGTGTTGATACTATAATTGTATTTATTTTCAGTATTTACATGGTAAATAACTTGTTAAGTAATTGAACAAGTAGGAAGAAATAAATAAGATAGTACATGAAGAATTTCTAACGAGTTAAACTTAGAAATTCCAACATGGTATCAGAGCGTGGTTGCAAATCACAGGATAACTGAAGGCATCAGCAGAGCAGAGTAGTAGCAGCAGAAAACAGTTGTCCCGAGTGACAAAAGTTGTTCCTAGCAGAAAGCAACAAGGAAGGGGTGACGCAGAGTGCCTACGTCATCAGTTCGAGCCAGGAGGAGGATCAGCGCAGTGGCAGAGAGGAGCAGACCTGACCTACGCAGTGCCCATTCATCTTTCTCATCCAGGAAGGATTGACGTTGTGGCCAGGAGGTGCAGATCTTGCCGATGCCGTGATTACGCAGAGCCTAGAGGCTTAGTTCTTCAAGTTGTTGAGGTATAAGGGGCTACAAATAATTTGCGGAGCGAAGCTGGTGGGGTATTGTGGTCAGACCAGTACCAAACAGAGCAAGACCAAGGAGGAGGGATTTTTAGAAAGGAAATCGAGGCTTAGAGGGAGTCGAACCAAGGACTTCCAAGAGGGAAGTAAAGAGACTCAGAGGAGTCGGAAGAAGAGCAGCAAGATGGCAGTGAATGGGATGAGAGATCAAGATAGACTAGACAGAGCTTCCAACTTCATAGTCTGGAAGGCCAGGATCTTGTCCATTCTAGACAGTTATTGCATCAAGCACTTCGCCTTGAAAACGATAGTGATCCTAGTTGACCCAGCTGAAAATGAGAAGTACAAGGGGGAAATGGCCAGGGAAAAGTGCATCATCCTTGATGGGGTCAAGGATCATGTGGTGTCACATATTACTGAGAAGGAGTTGGAAAATGAGATGTGGAGGCCCTAAAGAAATTGTATTAGCATACTTCCGTGCAAAGGAAGATGTTACTTGAAAATCAGTTGCGGTCATACCAGATGCAGAAGGGAGAGCAGATAGATGTCTTCCTCGGTGGATTGAAGGAGATCCGTGATTAGCTAACTTCCATAGGGGCCACGCTAGATCAGGAACTGATGGTGAGGACCGCATTGAACGCAGTCTCAGAGGATTGGGAGGTATTTGTCCAGAGCATATTGGGCAGGACAAACCTTCCAGATTGGGAGGAACTGTGGGTAACTTGACGAAGAGATCAGAAGGGTGACCAAGGCAAGGAGTAGCGGAAAAGGGGTCAGAATCAAGGAGGAAGAAGAAGATGCGACTCTCGCATCTGCGGGAAAGCAGGAGAAGAGAAAGAAGAAGGACCTCTCCAAGGTCAAATGATTCTGTTGTGGGGAACTGGGTCACTATGCGAACCAGTGTCCTAGGAAGAAGAGCAAGGGAGAGGCTTCTAAAACCAAGGCAGCGCTAGCGAAGGTAGAAAAAGAAGTGGAGACAGATGACGACTGTACCATGAGTGCTCATGCGCCACTTGAGAGGAAGTGGGGATACATCGAGCTGTAGTCAAACGGACTACAGACAATAAGGGGCAGGAATTCTTGAGGTACCCAACCTCTTGGATTATACCTTGCTATGGCAGCCCCGAAAAGAAGTAGCAAGATTGGCGGATGTCGGTAGAGACGGATGCAGATGGCGTGGCAGAGGGTGCTGCAGTGCAGGAGTCCTAGGACAACGTGAGGCAATAGTGTGAGATGCATGGAGTTGTTGCAGCAGCGCAAAGGTCAGTAGAGGGGGCACTTGTCAACGACAGAGTGAGCTTTAGCATCGGGAGAGTCTCTAGCCTGACAGGGATGTCAGAGTTGGGTGGATCAGTTATTTCCTTCTCAGTAACTGGGTTGCAGTGCAACAGTTAGTAGTGGCAGTGCTATAGGAAACACGATGCAGTGTGAGGAGAAGGGGATGCAGTGCAGATGCAACAATGGCAGTGGCAGGGCCATGGGTAGCAACACGGATGTAGAGGGAGCTGCCATACAGATGCAATAGTGGCAGTGGCAGGGTCATGGGCAGCAATACATGATGCAACAGTGCATAGGGTGTTGGGCAGGGAGGCTTAGCATCAGGACAGGGACTGATGCTGGATGATCAGGGTGATACTCACTGAGGAGTATTACTAGAGCACAGTCCTCACTAAGAGGGAGTGTTGATTTGGGGTAGCATCGGATGTGCTCTAGCCACGAAAATTGGTGGAGAGGCTAAAGCACATGAGATCTCCAAGACCCATAAATGGTTTGGGCAGAATCTAACCGGTTTGGGAGATATTAAAATAATTAATATTTTTAATGGAGTTCCTAAGTCTAAACTTAGGAAAAATAAAATATTAATGGGTATTAATATAAAACTGGGTTAGAAGGGTCCAAAAGTCATGGATCAAGCCAAATCTAATCTTAGTCGTTGATTAGAGATTTAATCTTGGTCGTTGATGGACCAACGAGAAAAGTATAAGAGGAGGCTTGAGAGTCAGTTGAAGAACACACCGAGAGAAATCAAGAACTCGATTTTCTGGGGTAGGATTTGCTAAGGAAATTGAGTGAGTGATCAGAGTTGCAGCTAAGGGGCAGTGAGTACATAGCGGAGAGGCAGAGTTAGTACTGGGAGGATCAACGAAGAAGCCAGGAGAGGTTGATGCAGAGCTAGCTACAGGCCATGTAGAGCCAGCCAGAGGCCACACAGAGGTAGCTAGGAGCTACACAGAGCTAGAGTGTGCCAGTGTGTGAGACATGGAGGCTCCAGAGGCTAATGCAGAGCCCAGAGAGGCTGAAACTGGGCTAGAGAGGCTGACGCAGGCCCTAGAGGCATCGTTGGAAGATTTTTCATGGGACAGAGTGGAGCTGGAGAGCTGGATAGGGTGATGCAGAGCAGCAGAAGCTGCATTATTGCTATGGGATTGTTCATACGATGATTTAGCCAGAATATCTGTCTCCGACTAAGAGGCACTATTGTCGAGGGCATTCTCTGTTGGGTGAGCCATTTCTGGCACCCAGGTTGTATTCTCAAACTACATAATAATAAAACCCTTTGAATAGCTACACCGGTATTCCCGCATTGGGTTTTTTGGGGACATTAGTCCAAAAACAACGGTGTCACTTGTGTGCTTGTTTACTTTCAGTTGGTGATCTATATGTGTTGATACTGTACTTGTATTTATTTTCAGTATTTACATGGTAAATAACTTGTTAAGTAATTGAACAAGTAGGAAGAAATAAATCAGAGAGTACAAGAAGAATTTCTAACGAGTTAAACTTAGAAATTCCAACAAGAACTTCGAGTGTTTTCCTAGTTAGGTGTTGCGGGAGTCTATTTAAAGACTTCCATTGAAGTTTATTATAGAAAATTCACACATAAATTTGTTATTTCTAGGCACAAAAGACAAACCCTAGAGGTTATTTGGAGAAACATCTTTCTATTACAGGTTTTGAGTATTTGCAGGAGATTTTCTACTGGTTAGAGGAAGAGTTTGGCACCATTTTTTAGAGCTTTTCTTGTATCTTTTGGCTGGGCCAAATTTTCTCTTATAGAGCCTACAGAGGTTGGAGAATAAAGTTTTTGTTGGTGTTTGGTGCTGGCATTTTCCAGAAGTTTCTAGTTGGGTGTGATAGCATTTGCCAGAGGATATTTGTTCACAACCTCTCAGCCATTTGCCAAAGAGTTTTATCATTTCTCAGCAATTCCTCTCTAGTTGGGCACAAAACTGTGTAACTGGAAATTCGCTCTATTTTGGGCATTCTTGGTTGTTGAAGAATGTAACCAGTTTCTATCTTCATAATTATACTTGAGTCATAATTTATCAAAAGAAAGAAAATGAAATTTCATCATTAATTAAATTGACTTATTAAAGCACGGGTTTCATGCTTGGGTCAATTGTCATAGGTCAAGCCTCCATTATAGGATTTTAGGATGTTTAAAGTCAAAGTCAAATCTATTTTGTCAAGTCAAAAGCTTCATGCATCAAGTCACCTTGTAAAGTCAGCCTCTAAACTAATATTCTATAAGTTGGCCTCAGAAAGTACTCATGTCAGCTCATTGTTGATTTTTTGAGTAGCTTGGAAGGTACTCCAAGCCCTAGGGTTCAGGGTTTGGAAGGTGGAGCACCACAAGAGTCACTTGTGGGCTTGGCACCAAAGGTTCGGTTTTGCACCCATCATGATTTGGGCCAAAACCATGGACACATTTCGACATGTGATGGATGAGGATGATATCTCTCGTCGAGACAAATCCAATGCAACAAAAATTATCTGATTCCCAATTGTAGAAATGGAGTTATGAATATTTGAAGATAAGAAATGGGTTTGCACAAGAAGACTCTAGGTCGGCTTGATGTTAATAAGCCATGTGACAGCTTTTCAAGCCCTAATTGGACGTTTTGAGGAAGCCCTTCTTATGGATATAAATAGAAGGTGAGGAGAGTGTCATTATACACATCCAAGGGCATCAAATATCATCATACATCTCTGAAATTAGGCCGAGCTCAAGGAGAGGACAAAACATGGGAATTGAGGTCTGTTTTGGAGAGAAATTGCATCCTCAACTAGATCGAGGTACCACAAAAAGACAGTCGCAGGTCTAGAGGTAAGTTTTGGGCAGTCAGTGGGTTAATTACAGGTCCGAATTGAGCATAGAGACAGCCGCATTGGAAGAGGGTGTTAAGGACTATTTAAGAGTGGTTTTTGTGCGAGTTTACCTCTGTTTATGAGGCTGCAGGAGACGAAAGTAAGCCGCAAACCTTACTATCCCTAGAACAGGGATACATGAGGTAATTAAAGGGTTGAACAGGTGTCTCAAGGAGCAACGTGATAAAGGAGGAAGCTTAGGAAACTAAGCCGCAACAATTAAGGGAGATTTTGGTGGAGAAAAGAGGAGTTGTAGCAGTGAGCTATCAGCTCTAACCAAAACCAAAATCTATTGTAGTAAAACAGGTCCAAGAAAAGGTATGTATTTGTTGGACACCTAATCCTAAATGGGTTAGTGTGGAAGTTGAATAGACTAAGTAGTCCAAGAGACCTTGGGATGTGAAACCCAACGGTCACAACAATGTACTATAAATGTATATCTCTTGTTAATAAAAATTGTACTTGCATGTTTCATCTTTCCTATTTTATGTTTCCCATGTGTGTTTAACATGGTATCAGAGCGGGCGATTGCTGGTCCTGCTCCAATTTGAGCCACTTGTTTTGTGGTCTCTATATATATGTCAGTTCTGCGTTACCTGACCTCTGCCTCTGCCTTATTCCCCTCAGACCTGAAATAACCTACCTCTGCCAGCACTGCACATCTGTCCATACTGTCAATTTCTTATAACACTATCATTTCCTGTTTTAACGCTGAGGCCTGACGGTGCCACTGCAGAAATAGGCCTCCATCGATGAAGGTCTGCTCCGTTTGAATGTGTTATGGTTCGATATTGAATGCTCTCTGATTGATTCATAAACGTTTCTGACATGGTAGCTGCGCCTGACAAACTGCTGTCTCAATTCAATTCGGAGCCAAACTATCAAAGGAATTTTAAAGTGTTTGAGTTCATATTATCCTGTGCTTCAGATTTCAGACCGTTTCCATGAATCTCACCTGACATGGTAACGCTGTATAATGGTATGCGTAACGCTGTGTAGTGGTATTATTGAATGGTATGTGTGTCATGGTAATGTTTGTTTTATTGAATGGGTTAACGCAGTTGAGTGGTAACGCTGTCCATAACTGTTGAATGCCTGTTGAATATTAACGCGGTGCCGACAAAAGGAGTTCATTCCATATGCCTGTGCGTTATTGAATGGGTTTATATGCCTGTGCATTTTGAACGCTGTGGGTTTTGAACGCTGTGCGTTTATATGATATTAACGCTGTGCCCGTCCAAGTTTTGAATGGTATTGAACTGTGCTTTGAATGCTCATCGACTGGATTTGAATGATGTTGAACTGTGCTTTGAATGCTCATCGACTGGATTTGAATGCGCATCTACTGGATTTGAATGCTGTTGAACTGTGCTTTGGTATTGAACAACATACAAGTTGGTATTGAACTACATTTGAATGGTATTAAATTGCGTTGATGGCCATTCGAACAATCTCTAGCATCACTGTGTACATTGAGTTTTTGAAGGCAGTGCGTTGCAATGAAGCCTTGAAGTCAAGTTCCGGTATGTGTGTTGAATAATCTCCTAGTTTGTGCTCTTTATATGTTCGTTAATATACAACACAATTTTAATGAGCCTGGAAGAAGACATGGAATGCATTTAAGAATGGAGCCTTCCATGGAGGTCGAGCATTCCTGAAGATAGACGAATGATTCCACGAAGATTAGACATGACAGGATTTTTCCGAATTAAAGTTGGTCAATTATCACTGTTATGATGTGATTTCAAGGAGGAAGAGGGTCGAATCTTATCACTGCCAAGTCTGGACTAGTGTTGGACATTTTTTGGGCCGAGTTACAGTGAAGTTGGAATGAGTTTGATCTTTGTTTGAAGTTTGTATATCACCTTGTAGAGGCTCAATTTGGATCTTGTGTTAACTGCGTGGAGTTCTAAGCCAATGCCATTGAACTAGAAGGAGCTACGAATAATTTGTTGTGTTTATAACAGTTGATTGCATCCTTTGTTGATTGTTGGTGTTGTATTAAACTGATGCTGCAACGTGTGTTTGAAATCATGTTTTCAATGCAACGCAGAAAAATTGAAAGCAAATGCGTTGATTTGGTCTCCATTCACTATTCCTACTCTAATGCCATTATTTTGCATTTTTCCTAGTGAATTTGCTAATTTAAGAGGCATAAAGTATCTGGAGGACCAACAATAGCACTCAGGCAAGGTTCATTTGGAGCAAATCCGTCGGTCAGAGTGGAAGGCTTTTCTTGTTCAAGCCCAGAAAAGCACTGCATTGTGTCAACTCGTGCTTGATTCCTCTGCCCCCTTTTCGAGGGGCAGCTCCAAAACTTTTGTTTCTGTACAGTGCTAAGAGTGTTGAGTGCAGTGCTTGTTCTGGCAAGTGCACCAACTTGTATTTTTTCTAGGTTTGAGAGGAGGGAAGCTCGCCAAATGCGACCGATTTTTGCACGTGCCAATGAGGAGGCTTTCATACACTTGCTGGAGAGTATTCTTGTACACAGGATTTCGTTTGTGAGCACTGGGAGTAGTGTAGGGATAGATATTTCTTGAGAGTGATTTTTGTCAGAACTTGAAAGTAAGAACAGCATTCAGTTCAAATTTACGGTGGTAATTGTACAGTTGGGAATCTTGTAATTATGTAATTAAAACATTCAGCTAGACTGCCTGTCCTTGAGCAGCTGTACCTTGTAACAAAATACTTGAGAGGCAGGAACTAGTGATGATGCGTTTTGTGAATGTAGTTGGATCCTGCTGAAGAGTGGAGCATGGTAAATTTTGTTATTTCAAAAAAAAAAAAGAAAAGGCATTAAGGCTCTCTTTCCCATTATTGATTATGTCCTGTGCACAGCTAGGAAAATATTTTTTTTGAGGCCTAAATTGCTTATAGCTTTGTTGGAAGTTAAATTCTCAGGTGAATTGAAGAAAATTCATTTTTTGAATGAGGAGTCTGTTTTCCGGATATCACCATTCTTTGTATGTTGAATCTATTGCAAGCTGATTGATTTGAAGTTGTTGCCATAAGTTTATATAAAAGAGCAATTGGTGTCCATCTTTTCCTCATTGTTTTACTATTTTTTGAGGTTAGAAATGGCTCCAATCGGTGCAATATTAGAGTTAGTGGAAAATCTAATACTCTCTACTATGGATAATACAGTCAAAATCAGCAAGGATTTTCTCTCAGAAATTCAGACATGTCTACAAAATGCACAGGAAAAGATTGATTTTTTGCAGCTTGAATCTCAACTACAACAAGAAGAATTACAACAGTGGAGTCATCATTCTGAACCTGTTTCTGTTCAGAAGATTGAAACAGACTCCCATAAACAGCAAGACAATAATGTTACAGTTCATTCAGATAAAGCAGCAGTTGTACATGCAGATGCAGAAACTCAGTCTGCACTTCCCAAGCCCATCATCAGACCTTGGGAACAGCTTGTCCACAACAAGCACAGAACTGGTCTTGGATATGACAAGGACTTGTCCTTTCATATTCCAGACTACGCCAAGCCCATTCAGTTTCAGAGTGCTGGATTCATTCATGACAGTTCACCTGCTCCTCATGACAGTTCACCTCCAGCTGTTCCAGACTCTGCCCTCTTCCACAACAACAACAGATCGTGAAATGCCAACACTGTGACCGAGTTGGCCATTTGAAAGATCAATGTTTTGATCTTCATCCATGTAAGCACTGTCATAAAACAAGTCATTCTTCACACAGATACTTCAGAAACAAACGTCCTGCAAGAACAAAGATTCATCTTGGATGGATCGCTTCTTGGCAATGAACATCAATAGCCAAGAAGATATTCCAAACACATGTCAGAACTTGTTCCAGAGTATTGAACAGTCTTGCAGTTGAGTTTTCTCCATCTTCTCACCTTGTATCTAACAGGGGGGGAAATAATGGTCATCTACAAGCTTCAAAGTCACATCAAGCGAGCCTGAGCCACAACCTGCCACACCAGTTTCAGAGTTGTAGCTAGAGACAAAGATGCCCGTGAACATGCCTTCAGTTGGCAATCTGGGACACTTCCTCTAGCAGAAGACTTCAGCTTCTTGCCAGTTTTGGAAGAATTCCAGGAACACAATTGGGGACACTTCCTCTAGCAGAAGACTCCAGCTTCTTGCCAGTTTTGGAAGAGTTCCAGGAAATGCATTAAGCATTCCAGAGTTGTTGGTTATCCTTAAACCATCACAGGTTGAGACTTCCCTTTTCAGGTTGAAGTTTTACCTTTTATGCGGGGTGAGACCTCCCTTTTATAGTTGAAGGTTTCCCTCTTTAAAACAATAGGATCACTTCCTCTAGCAGAAGACTTCAGCTTCTTGCCAGTTTTGGAAGAGTTCCGGGAACTGCACTAAGCGTTCCAGTGTTGGTGGTCATCCTTAAACCACTGCCCTTTATACCAACATTTCATAGAGCACATTCAGCCTAGTGCTGCCATGCATTTTTTGCACATTTTGTATTACAGCTCTCTTCTTGGACTCATACATAACCCTTCGGATTAAGGGGGGGAATGTTGGACACCTAATCGTAAATGGGTTAGTGTGGAAGCTGAATAGACTAAGTAGTCCAAGAGAACTTGGGATGTGAAACCCAACGGTCACAACAATGTACTATAAATGTATATCTCTTGTTAATAAAAATTGTACTTGCATGTTTCATCTTTCCTATTTTATGTTTCCCATGTGTGTTTAACAGTATTGATGGTTGTTGATTTGATGAAAGGGATGGTGTCCATGTGTGTACAAAATTTGTAGAAGCCTGTGGGAGCCATTTGGGGGACTTCTCTTGATGGTTGAAGTCACTCCTAGGAGCAGATCTTGCAGTGGGTGTATTTAGCATCATTGGTTTGTTGGAGGTAAACGTGTTGATAGCCCAATGTAGCCCGTGACTAGCAGTCCTAGAGGAGGTGTGACAACTAAAGTTTGGGTGAATTTGTTGAGACTATGTGTAGCTTTTTCAAAGACGAAAGAGGCTACTAGACGGAAGATTGGAGCTCAGGTATTGGCCAACTTAGAGAGCAGATTGGATCAGCCCGTGTTCATTGTAGCAGAAGTGACGTGCAACAATGATAGGTGGCAACCCTCCTAGAGACTGTGTTGTCCTTTAATGGACTAAGGGGCAGCTAAAGAGCATATTGTTGATTTAGGCTATCGGCAGATGTGCTGTAAACATTGGTAGAGAGGCTAAAGCACATGAGATCTCCAAGACCCAGAAATGGTTTGGGCAGATTCTACCCGGTTTAGGAGATATTAAAATAATTAATATTTTTAATGGAGTTCCTAAGTCTAAACTTACGAAAAATAAAATATTAATGGGTATTAATATAAAACTGGGTTAAAAGGTTCCAATTGACATGGATCAAGCCAAAACTAATCTTTAGCTGCTGATTAAAGATGTAATCTTAGCCGTTGAAAGACCAACAGGAAAAGTATAAGAGGAGGCTTGAGGGTTAGTTGGAGAATACACCAGAGTGATTAGTCATTCGATTTTCTAGAGCAGAGTTTGCTAAGAAAAGTCAAATCAGTGATTAGTTTGCAGCGAGGGTCAGTGAGTACTAGACAGAGAGGCAGAGATAATGTCAAGAGACCATAGCAGAAGCAGAGAGAGGCAGAGATAATGTCGAGAGACCATAGCAGAAGCAAAGAGAGGCAGACGCTGAGCCAAAGGGAGCCACACAGAGCTAGAAGAGACTGCCATAGGCCAGAAGGACCTACGTCATCCACACAGAGGGTAGTAGGAGTGACGCAGAGGGCCGTAGAAGCTGCGTAGTGCCTTAGAGGGCTGACGCAGAGGATTCTGGGCTGACATTGAGGCTAGATGGGCTGATGCTGAGCTTCAGAGGTTGTTGGAGAGGGTTTCATGGGGCAGATTTTTTGAATATCTGCTTCCGAATAGAGAGGCATTACTACCAGATTATTTTCTCTGTTGGGTGAGCCAGTTTGGCACCCAGTGATACTCAAGGATAGACTGCATAATAAAATAACCCTCAAAATTGTTGCACCGGTATTCCCAAGTTGGGTTTTTCTGGGGATGAGTTGTCCAAAAATAATAGCGTCACTTGTGTGTTTGCTATTTCTTTCAATTGTTGATCTGTAGATGGTTGAGGCTGTATTGTGTTTATTTTGATATTTATATGTTTAAATAACTTGTTCGTAATTAATAAGTAGGAAAAATAAACCAAAAGAATACAGATAAAATTTCTAATGGGTAATACTTAGAAATTTCAACATGGTATCAAAGCGTGGTTGCAGATCACAGGAGAGCTGAAGGCACCAGTTGAAGCAGAGCATTTGCAGCAGAAACAACTGTCCCAAGTGACAGAAGTTGTTCCTAGCAGAAAGCGGTGGAGAAGGGTTGACACAGAGGGACTGCGTCATCAGTTCGGGCTAGAGAGAGGCCAGCGTAGAGGCTGAGGAGGGCAGAAAAGGCTCACGTAGAGCCACGCAGAGACCAGGAGGGTTGACGTTGTTGGCTAGGGGAGAATTTCAGCCAGTGTCGGGTTTGCGTAGAGCCTAGAAGCTTAGTCCTTCAGTTGCTGGGGCATAGGAGACTATGGGCAGATTGCGGGGAGTGAAGCTGGTGGGGTGTTGTTGCTGCCAAGTCAGAACAGTATCTAACGGGCAAAACCAATGTAGAGGGAGCCACTACCGAGGTGGATTTATAGCCAAGGAATCCGGATCAGTGTTGTAGGTGCATATGAGATCAGAGAGGTGCAGCTCGACGGTTGACAAGTGGATTTTTAGGAGGGAAATCAAGACTCAGAGGGAGTCTAGCAGAGAACTTCCAGACGGGAAGTAGAGACTTAGAGGGAGTCGAAGGGAGAACTTCCAAAGGGAAGTAGAGACTCGGAGGAGTCGAAAGGAAGAGCAGAGAGATGGCCATGAATGGACTGAGGGATCGGGACAGGTTGGACGGAGCGTCCAACTTTGTGGTCGAGAAGGCCAGGATCTTGTCCATTCTAGATAGACATCACATCAAGGCCTTCGCCTTAAGAATAGTGGCTATCCCGGCTGACAATGAAAAGTACGAGGAGGCAATGGCCAAGGTGAAATGCATCATCCTTGATGGGGCCAAGGATCATGTGGTCCAACATATTGCCGAGAAGGAAACGACAAAGGAAATGTGGGACACCTTGAAGATATTGTACCAGCATACTTTCGTGCAGAGGAAGATGTTACTTGAGAATCAACTGCGTCATACCAGATGCAGAAGGGGGAGCAGATAGATCACTTCCTCGGTAGATTGAAGGAGATCTGGGACCAACTGACTTCCATAGGGGCCACACCAGATCAAGAGTTGATGGTGAGGACTGCCCTAAATGTAGTCTCCGAGGAGTGGGAGACATTTGTCCAGAGCATTCTGGGCAAGGCGAATCTTCCAAATTGGGAAGAATTGTGGGCAGCTCTTCGCCAAGAAGAGATCATACGGTTGTCCAAGATGGGAAGTAGCAGCACAGGTGTCTGAATCAAGAAGGAAGAGGAAGAGGATGCGGCTCTGGCATTTGCAGGGAAGCAGGAGAAGAGGAAGAAAAAGGACCTCTCCAAGGTCAAGTGCTTCAACTGTGGGGAACTAGGTCATTATGCGAACCAGTGTCCGAGGAAGAAGAACAAGGGAGAGGCGTCTGACTCCAAGGCAGTGCCAGCGAAGGCAGAAAAGGAGGTAGAGGAGGATGATGATTGTGCCATGAGTGCTCATGTACCTTTAGAGAAGAGGTGGGGAGACATCGAGCTATAGTCAGGAGGACTATAGGAGATCAGGGGCAAGAACCTTGAGGTGCCCAAACTCTAGGATTATACCTTGTTATGGGAGCCCTGAAGAGAGAGTAGCAGGACTGGCAGATGTCGGTAGAAACGGATACGGATGAAGCGACGAAGAGTGCTACAGTGCAGAAGTCTCGAGCAGCGCAGAGCTAGCAGGTTGCAGTAGTGTGAGAGGCACAAATAGGGTTGCAACAGTGCGAGAGGCAGGGAGTTATTGTAGCAGCGCAGAGGCAGTAGAGGGAGCACTTGATAGCGGCAGAGAGAGCTTTAGCATCGAGAGTTTCTAGCCTGACAAGGATGTCAGTAGTTGGGTGGATCAGTTACTTACTTCTCAATAACTGAGTTACAGTGCAGTAGCAGTAGCAGTAGCACGATGCAGCATGATGAGAGAGAACTGCAGCGTAGATGTAGTGTTGGGAGAAAGGACCAGCAGCAGCACAGATGCAAAGGGAGCTGTCGTACGGATGTAGCAGTGGTAGTGGTAGAGCCATGGGCAGCAGTACAAGATGCAGTAGTGCAGAGGATGTTGGGCGGGGAGGCCTAGCATCAGCACAGGTGCCGGTGTTGTATAATCAGGGTGATGATCAGTGTGGAGTATTACTAGAGCACAGTCCTCGCTAAGAGGGAGTGTTGATTTGGGGTAGCATGGGATGTGCTCTAGCCAAAATAATGGTAGAGAGGCTAAAGCACATGAGATCTCCAAGACCCAAAAATGGTTTGGGCAGATTCTACCCGGTTTAGGAGATATTAAAATAATTAATATTTTTAATAGAGTTCCTAAGTCTAAACTTAGGAAAAATAAAATATTAATGGGTATTAATATAAAATTGGGTTAGAAGTTTCCAAAAGACATGGATCAAGCCAAATCTAATCTTAGCCATTGATTAGAGATGTAATTTCGGCCGTTGAAGGACCAACAGGAAAAGTATAAGAGGAGGCTTGAGGGTCAGTTGGAGAATACACTAGAGTGATCAGTCATTCGATTTTCTAGAGTGGGGTTTGCTAAGAAAAGTCGAATCAGTGATCAGTTTGCAGCGAGGGGTAGTGAGTACTGGACAGAGAGGTAGAGATAGTACCGAGAGACCAGCATGGAACCAGAGAGAGGCAGACACTGAGCCAGAGGAAGCCACGTAGAGCTAGAAGAGACTGCGCAGAGGCCTGAAGGGCCTGCATCATCCACGCAGAGGGTAGCAGGAGTGACGTTGAGGGCTGTAGAGGCTGCATAGTGCCTCAAAGGGCTGACGCAGAGAATTCTGGGCTGACGCTGAGGCCAGGTGGGCTAACGTTGAGCTTCAAAGGTTATTGGAGAGGGTTTCATGGGCATATTTTCTGAATATCTGCTTCCGAATAAAGAGGTATTACTATCGGATTATTTTCTTTGTCGGGTGAGCCAGTTTGGCACCCAATTGTACTCAAGGATAGACTGCATAATAAAATAACCCTTAGAATTGCTGCACCAGTTTTCCCAAGTTGGGTTTTTTAGGGGACGAGTTGTCCAAAAATAACAGTGTCACTTGTGTGTTTGCTATTTCTTTCAGCTGTTGATATGTAGATGGTTGAGATTGTATTGTGTTTATTTCGATATTTATTTGTTTAAATAACTTGTTCGTAATTAACAAGTAAGAGAAATAAACTAGAAGAATATAGATAAAATTTCTAATGGGTAATACTTAGAAATTTCAACACATATCAAGAGTGAAGGACCGGTAGGACAAGATATGACATAGAGTCTATAGCATGATTGTCATTGTATCTTGTATTCCATAGACTGTTGTATTATTCATATTGGTTTAATATAACGAAAAATTGTGTATAGCTGTGCATATGTGATTTACTGCTTTATATTATTCTGTTGTGCAAAGTAGTTCTGTTGAGATTCTTGGTTTGGTAGCGTCAAAGATTCTAATATTCTAACCTAGACCCAAGATCGTGGAAATTCAACATGGTATCAGAGCATGTTTGAGCTACTTTGGAATAAAGTGAATCAAAGTTGTGCACAACAAAGTACAACTTAAGAGGGAGCTGGTCACATTGTAGGTGACAATGTCGATGTTGCAGGCTAGTCGCTGGTCTGAGAACAAGTTGGAGGGGTTGTCCAACTATAGTCCATGGAAGGAAAGGATCAAGTTGGTCTTGCAAGGCAACAGGATCTAGGAGTTCGCCGAGAAAACCATCAAGAAGCTCACTGACCCAAAGGAGTTGGAAGTGTACGGGGATTTAGATACGAGGGCGAGATTGATCATCCTTGATGGTGTGAAGGATCCCCTAATGCTTCTTTTGTCCAAGAAGAACACTGCACATGAGATGTGGATATCTCTTCAGAATTTGTTTCAGAATAAGAACAAGAACTGGGTACTAGTATTGGAGGATAAGATGAAGTCCACCAAGATAATACAGGGTGAAGGAGTGACTTTGTAACTAACGAGATTGTCTCAGGTCAAAGATTCCAACTATGTCATCTAAAAGGCTAGGATGTCCTTCATTCTAGATGAATATGGCCTGAAAGCCTACATTGATAATGTAGTGGTAGTTCCTCAAGATGCAAACCATCTTAAGGAATATAGGAAGGATATGGCATGGGCGAAGCAGTTGAACCTCGATGGAGTCCGGGACCATATAATCTCACATATTTTTTTTTTCTAAGTAATGTTAATCTATTAATATGATACAAAAAAAGTAGTTACAGTGCTTCTTGGCCACAGAGGAACCCAGCCTCAATCAACACACATCCATGATATTTGCCTGAGACTGCCCCAACAAAGGGGAAACCAGTCCAAAGATATGTCCAAAATATATCCAAAAATTAGCCCACAGTTTTCCTGACTAGACCAACCGACCAAAACCAACACTAAAACCAACAAATTATCCTGACTATACTAGCTGACCAACATATTATCCAGAGGACACATAAGACTGGACAAAGCTAAACCAAGAACTAGAAAAAATGCCACCTGGTAGACATGACACGCTGCTCGAAGTCTTCCGGAGCAGGCTCCTCCACAATAGGACATGCCCAGTCATCCGGGTTGTCTGACTCGCCACGTCCCAACGCCTGATGGCCTTCCTCCATGCTGCCAGCCTCAACCTGCGGGCCTGACGTGTCATCCAGATGGCTCTCCAAGGCCTGCGTGTCACTGTGAATGCCCATCTCAACATGCGAACTGCCAGCAATGGCTTTACCATGCCTTCTGTTTCGACCTCCATCAACTGCCTGCTCGTCATTGTTGCCCCTGTTCCTGCTCGGGCCAGCTCTATTCGCCTCCTCTGTAGAAATGGTCATGGGAATATGCTGCTCGTTCTCTTCTGTAATGGAAATTGAGACAGTGGCTACAATAACCGAGCGGTTCAAAGAGCTATGGAACCGAAACTGCGTTGTGTGAGGAACAGGATGCAGAGGCAGAGGAAAGGTAGCAGTGCGAACAGCTGCAGCTTCACGTCTTGAGCTGTGAGGGCCGGCTCTGCCTCTACCACTTCTTGTATCTGGATACCGACCTGCGAAGCTGTGCTGGTGGGGATTTTTGGCAGAGGAAGCAGGGGAAGCAGAGTCATGGCTATGCAAAGCAGGGGAACGAGAACTTCCACCTCGCGTGCCACCACGTCGGCTGCACATGCGATGGCGGACCATGGTGGATATGGGAATAGGTAGAGAGTCAGGAGGAGCAGAAGAAGAATTGACAGAAGAGTTTTGCGCGGAGATTACAGTGGGCTGGAGGTCGTGAGCCGAATTGCAGAGGTCTGTGTGGGAATGGTGGAAGCCATTACCCAAATCTAAGCAGCTCACAAGCCAACATCTGCGCCCAGTGCTGGTGCGTTCAGTCGGCTCTCCCGCCTGCGGAGGGCATACACAGTGAATCAGGGGCAGAATGACAGAATGGTTCTCCGGCTCCATGGTTAAGCAGATAATGGCCTTGCCTCGACTTGAGCAGGCATTAAATGACGCCTGCGAGGTGCCATGAATGCCATTCATGGTGACCTTGGAAAGGTTGCAGAGGGCCAAGTGGCCGCCCCGTCCGTCGTCGCCCCGTCTAATCATTTTAATGATCGTTATTAACACCCGCATCCGGGGGTTGAGCTTCCTTGTGCACCAGGTCAGTGCAGACTTGCAATTGATTGTGGTCATCTATAATGTTGAGAAGACCAGAATGTAGGATCTGGTCCTGTTCCACCCCAATGTTTGCTAGGAGATCAACAACTTTGTTACTGTCCCTTTTGACGTGAATAAAAGTTATTGCTCTCCTATCTTTTATCCATTTCTCTATTGTTTCAATCCTGGCCATTAATCTCCAGCTTTTGGCTACTCTTGAAGCCATTCTTCCTTGTTGGATTTGAGTGACCATATTGATTAGAATTTGGGTATCCCCTTCTATAATGATGGGATAAAAATTATGTTGGTGAGCTAGTTTCATACCTTGCCACAATCCTTCCAGTTCTGCAGAATTGTTCGTATCCCATCCAATGGAGCCAAAATACAATAGTAGGGGTTGGCCCTCATGATTTCTGAATATGCCCCCGTATCCTGCTTTGCCTGGGTTGCCCTTGGAGGCACCGTCGAAATTTAACTTAATCATACTTTGTGGGGGGTGTAACCAATGTGAAAGCTGCCTGGTTATAATGTTAGGTCTATTGGAATTCAGTTGTGCTTGTTGGAGCTGGATGTTCCAGTTAGCCCATATGCTTAGTTCCTAAGGCTGGGTAGGAAAGTCCTCAGTTGTCCATTGATGCAACGCAAGAGTTTCCTTGATGTTCTGACATAAGTTGTTCCATATGATTTCTAAGGAAGTTTTGTGATTTTTAAAAATTCGCTTATTTCTTTCCTTCCAGATTGTCCATAGAAGGAGGCCTGGCAATATTGTCCACAGCTTGTTGAGAACTTTGCTATTATAGGGCTCTGGAGTCCAATTGCGAATGGTGCCTTTTATATCCCCTAGAAGTCTGCAAGGTCGCTGACATCTAAAAGTGAGCTTTTCCCAGAGTTGATTGGCCATGTGGCAGGAGTCCATGAGGTGCTGAATAGTTTCTTCATTGTTTTGACAGTTGGGACAGTAGGATGGTCCTTGAAATCCTCTTTTGATTAAGTTGTCCCATGTGAGAATTCTTTGATGATACAACAACCAGATGAAGGTGGAAACTTTGGGCCAGATCCCTGCAGTCCAGATATGGTTCCAAGCAGGATCTGTTGGTTCCTGAGTTTGGAACATTAGCTGGTATGCTTCTTTAGTGGTGTATGTTCCTTTCGGTGTATATCCCCATCTGAGTACATCGCTTCCTGTATTGACTCTGATTCTTCTGTTGGTGAGCTCTTTGTGTAGCTCCATGTTGTAAGCTTCCGTTTCTTGCTGTGTTATTTGCCTCAACGGTTTCCATTGCCTGAATCCCTATGTAGTGCTGAGAGTCCAGAAATGTGCTACATTGTCCTCCTGGATAATGTCATTTCCATTATGATTTGTGCATGGTAGGAAAGCTGCAATTTTGGGTCTTTGTTGCCATGAATCCGTCCAGAAACGGGCCGTCCTCCCATCCCTTATCTCCCAAAAGCTATGCTGATGGATGACCTCTCTGTGTTGCTTGGCCGCATTCCAAATCAGGGATCCTGTGAGCGTGGTGGTTATCCTTATTAGTTCTTGTTGCGGTCAATTATTTGCATACTTTGCAGTCCATAATTGCGCCCATGGCTTCTGTGGGCAGGATACCCATTGCCACCAAATCCGTGCTCCCATCAAAGTATTGCTGTGTTGTGGATCACGTAAGCCTAGACCTCCCTACTTTTTAGGCTTGCAAACTTTTTCCCATTTGACTAGCGCCCATTTTCTATTTTGTCCTGTGGAACCCCATAAGAAATTGCGTTGCAGATTCCTTATTCTTTTTAGCACCCATTTCGGTGCAGTAAGAACTCAGAAGAGATAGAGGGGCATTGATTGTAGGACTGCCTTTATCAGGACTAATCTGCTTG
Organism: Pinus tabuliformis; assembly: GCA_031772625.1. Classification (NCBI taxonomy): domain Eukaryota; kingdom Viridiplantae; phylum Streptophyta; class Pinopsida; order Pinales; family Pinaceae; genus Pinus; species Pinus tabuliformis. Next base: position 143,177,047 of record CM062812.1, read on the forward strand.
CCATGTTGAGAGTTCTGTATGTCCAAGACATGAGCCGACTTTCCATTTTCTCAATGAGTTGATGCCAGGAAGCATGCTTTAAGGCTGAGTCTATGAGAGGGGCGCCTAAATACTGAGACGGAAGCTTGGCTTGAGAGAATCCTATGATTCGAGCAATGATTCTTTGGGTGGCAATAGGAGTATGGAAGAAATAAACTTGAGATTTGGCAGTGTTTATGGTGGTGCCAGAGGCTTCTGAGAATGTATCTAAAAGAGCTTTATAGGTTCGGGCCTCATTTACAGAAGGATGACCAAAGAGCATATTGTCATCAACAAATTGTTGATGGGTAATAACAGGGGATCCATGAACAGAGAGTCCTCTAAGATCATGGGAATGAACGACATGCTTTATAAGACGACCCAGACCCTCAGCCATAATGATAAATAGAAAGGGGGACAGAGGGTCATCTTGACGAATTCCTCTGGAAGGGTAGTAGGGTTTAGAGGGGATCCCATTGACAAGAACAGAGCAAAGTGGGGAGGAAATTAGGGACATGATCCATCTAACCCAGGTCGGGCTAAATCCAAAGGCCGTAAGCATCTATTTTATGTAGGTCCAGCTGAGTTTATCAAAGGCTTTGGAAAGGTCGATTTTCAACAGCATACCTGCCTGTTTGTTACTCTTTAAAGAATGGATGGTTTCATGAGTCAATATAATACCATCCAGAATTTGACGACCTTCTACATAACCAGATTGCTCTGGTGAGATGAGAAGAGGGAGGAGCGGTTTGAGGCAGTTGGCTATGACTTTCGAGATAATTTTATAGATGACATTGCAGAGTGCAATAGGCCTGAACTTCTCCGGAGTGCTTGGTTGCACTACTTTGGGAATAAGAGCGATGAAAGTGGCATTGAGTGAAGGAAGTAACCAATGCATTGCTCTTGATTCTTTGACCACATTCCAGACATCTGCTTTGATTAAGTCCCAAAAGTGATGGTAAAAGTTGGATGTGAAACCATCAGGTCCAGGCGCTTTCCCAGCTGTCAGTTGATTTGATGCCTCTTCGACCTCCGTAATGGTGACTGGTCTTAGCAATAGCTGATTATGCTCCTCTGTAATGAGTTTAGGAATATGCTGAAGTATCTCATTGATAGCACGTTGTCTGTCTGTGGTCAACACTTGATGAACAGTTTTGAAGTGATTTGTGAGCTCTTTCTCTATGTCTTCCTGTTTCTCCATTTTGTCTCCCTATGAGTTTTGAATGTGTGAGATTGTATTATTCATTCTTCTTTGTATAGTTGTACGATGAAAAAATTTGGTGTTTCGTTCCCCTTCTCTTAGCCATCTGATTCTTGACTTTTGTCTCCATAGCAGTTCCTCTTGTTTGCTTCTTTCATCTAGTTGTGTTAGTAGGATTTGTTCCTGTTTGGCATGTTCCTCTGTTATGCCTTCTAGGATGATCTTCTGCTGTAGCTTTGTCATGTTTTGCTCAAGAACTTTTTTCTCTTGAAGGATGTTGCCAAAAGTGGTATGATTCCAGGTTTTGATTTGTTTTTTGATATGCTTCAATCTTTGCTGGAATTGGTACATGAGTGAGCCACCATTGGGAAGGAAACTTTCCCACACTGATTTGACCACTGTATTGAACTCAGGGTGGGTAAGCCAGAAAGCTTCAAACTTGAATGGTCTTCTGCTAGAGGTTCCAGGATTTTTCCATTGCAAAGAAATGGGCCAATGATCCGAGCCAGCTAGGGGTAGGATGGAGGCGCCTATATCACCACCAAGATGAACAAAATTTTCTGCAATTAGAAATCTATCCAGCCTTGATGCTATTTGCTGAGTCCCAGCTCTTTTGTTTTTCCAAGTGTAAATTCCGTTATCAAAGGGTAAGTCTATTAGACCATTGTGTTGAATGTAATCTTTGAAGTTATTGCTTTCTTTGTCCAGCTTTCTTCTGCCTCCCAGTTTTTCCTCCAGCTTTGTGATCATATTGAAGTCTCCTCTCGTGATCCATAGTGGATAAGTTCTTGGAGCATTAAGAATCTCCAATGTTTCTAATTGCCTAATTTTTTGCGTACTCTCCTGAGGGAAGTAAACATTGGTTAAATGTCCATGTATGTTGGTACCGATCAGGTGGAACATTGCTTGGATGAAATAATGAGAGGCATGGAAATTTGTTAAGGATATATGCTAAGTGTTCCATGCTATGGCTAACCCTCCCGAGATGCTTGTTGTGTCTACTGTTACCGCTTGACATCCTGCCCAGGGTTTGGATAATATGGATTCTAATGTGCTGGTGCTACATTTTGTTTCTTGCATGAATACAATGTATGGTTGTTCTTGCTGAATCATGTTCTTTAACATTCTATATTTCCCAAGACCATTAAGTCCTCTTACATTCCATGAGATGAGCTTCATGGTTGACTAGTAGGTAGGGATCGGTAATATTTGGTCAGCTTGGAGCACCTTCCTGACTCCACTAGCATTTCCCCAATTAATATGGTACGTTGTAGATCTGTCTTTCTACCTCTTTTCTTCCCATCTTTGATGATATGTTTCCCATCCCATTTGCCTCCTTGTTGTATGCCCAAAGTATTGTGCTGATGCACTCTTGTGAGCACTACTTCCAAATTTTCCAGTTGTCTGTCCGGTATGGTGTCGAACTCTTTCCTTTTGCAGGCTTGCTCTAGACTGAAAATGTCTATTTCACCGAGATCAAAGCTTTCTGGTTCTTCTTCCATTAAACTTTGCTGACTGCTTCCCTCCGGATGGGTTGGTGGCTGAGAAGGTTCTGCTGATGTATCATCGATGTCCATAATTTTGTCAGACCACAGGGCTTTGTTCTGAACAGGGTTGGTGTTGTCTGAGGCAGGCTTTTCAGAGGTATGGGCATTCAATGGATGACTGGTTTTAGAGTGGATAAGAGTGGGGGATAGATGGGTGGATGGAACAGAGCTTGGCTTTGCTGTCATAGGTGTAACTGATTCAGGCTATTCTAGATTTGTCAGAATATCAAAGCTGTTGCTGGAGGATGGCAAATCAGAAGATGGAGCAGTGTTTTTTGGTACTGAGGGAGGTTTTTTGGTATGCCTTTTCCTGCTGGCTACCTTGGTGAACCCTTCTGGATCAGATTTGTTTCCATTTTCTGTGGTTTTAGGAGGCATGTTTAAGGGACAGTCACGAAAGAGGTGACCATGGGCATGGCATCTCCTACATCTGAAGGGTACATGTTCATATTCAAGGGGTTGAATCCATTCAAAGTCATCATGTAGAAGACTTACCGAGTCCGGGAGCGCATGGCCTAGCTTCATGTAAACACAGATCCGTGCGTAGGATGTGTATCGTCGAAGCTTGGTTTCCTCCGCTGCCTTTATGAACTCGCCTAATCCATTGCCAATGGTTGTTAGTGAGTCCTCGTCCCAGTATTCCAGTGGAAGCGAGTACATGCAGATCCAAACTGGCGCCCAGCTGAAATCTTCCTTATCTGGGTTAAATCTTTCGACCCAATCTCATAAATAAAGACCTATTGCATTGAAGAAATAGGGTCCTGCATCTAGAACACAATTCCGGTCTTCAAGGCTGTTGAAGATGGCTGTGAAGAAGACCTTAAGGCCTAGCTGTAGAGTTACATGACCTTTGGGCTTCCTGTTGACCTCTATTGGTCAACTTCCCATGCAGTACACCCTCTTTTCTTGGCAGAAAGGGGTAGCACCTGAACGACGTGTCCGTGCCAGCCTACAGTCATCAGCAGCTTGATCATTTCAATTGTAAACCCAGTCTGCATGTATGAATTGTAAATAATCTAAGCAGATCAGAGTCATGTATGTAAAATTGCCTAGGTGGACCTAACTTTCTATGATAATCTATGTCCCGGAAGGTTTTTCGTCTCACCGATCCATGGATCGGCAGAGTTTTCCTTCAAACCTGACCCCAAAGCCGGGATGGATTTTGTCATTAGAACTTTAGGAGAATCCTAGTGTGTTAATATGCTAGATTATAGTTGTGTCGCAGAACTGGGTGATTTATGAGGGTCTGTGTTAAGTGGGCTTGTCCCCTTGAGATGTAAGTTGTAAAAGTCATGATGTAATGTGTCTTGAGGGTCGAAAAATGTTTTAAATCCCCCTCGTGAGTCCTAAGTCCTAGGTCCTGGGTGATGTTTCCAAAGGTTTAGTTCGATGATCCATTTAAAAAATGAAATAAAATAATAAAATAAATAAAAATTTTAAAAAATGAAATAAATAAAAAATAATAAAAAACAAATTAAAAATTTAAAAAATAATAATAAAATAATAAATAATTTAAAAATTTAAAAAAATGAAATAAATAAAAACTAATAAAAAAAAAAATTAAAATTTTAAAAATTTAAAAAATAATAATAAAATAATAAATAATAAAAAAATTTTAAAATTTTAAAAAATGAAATAAATAAAAAATAATAATTTTTTTTTTTTTTAAATTTAAAAAATAATAATAAAATAATAAATAATAAGAAATTTAAAAAATAATAATAAAAAATTAATTGAATAAATCGACGGATGAGATCAAGAGATGTCTTGATCTTCATCAACGGTCGAGATCATTTCTACATGGATCATTCGAACTAGCCGTTGGGATCATTTCCTTTATATAGGGTCTTAGGTGGTCATTTCAGATTCATTCGATCTGTGAGTCAGATACTGAAGAAGCTCTCTTGTAAATCTGTTTCTGGTTAATAAAGGAAGACTTTGGGGTCCATATCTTGCTGGTGTTACTCTCTTGGAATGCTGTGAGATCATTTCATTTTCTGCATATGTTATTTTCAGCCATTAATAATAGCTTTTTGTAGAGTATTGTGAGCACAGGTATCTTGTTCACTTGCTGGGGTTTGAGTGTTGTTAGGGTTTCTGAAGTAATGGCAGGTATCTCCATTACTGTTTGAGATCTAGCAGCATTTTTGCCCTCTTTGTTGACGGTTGTTTTGAGCTGTGCAGAAAACATTTTCTGAAGGAAATTTGTGGGCGTTCGGGGAAGTTCTCGGCTGAACCAACCAACTCCCGCAAGCATTTTTTGTTGAGCCCAGTTGGATTTGATCCTGGGTCTATCATTCGGTTTTATTTTTCTGATCTGCATGAGAGATTTTCTGAAGTTTTTTCACAGTGACAATCTGAAATTTCTTTTCTTTAAAATAATTTCTGTGCTTACTGCTGAAATCTGGCTGTTAAGGGGCCAAATCTGTACATTAAATTAGCTGATCTAGGGTTTCCAAAATTTTGCTTATATACAGATTTCAGATTAAGGTTTTGTTTTCTTTGTGTTTACAGGTATAGGGTTTTGTTTCCTTAAAATCGCAGGCTCCTCATCAAAACTGCCAAGCTTTGGACGAGTTCTGAGATCTAAATTTTCAAGTCGAGATGCGAAATTGATATCTGGTTAATGGTTATGATTCTTTTTTTTGAAAATTCTCAATTGCTGGATATCGTTTTGGTCATTTTAAGAGCATTGTGATTTAGCTGATGACAAATGATTGCTGTTCACGGTTTATTTCTCTATATCATCCAACAAGTGATCATCTTAACCATAATCTCTTAAGGCACTGGTCTGCTCAATTAATCAAATCAATCAAGTGCTTTTTCATATCGTATCTCGTGTCTCCCAACCAACTGGTCGACAGTTGGTCTCATCATCTCACAGGGTCTACCCCCCTTAGCCGCGGGAGACATGCTTAAACGGAGGGATCGGGGATCAGAGTGACAGCCCCTGGTCTGAGCGTTGTCGTGTCAATCCGCGCGACAACATTTTTTGGCGCCGTTGCCGGGGATAGAGTTTTTCTGTCCTTGGTGTTTCAACGACTTTTCATCATTCATCGTTCATCTTTTTATCATTCATTTGAGCCGGCAACGCCAACATTTTTTGGCGCCGTTGCCAGGGACAGAGTTTTTCCTGTTCCTGTTTTTCATCGACATTCATCTTCTCATCTTCTCATTTGAGCTGGCAGATTCAATATTTTTGGCATCTTTTCATCCCATATCAGCAGCATCTCTTGGGTTTGTTTCTTGTTTGGGTGGCGACTCCATTTTCTTATTTTTCCCAGACAAGAAGCCTGCCGCATATCTGTTTGTTGATTACTTCTTGGATCTTAGAATCAGATTTATTGTTCAAGTGGCGACTCCACTCCTTTCATCTTTTGATTTTCTTGAGCATAGATCTAGTTCTATCATCCATCTCATCCCTTATTATTCATCATGGATTATTCATGTAAACCATGTCGTTTTACTCACCGTCTCCATGATTTTCCGGAGGAGGCCCTTCCTGAATTACCTATTTTTTCAGATGGTGATCCAATCGCTGCTAAAAGGCATATTGACTTGTTTATTCGCATCATGACCATATATTGCAGACCCCCTCAGTTTAATCATGGCGATATCAAAATGCGTCTATTTGTCCTTTCTTTAGAAGATGATGCTTTGAATTGGTTTAACAATTTTCCTAAGGATTCTTTCACTTCTTTGGTTGATATTATCAATGCTTTTGAAGATAGATATTGTTATCCGGTCAGCTTGCCTTCTACCTCTAAAATTGTGCAACAGAATGAAAGTAATTTGATAAGCGGTCCAGCTGAAAGATCCCAAGACGATTCATCATGTCAGAACGTGTCATCCACCGGAAATATTGCAGATCAAGTTCATGATAGTGAAAAATCAGGGACAAATGACAACGAAAGGGAAGAGCAAAAGCAAATTTTACGAGATCTAATGATGCTGGTAAGAAATATGGAAATCAATCAAACTAATTATGTCAATGATGTGAAAACTTTATGCGCTCACCTGGAAAAACGTAATAGGGAGATTGAGGTCACGCAAAGTCACCATGCTAGAGAAATTGAGGCCATGAAAACTAAATATGAAACAGAAATTGGAAACATGCATAGCAAGATGTCAGTCTTAGAAGAGAATATGGTGACCATTAAAGCTGATCATGATAGGGGAATTGACTCTATGCAAAACAATTTATTAACTATGGATGAGGAAATGACTATCATAACGTTCAATCATAACAATCAGTTGGCTGACATGCAAGCGAATCATGAAGAAGAAATAAATTTCATGCAACATTGCTTGATGGACATAAAAGAAAAGAATGATAAAGTAATAAAACACATGCAAGAGCACCATGCCATACAAATCAGTGCTATAAGGGATGAATGCTCTAGACAGATAAATGCCATTAGAATACAGGTTCAAAGGTTTCAACAATTGGAAGATAAGAGAAACCAGCAAACATCAACAGATCAGGAGTCTTCTCATTTGCTGCAACAAGATTCATCTTATTATTGGGAGGTTGTTGATTCAATTGAAAGATGGTTGATTGAGGGTGATCCAGACAGACTTAAGAATGATAAAGATCAGATGCAAGATGAAGAAAGACATAGCACGCATATCTTACATACTTCATCTGATAGCTTTGAAACAGAAAGTACCAGGTCATTAGTAATTCAACCAGCCAGAAAGCAAAAACGCAAGAGAAAGAAAATGAGAAGAAGATTTGACGCATCAGACGGCCGCAAGCAGCTTGATTTTCGAATAGGAAAGAGTCCTACCATATGCAAAATGGGACATGGCACATCCGACAAGCAGCCGACAGATTTGCCTGAAAGCAGGCAAATGCTCAGTATGCACTATATTGAACACATCTGATGCCGTAGGGCATCCTTTGTATCGTATTTCTAACCCTACTCCTTGTTTTTTCCGCATTTTCGTTTCTGCTTTAGATAGTTAATAAATGAAGAGCTTGTATCTTTATTGTGCTTAATGTATATGATGATTTTGGATGGACGCTACTTATTTTTGTGTTGTATGGATGCAGATTCTGGATTCTCACATTCCTGCAAGCAGCAACGTGTCCCCAAGTAGAGCCAGATGTTGACCTCTACTGGTCAACTTCCCATGCAGTACACCCTCTTTTCTTGGCAGAAAGGGGTAGCACCTGAACGACGTGTCCGTGCCAGCCTACAGTCATCAGCAGCTTGATCATTTCAATTGTAAACCCAGTCTGCATGTATGAATTGTAAATAATCTAAGCAGATCAGAGTCATGTATGTAAAATTGCCTAGGTGGACCTAACTTTCTATGATAATCTATGTCCCAGAAGGTTTTTCGTCTCACCGATCCATGGATCGGCAGAGTTTTCCTTCAAACCTGACCCCAAAGCCGGGATGGATTTTGTCATTAGAACTTTAGGAGAATCCTAGTGTGTTAATATGCTAGATTATAGTTGTGTCGCAGAACTAGGTGATTTATGAGGGTCTGTGTTAAGTGGGCTTGTCCCCTTGAGATGTAAGTTGTAAAAGTCATGATGTAATGTGTCTTGAGGGTCGAAAAATGTTTTAAATCCCCTCGTGAGTCCTAAGTCCTAGGTCCTGGGTGATGTTTCCAAAGGTTTAGTTCGATGATCCATTTAAAAAATGAAATAAAATAATAAAATAAATAAAAATTTTAAAAAATGAAATAAATAAAAAATAATAAAAAACAAATTAAAAATTTAAAAAATAATAATAAAATAATAAATAATTTAAAAATTTAAAAATTTAAAAAAATGAAATAAATAAAAAATAATAAAAAAAAAAAAATTAAAATTTTAAAAATTTAAAAAATAATAATAAAATAATAAATAATAAAAAAATTTAAAAATTTTAAAATTTTAAAAAATGAAATAAATAAAAAATAATAATTTTTTTTTTTTAAATTTAAAAAATAATAATAAAATAATAAATAATAAGAAATTTAAAAAATAATAATAAAAAATTAATTGAATAAATCGACGGATGAGATCAAGAGATGTCTTGATCTTCATCAACGGTCGAGATCATTTCTACATGGATCATTCGAACTAGCCGTTGGGATCATTTCCTTTATATAGGGTCTTAGGTGGTCATTTCAGATTCATTCGATCTGTGAGTCAGATACTGAAGAAGCTCTCTTGTAAATCTGTTTCTGGTTAATAAAGGAAGACTTTGGGGTCCATATCTTGCTGGTGTTACTCTCTTGGAATGCTGTGAGATCATTTCATTTTCTGCATATGTTATTTTCAGCCATTAATAATAGCTTTTCGTAGAGTATTGTGAGCACAGGTATCTTGTTCACTTGCTGGGGTTTGAGTGCTGTTAGGGTTTCTGAAGTAATGGCAGGTATCTCCATTACTGTTTGAGATCTAGCAGCATTTTTGCCCTCTTTGTTGACGGTTGTTTTCAGCTGTGCAGAAAACATTTTCTGAAGGAAATTTGTGGGCGTTCGGGGAAGTTCTCGGCTGAACCAGCCAACTCCCGCAAGCATATTTTTTGTTGAGCCCAGTTGGATTTGATCCTGGGTCTATCATTCGGTTTTATTTTTCTGATCTGCATGAGAGATTTTCTGAAGTTTTTTCACAGTGACAATCTGAAATTTCTTTTCTTTAAAATAATTTCTGTGCTTACTGCTGAAATCTGGCTGTTAAGGGGCCAAATCTGTACATTAAATTAGCTGATCTAGGGTTTCCAAAATTTTGCTTATATATAGATTTCAGATTAAGGTTTTGTTTTCTTTGTGTTTACAAGTATAGGGTTTTGTTTCCTTAAAATCGCAGGCTCCTCATCAAAACTGCCAAGCTTTGGACGAGTTCTGAGATCTAAATTTTCAAGTCGAGATGCGAAATTGATATCTGGTTAATGGTTATGATTTTTTTTTTTTTTTTTGAAAATTCTCAATTGCTGGATATCGTTTTGGTCATTTTAAGAGCATTGTGATTTAGCTGATGACAAATGATTGTTGTTCACGGTTTATTTCTCTATATCATCCAACAAGTGATCATCTTAACCATAATCTCTTAAGGCACTGGTCTGCTCAATTAATCAAATCAATCAAGTGCTTTTTCATATCGTATCTCGTGTCTCCCAACCAACTGGTCGACAGTTGGTCTCATCATCTTACAGGGTCTACCCCCCTTAGCCGCGGGAGACAGGCTTAAACGGAGGGATCGGGGATCAGAGTGACAGCCCCCGGTCTGAGCGTTGTCGTGTCAATCCGCGCGACAACACTTCCATTAGAGGTGATCCAGCCTTGCAGGGCTTTTTCAGTAGGCCAGTAACCGATGAATTTTCCAATCAAGGCATGGTCTTTCATAAATTGTATTTGCGCATTGATCCGGTGACTAGGTAGCTCGATCTTGGGCCTTTTTGTGGCAATGGGCTTGCATGTGGACGATGAAGTTTTCTTTGGTTTTCAAAATGTTGCTTGTTTATCCTCCTTCTCGTATCCCAGATCTTCTTGTCCGTTCTTCTCCAGCTGCTGCACAGGCCGTACCTCTGGCTTCTCTGCATTCTCAGTTCTTCTCTCATTTGGGTTTTCCTGATTGTAATCTTTGGGGGGAGGCGCTGATGCCTCCCCTGTTGGACTGTTCATTGTCCTTTGCATCCAGAAGCACAGAGACAGTCCTGGCGAAAGTTCTGTTTGGGCCTGAGAGGCTACTTGCTCAGACTGTGTGCCGTGGAAGGGTTTGTCAGAAACCCTAGTTCCTTAGTTCGCCATTTTCCTCCAGAGTGATCTAACTCCGTATGCCAACCATTTTTGTTATTCACAACATATAATCTCACATATTGCAGCCAAGGGAACGACCAAATAAATGTTAGATGCTCTCTCCACGCTATACCAGGGTACTTCCGAGCAGCGGAAGATGTTCCTAGAGGAGAAGTTGAGATGCATCAAAATGCAGAAGGGGGAAGGCATAGATCGCTTCCTCAGCAAGATTCAGGAGGTCCGAGACCAGCTTGCAACTATTGGGGCAGTGCCTCAACCAATAGAGCTAGTGAGATTGGCAGTGAATAGTGTCTCTGAGGAGTGGCAAGTTTTCATCCAAAGTATATTGGATAGAGACAAGCTACCAGAATGGGACAGGATGTGATCAGACTTGCAGCAGGAGGAATTGAGATGAGCTTTGCTGAAGAGCTCCATCAGTGGTAGTAGTAGCAGCGAATCGAAGGTGTTGAAGGAGGAGGAGAATCTGGCCCTTGCATCTACGGGTCCTAGTCAAGGGCAGGGGGAGCAATGAAAGAAGAAGGACCTATCTAAGGTCAAGTGCTTCAGGTGTAGCGAGTTTGGATGCTACAGCACCCAGTGTCCTCTTAGAAAGAAGGACAAAGAGGAGATGCAAAACCAGGCAACAACACATGTTGAGATAGATAGGTTGTCCTCCAGGTTGGAGGAAGACTTCGCTATGATGGCCCACATACCTCCAGGAGTGAGGTGGGGTGACTTGGAGTTGTAGCCCCAGAGAGCTACAGAGATTGGGCAAGGTCCTTGAGGAGTCCACCTCATGGATCATTACCTTGCTACGGGGGGGCCACAGTATTAAGTAGCAGGATGTATCAATGGCAGTTGATGCAACCAGTACTAGAGTGACAATTGCAGTGACTAGTTGCAGTCAGATGTTGGGGAGCACAGTGCAGAGTTCGCAGCATTGCAGAGTGGCACAGTGTAGAGTCAATAGCAACACAGATTCATTGGTGGACAGTGCAGTAGCTAGTAGCAGTCAAGACTCGAGATACAAATGCATCATACTGAACACAGTTGATTCAGTATTTTGAATGTTTTTCAACTACAGTAGTTGAAGTTGTAGCAACAACATATGAGAGGGAGTTAAGTGCAAATGCAGTGCTAGTAGCAGTATGGCAGTGTCAGCAGCAACACAGATGCAACATCAGAGTTGCGTAGTATGCCTAGACATCAACAACATGATAGGAGGTGATACAAAGACAAGGTATTGTGGCAGAATGTGCAACACTAGAGAGAACACAATCCTCGCGAAGAAGGAGTGTTAGTTTTTGTAGCATCGGATGTGTTCTATCCATGACATTTGGTGGAGAGGCTAGAATACATGAGATCTCCAAAACTCAGAAATCGTTCCTGGAAATTCCACTTAGAGATGACTTAATTAGATTATTAACCTATTTTTTAATATTTCCTATGTCTAAATTTAGGAAAATTGATTAATTAATCAGAATTAATTAAGTCAAGATGAGAATGTTGATTTTTGGTAGCATCAGATGCGCTCTAAGTCTCAAAGTTTACAGGGAGGCTTTTGTTTTTGCCATTTGCTTTGGCATCCTCTTTCTTATGTCCTCTACTGTGGCTTCTCTCTGAACCTCTGTTATGACTATCAGTAGTCATCTTCTTCTCCTCTTTCTTCATGAGCTCCTCTGCAACAAGCCTCTGCAACAACTAGTCCTCCTTGCTGCAATCTTACCTCACTAAGCTCTCCTCACTCAGTCTTTTGGTAAGCATAGGTCCTCTGTCTGGAACCTCTTCTTGAGCAACACCTTTGCTCCTTCTAGGCTTCTGCAATCTCTCACTCTCTCTTGAGAACACTTCAGTTGTCCTCTCTATCCAATTTCTTGTTGGATTCTTCAGGTTCACTGCCACTTCTCCTTCAGAGTATTTGCCTTACTCTGCCTTCAAGAATGCATCTAGTTCTCCTCTCACAGCTTCTCTTGTTGTCCTTTGCTGAGATATTTTTATCTGCAACAAACAATCTTCAATTCAACTTTGAGATAAAAACACACTGTCTTACCTTCAAGATCTATGCATGATCTTGCTTCACCATTCTTCTGCACTTTGAATGGCTTGTCTTCTGTTTGGTCTCCAAGTCCTCTTTCCTTCAGAACTTGCATTAAATAATCTTGCTTTCTTTTTTCTTCAAGGATTCCTCTGTTCCTGTCTATTCCCCCGAGAACTTCAAAAGTTCCCCTTACTGATTACAAATCTGCTCTGATTACAAATATTCTGCTCTGATACCACTAATGATGCATGACTCCCCGGAATATAACCATACTTAGCCAAACTAATTCTAGGGTTACCCAGCATATACCCACAGTGTACATTAATATGCATAAGCACATGTATTTAACTCTACAATGGAGTCAAATCTTCATACAGAAAATGGTTAAGGCCCTCTTATACAGTTCCTTTGTATCGGAACCAATCACCCCTTCTAAGCCTTTCTATCGGGACATTATAACCCTTCATAACATTCATACAACCCTTTAAGCCCGCATATATATATTCAACCCATTTATAATTGGACTTAACCACAAAACCTTCTCAACTGCATGTATATAACCTTTTCTTCTTAACATTGGTTATATATGGTTAATACATACAAACTTACCCATCGGCGCTATTTCTCTTTATGAACCATTTACAAAGGAAAAACATACGTAAACAAACCTTTCAGCCTTTAGTACGGTCTTGACACGCTTCACGAGGTCCCACCTTTATCGCTGATCGCAATCGCTATCAGCTCCTCCCCGGCACCATAGATATGTCTCCCTTCCGATATGTGACTATTAGAACACATATGTTGGTGTTTCTACATTATAATCGGACCATATAACTATCGAAGCCATATAACTATCGCAATACAAAGGATTTAATGGGAAAAGCCCCGCCGGAACTCAAATCTTATAGACCCGACACTATAAACTCCGTCAGGTCCGTATCTTTCCACGACACTCTCCTCCGAACTCCGATCGGCAATCGCTATATCGGAGTTTCGGCCATCGGCGTGTTGCATTCCATCGCACTGTCCCTTTACATCTCCGACTTCCGACTTGTGATTAGATCTGGTCCTGATCCAACGGTCCACGATCAATCGCGATCGCTCATCGCAACTACCCAAAGCTCGGTTCCAATAGCTCTAAAAGGTTTGCCGCTGATGCGATCAAATCTCGGTCGTTGATCTATGAGATCTAACGGTTGCTGTGCGCCGATACTTAACTTTTCTGTTCTTCCTTTCACTTGGTTTTCTTCCATTATTTCTTCGATTTTCCTTTGTGATTGAGTTTCTTCAAAACTCCCGTCCTTCGCTGTTTCCGCTGCGCGACTCCTCTTCGCTTCTCCGCTCTTCTCTTTACTTATGTTTTTGCTATCTTCTCAGCGTTTCTCTATGGGTTTGGGTTGTTTCCTCAGGGTTTCATTCTTCCGCTTCTGCTCAACTTCTCTCCTCAGCGAACCTTCACTTCGCTACTTCTTCAGAGCTTCACTCTGTTCATCAATTGGATTCAATGACCCATTTACGATTCCTCAGAATCATTCTCCTCTCTGCGTTCCACTTGGATTCTGTCTCGCCCAATTTCACTTCGTTGTTCTGCTCGAACAATCCTCAATGTCTCCTCTGCGTGTCCTCTGAACTCTGCCTGCAACCACTTTACAAAACCTACGAGTTGACACAGTAATCAATCATAAACACTCGACTCACGCATATGGCACACTCAGAATCGAATTCCTCCTCTATATAAAAACATAAAAATAATTGATTACATTTGAGACTCTCAGTCTCTCACACACGCACAGTCCTGATTCTACTATTAGTGGCCTCTCTCTCAACTACTCTGCCCGTAGGCTTACATATCTCCAGAATGGTTCTGTTGAACTAATTCTGGGGTAAATCCTAGATTAACTCCTAAATCTAGTGAACTAACTCCTAGATACACTCTGTCCACTTCTACTCTAATTAATTCCTAAAAGCCCTCTCTTGTTCCTTGAATCATGGAACTGTTTAAGAGTCCTAATTGACTTTAGACTCTTTTGTCATTATTCCCACTCATGTTCTCATTTATTTGAGAGCATTTACATATTCTCCCATTATCTAATTAAATCAATTAAAAGGCCTAAATTACATTAACTTGAGACTTAGGAAAGCTATTTCCTAAAAATACATGACCCCTCTATGTCTATTTATTTACAATGATTTTCTCTTGGGTGAATGCTCCTGCATCAACTTCTCTAAGATATACTTGCGCTCAGCGTACCACCAAATTTGGGTGAGGAAGCAGGACATCCCCAAGACCACCTTTCACTGCCATTATGGACACTTTGAGTTCTTGGTGAGTTCTTTGTGAAACCTTGAGCATAAATTGTGTCTTTCTTGAAGAGTTCCTAGCGAGATCATTTCATGCATTAACCCTAGAATACCTATTATAAGTGATCTATTTCCTACCGGCACTCCTCCCATTGGTGAAAATCCATAAAGAGAAGGAGGTTTTGGCTGTTGTGACAGTGGGCCACTACCCCAATGTTTTTTCTTGGTCGAGTTTGCACCTTGTAGGGTTTGCCTATCCAAGGCCTGCTAGCTTTTGCGGAAAGAGAACCAAAATGCACTAGTACAATGGAGACTGCTGAGTACACCATGGATTTGTGTTATGCAGAATACTATACCTGAGAAATGGGTAGATTTAGCAGCAATGCTTGCATAAAGAGTAATAGTTTAGTGAATGTGGAAATGTGATTGAATCCTAGCATGTTATATTTATAAGTACCAACTGAATAATTAGTCAAGTAACCTGTAAACATTCATTGGGGGATATGGTGGTTTTTAATCTTTGAATGCTCCATGGAAAAGATTAAAACATCGGCAGGTTGGCCTTTTACCTAATGATGTGAAATCATGTTGCTCAATGACAAATGCAGGCCTCTTTGATCACAATGCAAGTTTAACTTGTACAGTTTACTAACATTCTTCAGTGAGTGGGCATGTTGATTCTGTTAGTTGCAACAATCTATTTAAACAGTGAAAAATTAAACCACATTTCTATGAGGTGGTGTTTCCTAGGAAAGAAATAATTTTCACATCTTTCATAGGCAATTGCGAACTTGTTTGTTGAAATTCCAAATGCCTAATAGAGACTATTATTATCTGTATCGTTCCAACTGTATCAGATCTGGTCTAGCAGCAAGCATTGAGGTGATCAGGCTTGCATTAATGCAGATAACTAATTTCAAAACACCTCAAGTGGGTGTGGATGAGGCAAGGTGCAGGTCATGGATGATTTGATGATATAGATATGTACCTATATTAATCAAAGAAATTTTAGATTTTTTCTTTTTATCAAACAAAGGATATTATTTTCAAGATAGCAGAACTGTTAGTATATTATGAGAGGACTAGTTTAAAAAGTCACAAAATTCCTACACTTTAAATTAAATGTAAGTCTTGTGTACTCACAGGAAGTGCCATGCAAAACGAAATGCCAGCTGAAAGCCAAACAGCATTCAAAGGCACCTCATGCTTATTCACTTTATGCCAGAATTCCGAGAATGGCATTGCTCCATCTCTAGAAAATGCATATGTCATTCTGTGATACAGTCAGATGTATGGTTGTTAGAGAGTTGATATTTTCCTCTAGCTTTCTCAACTACAATTGACACAAAATTCAAGCATCATCAAAAGAGGAAACTGTAAGATTGAAGCAATTTGGGAAAAGAAAAACATAAACAGCTGTAGAATATTTTTGTATCATCATTAATGAGATGTATCCAGAAAAATAATTTGATGTGTTAACCTCGAGTTACTTGTGACTGAGCCCATGCCACAAAAAAATATAGCCACGGCAACAACTCCCAGGCAAATTATTCCCCCAGTTCCATTTCCATATCTATTCTTGAATGACTGATAGAAAATTTCAGCAATTGCATAACCACCAGCATTATTTGTACTGCTCAAAAGATTGGGGATATTGGTAACTGCAAATGTTATACCAAGTATATAGCCCCAACCTACAATAATGGATAGAATGATGGCACTTATAATTCCATATGGTCCATTCTGGTCTGCACTTTTTGTTTCCTCCGTCTACAATGCAAAAAACAAAGTCACAGGATACAATTAACCTTGATGAGACAAGAAACGCCTCAATATAATTTTTTTAATTAAACATACAGAATTTCAATCCTTTCTGAACATCCAGCTTTAAAAAAATAATTTCATTCAGTTGAAACATTGTCCAGAGATACATTATTGGTGATTCTACGTGCAATTCATTCACTTGTTTACTGGTTGCAAAACAGAAATTACTTTGATACAGTTTAGGGAATACTCTTGTCATTCTTAGGGAAGTTGGTTTCTTGATTTCAGGCATGGCTTTCAAACTCATAGCCCAGAATTGAATGCATCCCTTTAAGTAAAATGAGGTTGCATTCCTATGAAGTATTGTGTCACATGCTTATTCCCACATTAGTCAGATGCAACTACATTGAAACTTTGCTGTTCGAGGAAGGTTCATGAGACTTAGCTAGTGAACATATGTTATGGTTGTAACTTAGTACACTATTGTACTTTATCTATTGTGTATTTTAGCACTTTATGTTTTGTATTTTTTAGCAACATGGTACATACTAATTACTCACCCATTTTAGGAAACCTAGTAAAAAAGAGATCACTCTCCCAAGGTTTTGTACTTTTGCAAATAGATAGCACAATGAGGAGTGTACCATATATGTACATTGTGATAATACTCTCTCTCTCTCTCTCGCACACACACACACAACAAGAATACTAAGGATCTTACAGGATCACCCCTTGGCATTAGAAATATATTGCAAGGATGTGGGCATAGAAGTTGTTACCACCAGAAAATGCATGTCTCATTTTGGATTTTCATGGGCTTTCCACTCTCACCGAGTATAGTGCAAGGTTATAGGTTGCAGGAGGAGATATTTGGAGGCCATGCACCTTGTGCTAGTTTGCTGGAGCACTAATCATCATTCAACGGAAGAACAAAGGTGTAGAAGTATTGTTGACTTCATAGAGACTTTTTAGGAGAAGTATCTCACCATGAGGTTTTCCATTTGGGCAGACTTGACACATATTCGAGGTTTAGAGCGTGACATGTCATAAGAAAAGTGATAAAGGAGCATAAAAGGAGAAACACCCTTCTTACAAATGTATTGTTATTGATCAAACTAGCATGGTTGCCAAAGTCCTACAGCCTGCTAAAATTGGTACACACAAAACAAGTGCCCATTGTCACCTTGGCACAAGTCCCCACTTTTTAATCCCAACTTCCTCCTTAAAAGCTATGGGAGGATTTCCTTAAATTAACTTCACCCAACCAAAGATTGATCAATGCCTTATGCGGGGCCTTGGGTGAAGGGAGGAGTTAATTGTTTGTTGTAATATTGATGTGGAAATGTAAAATATGCAGAAAATAAATGCAAATCAGCAATGTTAATCACTCAATAATGAATATAAATGGCATGTGAATAGTCCATGTGAGTGTAGCTTTAATACACTAACCAATTCTCTAAGTTATTTTTTATTTATACCTTTGGTTTGATGGGTTACTATGTTAACTTACTTCTTGTATCGTGTAATGTCCCCAACGCTTAGGAGACATAAGACAGGGTTTTGTTAGCCTAATAAGTTCTTGTAGGCTAATGCGGGGAAATTTTTAATAAGGGAACATAATTCGCCTAGAAAAAAACATTATAACTACTTAAGGGGTGAAAAAGGAAACATATCTGATGTAGAAATTATGGTGTATATTTGCAATTGCTCATGAAATTTTAATCAAAATCACAAGACACAAACATACTCTACTGCTCTGTGGAATTCAATTCACAATTTGGAACATCAATCACAAACATGCAATGAGAAATAACACACATGCACACAGTGTTTTTCCAGGGGAAAGAAATCTGCTAAAAACCCCTATGTCTGCTTGCATTAGTCAATGAATAGAGATGTATTACAATTGCTAGCTCAATTTGCGCTCAACCTGCAAGTGAATGACCTATCTCTCTGTTCACTAAGAAGCTCTAACCTAGACGTAGTCAATTTCTGCCTCAGCTTGAGTCCCTATTTCCTTGCGCAAATCCTGAGGAAATTTTTCCCCTATTATTTAGGTGTTTCCTCCAAAATGATTGCGCAATTCCCAAGGTTGATTATCTAACTGCATGCGAAACCTGTACACTCAAGACTAGTCTACAATTGATATTACATTGCCTTGGAAACTCCACCTCAGTTGGGGAACTCGAATTCTCTGCATGCACTGTTATATTGGGTTGATTGATCAGTCAACTGGATGATCACTGAGTTAGATTGAAGTCTCACTGCACAACAAACATTCCACTAGTTCCTCCAACAGTTAGAACTAGTTTAATTGAAAATAACTTGAAATAACTGACCTTGATTGCTTCAAATTAGCAATCACACATGCTTAACTAAAATCCAACTCCTCTAACTCTAATTTACTAAGTAAACCGGGTGACACAAGCCATGTCACACAAGTTAACTACATCCAAGTTGGTTGCTAATGTGGAAATTCGAATTTTCTCAATTTGACAAAGGCAAAATCAAATTGAGACTTTCTTGCTGCATTTTTCAACACTCCCTCTCAGCAAGAAAGGGATTATCAACCACCCCTATCCTGCACCTGTGGAACTTGAACTTCCCTCTTAACAAAGGCTTTGTCAAAATGTTAGCATCTTGTTCCTTTGCCAGAATGTATTGTAGTAACATAATCCACCTTTCCACACAATCCCGCAAATGCTGATATCGAATATCTATATGCTTGGACCGATGGTGAAATATAGGATTCTCAGAGAGTTTGATGAAACTCTGATTATCACAATAGATCATAGTAGGATCCATTCCCACAAGTATCTTTCTCATCCAGATCGCCTCACATGTTGCTTGACTTGCAGCCATGTATTTTATTTTTGCCGAGTTGAGCGCCATAGATCTTTGCTTCCTGCTATACCAGGAAACGGTTGCGAACCCAACGCTGAAAATTCCACCTGATGTACTCTTCCGTTTAATGGACTTTGCACCCAATCTGCATTTGTGAAGCCACACAACTTCACTCCCTCTGTCTATTTGTACCATAGTCCAAACTAGGTAGTGCCTCTGAGATACTGTAGAACATGTTTAGCTACATTCCAAATCAGTTTGGTCGGCCTAACCATAGCTTGGCTCAGTTGGTTCACTGCATAGCACATATATGGTCGTGTGTTCACAAGATACATCAGTGAACCCACTAGCTGCCAATAAATGGTAGCATTCACTTCCTCTCCTGAAGTGACATCCTCCTTCCTCCAGTTGGTTGCTAGAAGTGTCTCCATGGGTTTACAACTCTCCATGTGGAATCTCTGCAGTATCTCGTTTGCATACTTGCCTTGAGACACAAACAGTTCCCCATCGCCTTGCCATACTTCTAACCTAAGGAAGTAGTGCATAAAACCCATGTCCTTCATTTGAAATCCCCTTGCAAGGTCCTCCTTGCAAGATCTGATCAGTTGCTCATCACCAGTTAAAATCAAATCATCAACATATAAGACAATAATAAGCAATTTACCTTCTATCAAGATGTGATAGAGGTTTGCATCCACTTCACTTTTGATGAAGCCCAAACCAGTGAGATAGTTGTCGATCCTGGTGTACTAAGCAAAGGGTGCTTGTTTGATGTCGTACAATGCTTGCTTGAGTCTGCACACATGAGACTCTCGATCAAATGTTTCAAAACCTTCTGGTTTCTCGATGTACAGCTCCTCCTCAATAACCTCATTGAGAAATGTTGTTTTTACATCCATCTGATGGATCTTCCACCCCATTTGCGCAGCCAGTGCAAGAATTGATCTAATGGATGAGTACTTTGCTACAAGAGCAAAGGTCTCCTCATAGTCAATTCCCTCAACTTGAGAGTATCCATTGGCCACAAATATGGCCCTATACTTCTCTATGCTTCAGTATGCTACATGCTTTACCTTGAAGATCCATCTCAAACCCACAACTGATTTATCTGCCAGTCTTGGGACCACTTCCCAAACACTTTTCTTTAAAATGGATTCATACTCTTCCACCAATGCATCAACCCATACAGGTTGCTCTACTGCTTCCTCGAAAGAGGATGGCTCAGCCTCTACAAGATCAATCATTAGAGCCATGTAGCTAGTGTACCTCTCATGTGACCTCCTTTGCCTGTAGAAATTTGAAGGAGCTCCCACATTCTCCCTCACATCCTACTCAAGTCTATCAGCTTCCCTGCTTCTTTTTCATCTTTCTCTGGATGGTTTTGCTTGTGTGGATGTCTCCACTCTTTGCTCCTCAATTTGTGGTTGCTCCACAACTTCCTGAGGCTCCTCCTTTGGAGCTAAAAGCTCCTCTTCTAGTGGGATCTGAAACTCCCTCTCAAGAGAGCACCATATCGCTTTCTCCTCATCAAACTTTACATCCCTTCGCACAACTAGTTGTGAGGAGTTTCTATGTAACCCACAAATACCCCCAACTCTGTTGTCGGCTCAAGCTTCTACATTTATTTTTTGGAGACATGGCAGTAAATAGATACTCCAAAAATCTTGAAGTGAGACACATTCGGCTTTCTCCCTGAGGAGGCCTCTTTCAGTGTGATCATACCAAGAATCCGATGGGGACTTGAATTCTATAAGTAGACTGCTATGTTACATGCCTCTACCCACAAATGCAATGGTAGGACTTAGTCATGTTACCGCTCAAACTAGCAAGGGTCCTAGGAGGGAATCCTATAGATCAACTACTAGGTCGAGGGCAACGATGGAGTGATAGCCCATTGTCACCTCAACTAAGGCTCCCTACTCGTTACAGCCTTTCACCGATGGGAGGAGACCCGGTATATGAGGAATCACGATAATGAGTATATCAATGGAAGGATGAAAGGTGATTCCCAAGGCTTATTCACAAGAGAGACTCAATTGTATGGCTTTCTTGCTTGGGAAGAAAGGTGTTAGGCTCTTTAGGAAGGGCTAAAAGGATTCTTGATGCTAGGGTTTGGGAATGTATCATGGAAAGATGTTCTCTAAGCCTGGAAATCCTTATGGAGACTTGGTCTTTATGTGATATTTGTGGAATTGGAGTTATAAAGTTACAGGACCACATAGGACCAAGTGAACCCAAAATTAGGTCAAGTAAGTGGAATTGGTCACTCAAGGAGCGACTTGACCTAATTGTAGAAGAGAAGAGGATCAATGGGCAAATCTTTTTAAAATAGAATGCAATGATCCAAATGTGGTCACTAGCCAAGGGAAACCTAGGGCAAGAAATGGTCCTTGAGCTAGGGCTTGTTATATCTCGAGATCCCACTGTCAGATTTGCTTCAAATTTGGAGGGCCTCTAGAGAAAATCTCAGCGTAGTTGTGGACCAAAAATTGAAGTGTTTAGATGGCTATATTTTGAGATAATTGATGCCCTAGGTCACCTATGTAGGCTAGCCCTAGAAAAAGAGGGAGGTGACAAGAATAAGTGTTGAAAATGATCACCAATTGAGGATTAGTGCCTTGTCCTTTGGGAGAAATGGAGTCAAGGAGAATTTTAATAATTGGAATGGATTCACTCAATCAAGGAGGCCCTTAAAACAACTTCGCATGGCATTAGAGCATGAGAACAACTACTTCAAGGTCTTTATACTTCGACATGCAATATTTGATGACTTATCAAGATGTATTTAACCCAAAATCACCTCTAGGAACATTCACTCAATCATACATGGCCCATGACATGATGCATCACTTATAAAAGATCACAATTTTTACAATTTCGCATAAGAAAAAACAATAAATTTCAGCCCAGCGAAAATCCTAGCAACATGCATGTGACAAAGTAAATAACAAGAATAACATTAAAAGAACACTTCAATGTATTAAAGAGTATATCCAATCATCAATATATGCCAATAGAGAATCTCCAAGACAAAGACAGATAACCAAATATCAAAATTCATCCATATGATTCAACCTCGTCCTCCGTAAGGTATAGCGAAAATCTCACAAGAGAGAATAACCCAATCCAAGTGATGATGATCAAAATGAACCATCTCACTTCTATTTATACACTCTCCAATGAATTCGATTTAACTAAATTTGCCTAATTGATCCCCTAAACTAAAAGAATGTGCATAATAACAATACTTTTGGTGACAAGCCCACCAAATAGCTCAATAATACATGAATAAGCCTCTCAAGAGGGCCAAATGATCAATAAAGTGAGTCGTTGGGCCTTTGAGGAGGCCTAATGAAGTCCAAGGGGTGCCATGATGTAGAAATGGACTCCCAACATAGTGGACAAGGGGTTGGCCCCTTGTTTTCCAAGCAAGAACCTGTGGTGCTCCCAAGTGAGTATGGGGGCACAAGGACATCCTCATAGGTCTCCAAGTGGATTGAAAATGCCTGTTATGAAATTTAAATTTGATCATGGTTATGAATGTATTCAGAGAACTGTAGAAAACAGTGAGAGAAAATATGGTTTAGAGAATAAATCCTTGATCTCTAGGCCTAGAAGAAATATGTCCAGCTTCTCCCAAAATTTTCCAATGGGTATGCCACCTAATAACACAAGCTTTTTACCAATTTCTCTACAAAACACACCAATAAATTAGTTCAAAAATCTAATCTTCTCCAACGGTGAGGGAATGAGGCAAATGAAGGTTAGGAAGAGGGCAACGACACACAAGGGAGGCCAAATAGGCCTAGCAGCCAAGGGTGAGAGGCCTTGGAGGCCTGCCATGACCCCTAAGAGGGCTATGGCCTAAGGGAAAAGTCCCCTTGGGCCTGTGACAATGGGAGGAAGGGCTTCCAAGGGCTATGACAAGCCTAAGAGAGGTTGCCAAGGCTCACAATAGAGAGAGAAGGGGCAACCGAGAGGAATGAAAGGCTAGCAAAGGAGAAGAAGGGAGAAGAGAGGGTCGGGGGAGGAGGATGGAGGGGAGTAAGGTGAGCGAAGGGTAGGCCGAGGGATGACGAAGAGGAGGAGGACCAGGGTAGAGGCTTAGAGGGGAGAAAGGGCTACGGCAAATCTAGGAAAGGAGCACGGAGGGGAGCCGAGAGGGAAGAAGGGATAGCGGAAGGCAGGGAAGGCCTTTTCGGGCCCATCATAAGGACAAAAGAGGCAGCCTGAGGCCCTTTGGCCTTACGGCCAGGCCTACAAGGGCCCAAAACACCCACGACAAGGGCAGAGAAGTGTTGATTTGGGGTAGCATCGGATGTGCTCTAGCCATGAAAATTGGTGGAGAGGCTAAAGCACATGAGGTCTCCAAGACCCAGAAATGGTTTGGGGAAATTCCACCCAATTAGAAAGATATTAAAATAATTAATATTTTTAATGGGTTCTTAAGTCTAAACTTGGGAAAATAAAAATATTAATGGCTATTAATATAAAAGTGGGTGAGAAGGTTCTAAATGACAAGGCAAGCCAAATCTAATCTTACCCGTTGAAGACTCAATAGAAAAGTATAAGAGGAGGCTTGAGGGTCAATTGGAGATACACCAAGTTGATTAGTCAGTTTGATTTTCTGGGGCAGGGTTGGTTGATAGAAATCGAACCAGTGATCAGAGTTGCAGTGAGTGCATAGCAGAGAGGCAGAGATAGTGTCAAAAGACCAGTGCAGAGGCAGAGAGGCAAAAGCAGAGCCAGCAGGAGCCACGCTGAGGGCCAAAGTGATTGCACAGAGGGCCAGAGGGCGTGCGTGGGTGACGCAGAGGGCCAGGGAGCCAACACAGAGCATCTGTAGTCTAACGCAGGGGGTTCTAGGCTGACACAGAGGCCATGAGGGTTGACGCAGAGTCTTAGAGAGGCGTTGGAGAAACTTTCATGGAGCAAACTTGCCGAATATCTGCTTTCGAAGAGAGGTATTACTGCCAGATTGATTTCTCTGTAGGGTGAGCCAGTTTGGCACCCAGTTGTACTCAAGAAAAGCTGATTAATAATAAAACCCTCAGAATCGCTGCGCCGGTTTTCCCAAGTTGAGTTTTTCCGGGGATGATTGTCCAAAAATAACAGTGTCCCTTGTGTGTTTGTCTATTTCTTTTAGTTGATGATCTATAGATGGTTGAGACTGCATTTGTGTTTATTTCATTATTTATATGGTTAAATAACTTGTTAAGTAATTAAACAAGTAGGTGAAATAAACCAAATAGTGCAAGAAGAATTTCTAACGGGTTAGACTTAGAAATTTCAACATGGTATCGGAGCGTTGCAGATCACAGGAGAACTGAAGGCACCAGCTTAATCAGAAGATTTGCAATAGAAAACAACAGTCCCGAGAGATAGAGTTGTTCTTAAGCAGAAGGCAGCAGAGAGGGAGTGACGCAGAGGGTCTGCATCATCATTTTGAGCTAGAGAGAGGGCCAACTCAAAGGCAGAGGAAGGCAGAAGAGGCTCACGAGGAGCCACGTCATCCTACTTAGCCAGGTAGGAGTGACGCAGTTGGCCAAAGGAGCAAATCAACCCTGCCGGGATTGCGCAGAGCTAAGAGGTTCAGTTTCTTCAGCTGCTGGGGCCTAGGAAGCTGTGGGCAAATTGCGGATTGTGAAGCTGGTGGGGTGTTGTTGCTATTTGTTGACCACTACGTGTCAACTTGCCAGCAGTACACCCCCTTTTCTTCGCAAAAAAGGGATAGCGCTTGATCGACATGTCCGTGCCATTCGACAGTCATCGACAGCTTGATCAATTTATGTCGTAAACCTAGTCTGCATATTTAATTGTAAATAATCTTAGCAGAGTTGAGTCATGTATGTAAATTGCCTAGGTGGACCTAATTTTCTAGTGATAATCTACGTTCCGGAAGGTTTTTTGTCTCACCGATCTATGATCGGCTGAGTTTTCCTTCAGCCTAACCCCAAAGCCGGATGGATTTTGTCATTAGAATCTTAGGAGAATCCTAGTGTGTTAATCTGCTAGATTATAGTTGTGTCGCAGAACTGGGTGGTTTATGAGGGTCTATGTCAAATGGGTTCTCCCCCTTGAGATGTAAAGTTGTAAAAGTCATGATGTAAAGTGTCTTGAGGGTTAGAAAATGTTTTTAATCCCCTCATAAGTCCTAAGTCCTAGGTCCTAGGTGATTTTTCCAAAGGCTAAGTTCGAGGATCCATTTAAAAATAAATTAAAAAAATAAAAATAAAGTAAAAACTTAAAAAATAATAAAATAATAATATTTTGAGTAAATAAATGCAGAATTTCAATTTTTTAATGCATTAAAAATTCGACGGATGAGATTAAGAGATATCTTGATCCTCATCGACGGTCGAGATCATTTTGACATGGATCACTCGAACTAGCTGTTGGGAATTTTTCCTTTAAATAGGGTGCTAGGGGTCATTTGAGATGACATTCGATCTGAGAGTCTGGTGCTAAAGAAAGCTCTCTTGTAGTCATTTTTGTGCAATAAAGAAGACTTTGGGGTTAAAAATCTTGCTGGTGTTACTCTTCTGAAAATGCTGTAAGATTGTTTTATTTTTTTCTGCATAATTTTATTTTCAGCCATTGATGATAGCTTAATGAAGATTGATCTAGGCACAGGTATCTTGTCTGATCTTTGAGGTTTGAATGATAGTTTAGATTCTGAAATATAGTGGCAGGTATCTCCATTTGATCGGGGTTTCACTATTGTTTTCTCCTTCTATGTTAATGGTTGATTTTAAGCTGTGCAGGGAATCCTTTTTTTAGATTACCGGGCGTTAGGGGAAGTTCTCGGCTGAACCAGCCAACTCCCGGCTTGTGTTTTCTGAAAGAGCCCAGCCAGTTCTTAATCCCGGGCTTATCATTCGAAATATTTTTTATGAATGCATGCAGGGTTTTCTGAAGCATTTTACATTAAAATTAAATTCTGATAATATTACTGTGATTATTGATAAATTTGGCTTCTTAAGAGCTTTCAGTTTGTAAATATTGTAAATTTGTAGCTGGTTTGTAGGGTTTTATTTTTAGTCCTTGCATATATTTTCTGGGTTTTTGTTTTCCCATTGCAGGTTGCAGGTATAGATTTTAAAAGTTCTTCAAGGATTTCCATCAGACAATCAGGGTTTCCATTATGCAATCTGAAGCAGGAAGGGTTTAAAGGTTTCAGTTTCTTTGCCGCTCAAGGAATTTTTTTTTTGATAGAAAAAGCACAATTTTTTTTATGCTATCCAGATCTGCAAACCTTTCTGCAAGCTGCCTGGTCATTTTCTACCACTGTTGTCCAGCTTCTCCACCCTGCTGCCAACGCTTTTCCAAATCTGCAAATTCTCCCATCATTCCATATACATGCCTCAACGCTGTTGCCGTCGAAGTCTTCCACTCTCTCCTTGCTGCATACCCATATTGCATGCGTCTATACCACAGCTCCCTCTCTCCTTGCGTTCATTCGAAAACTCAGCCATATTGCACATACTTGCTGCCCATCTCTCCACGCAGATAATACTCAATCCCTCTCTGCATATTCATTCCAGCTCTCAACGCTGCCATCCGTGCCAATCCCTGCAAACATCCTCCACTCATTTTTCATCACCCTACGCTGCAGCCTTCTCCAGCTTACGTTTTCCTCATAACTCCCACGCTGTCTATCAGCTCCTCTCCACGCAAACCTGCAGTCAACAACACAAACAGTTCTACGGCTATTTATCTCTGCTCCATACGTTGCCCATCATCCATTGGCTTGCAGCTTGCTCATCCAAATACCTGCAAACACAAGCAAGCTTCCCTTCCGCGTACATTGCTCTGCTGACCTGCGTAACAGCAAATGCATATTCGACTTTTTTTTTTTGAGTTTCATTTGTTCATATTTATTTTAGGTTTTGTTTAGTTACGGTTGGTATATTGGATTTCCCTTTTTTTATTTATTTCTTTTTTCATTTTTTGTATCATATATGCAAATTAGAAGTAACGTGTATTTTGTTTTAGGTTTAGTTTTAAACTTAGTTTATTTGTTTTCAAACAAAAAATAAAAATAAATTACGCTTTAGTTTTTTTCTTTTAGGCACTATATATATTAGATTATATTTGGTTCTATTTGGTTTTAGTTTTGTGCTAGTTTTCAGATTTAGAATTTTATAGTCATATAACAAATAAATAAAAAATCAATAAAATTATAAAATTAAAAAGAAAAAGAAAGAGACGTAGAGAATTTTCTTTTAGTTTAGATTTTAGTTTTATTTCACTTTAGGTTTAGTTTTAGATTTTAGAATTAAATTGTCAATTTTAGATTTTAGTTTTATTTTTCGAATCTTAAAAAAAAAAAATCATAAAAAAGTTTTAGATTTTAATTTTGATTTTATAGTTTAGTTTAGTTTTATTTTTTATATATCATAAATCAAATAAATATATATATATATAAAATTCATAAAAAATAAAAAGTTTTCTTTGAATTTAAATTAGATATTAGTTTGATTTAGATTGTAGACTTCTTTTTGTGACCTTAAAAAAAAAAAAAAAATTAAAAATTTTGAAAAAGCTTAACAAAAAAAAAAAAATTTAAAAAATCATTTTGTTGTCTTTTTGTGATATTTTTCTATAGCTAAGTGCATTTAATGTTTATTTATAAGTTGGCTATGTGAAAGTGGTGGCGGCCAGCGTTTAAATTTTATGATCTTTTAAAGCATTTAATTTTTCTTGAAGTTTAATCGCTGGATCATCGTTAAGGCGTTGTGCATTTGTGGAAAATCTTACATCGCTTGGGTTTTTTGCTTATAAATGATTGTTAATCATGGAATTATAAAGTTCATATTCCTGCAGCTTTTGATAAACAATCGTTTAATCATTAACTCCGTAAGGCACTGGTCTATTAACTTAACAAAATCATTTTAGTGCTGGTTGTCCTTCGTGTCTCCCAACCCATTTTCCTATAAGGTCTACCCCCCTTAGTCGCGGGAGACAGGGTTAAACGGAGAGATCGGGGATCAGGTGACAGCCCCCGGTCTGAGTGTTGTCGTGACAATCTGTGCGACAACATTTTTTGGCGCCATTGCCGGGGACAGAGTTTTTCTGTCCCTGGCGTTTCAACGACATTCATATTCTCATTTCTCATCATTCTTTCTCATCTCGCGTTTGAGCTGGCAGATTCAACATTTTTTGGCATCATTTGGATCTCTTTCATCACCTTATCTTTCGTCATATCAGCAACTTCTCTTCGATTTGTTTCTTGTTTGGGTGGCGACTCCATTTTCTTATTTTTCCCAGACAAGAAGCCTCCCTCATATCTACTTGTTGGTTGCTTTTTGGATCTTAGAATTAGATTCATTGTTCAAGTGGCGACTCCACTTCTTTCATCTCTTAATTTTCTTGAGCAGAAATCTCTTTCTATCATCCATTTGATCCCTTATTATTCATCATGGATTATTCATTTAAACCATGTCATTTTACTGATAATCTCCATGATTTTCTGAAAGAGGCCATTTCTAAATTATTTAAGTTCTCAGGTGGTGATTCGGTCGCTGTTAGACAGCATTTAAACAGGTTTACTTGTGTAATGATCATATATTGTAGACTTCCTCAATATAATCATGAAGATGTCAAGATGCGTCTATTTGTCCATTCTTTAAAGGGTGATGCTTTGAACTGGTTTAATAGTTGTCCTGAAGATTCCTTCATTTCTTTGCAAGACATTGTCGATGCTTTTAAAGATAGATATGGTGATCCAGATAGCTCACCTTGTGCCGCTAAAATTGTGCAACAAAATGAAAGTAATCTTGTAAAAGGTCCAGCGGTCCAAGACAATTCTTCATATCAGAATGTTTCATCCACTTGTACCATTGCAGATCATAGTAGTGTTGACAATGAAAAGGAAGATCATAAGCAAATTATACAAGATCTATTGCTACTGGTAAGAAATATGGAGATAAATCAAACTAATTACGCCAATGATGTGAGAACTTTATGCACTCACCTGGAAAAGCGTAATAGGGAGATGGAGATCATGCAAAATCAACATAGTAAGGAAATTGAAGCCATGAAGATTAATCATGAGTCCATGACACAGAAATTAGTTTTATGCAAAGCAAGATGTCAGGCTTAGAGGAAAATATGACGACCATGCAAGCAAATCATAAGAAAGAGATAAACTCTATGCAGCATTGCTTGATGACCATGGAAGAAGACCATGCCAGGGAAATCAGTGCTATAAGGGTTGAACACTCTAGTCAGATAGACGCCATTAAAATACAGTTTCAGAAATTTCAACAACAGTCGGAAGATGAAGGAAACCAGGAAGAATCAATAGATCAAGAGCCTTCTCATCCGCTGCAACAAGCTCCATCTTACTATGAGGAGGTCATTGGTTCGATTGAAAGGTGGTTAATTGAAGGTGATCCAGATAGAATTAAAAATGATAAAGATCAGATGCAGGATAAAGAAAGACATGTCACGCATATCTTACATACTTCATCTGATAACTTTGAAGCAGAAAGTTCCATGTCATCAGTGATGCAGCCTGCCAGGAAGAAAAAGTGCAAAAGAAAGAGAATGAGAAGAAGATTTGATGCATCAGACGGCCGCGAGCAGCTTGATTTTCGGATAGGAAAAAGTCCTACCATATGTAGAATTGGACATGGCACATCCGACAAGCAGCCGACAGATTTGCCTGAAAGCAGGCAAATGCTCAGTATACACTATATTGAACACATCTGATGCCATGGGGCATCCCCTGTATTTCTAACCTTACTCCTTGTTTTTTCAGCATTTTCATTTCTGTTTTAGGATTAAGATTTACTTTTCATGTTACTAGATAGTTAATAAATGAAGAGCTTATATTTTTCCTGTGCTTAACATTATATGATGATTTTTTGGATGGACGCTACTTATGTTTTTTGTGTGTTGCATGGGTGCAGATTCTGGATTCTCACATTCCTACAGTGCAGCAACGTGTCCCCAAGTGGAGCCAGATGTTGACCACTACGTGTCAACTTCCCAGCAGTACACCCCCTTTTCTTCGCAAAAAAGGGATAGCGCTTGATCGACTTGTCTGTGCCATTCAACAGTCATCGACAGCTTGATCAATTTATGTTGTAAACCCAGTCTGCATATTTAATTGTAAATAATCTTAGCAAAGTTGAGTCATGTATGTAAATTGCCTAGGTGGACCTAATTTTCTAGTGATAATCTACGTTCCGGAAGGTTTTTTGTCTCACCGATTTATGATAGGCAGAGTTTTCCTTCAACCTAACCCCAAAGCCGGAATGGATTTTGTCATTAGAATCTTAGGAGAATCCTAGTGTGTTAATCTGCTAGATTATAGTTGTGTCGCAGAACTGGGTGGTTTATGAGGGTCTATGTCAAATGGGTTCTCCCCCTTGAGATGTAAAGTTGTAAAAGTCATGATGTAAAGTGTCTTGAGGGTTAGAAAATTTTTTTAATCCCCTCATAAGTCCTAAGTCCTAGGTCCTAGGTGATTTTTCCAAAAGCTAAGTTCGAGGATCCATTTAAAAATAAATTAAAAAAATAAAAATAAAGTAAAAACTTAAAAAATAATAAAATAATAATATTTTGAGTAAATAAATGCAGAATTTCAATTTTTTAATGCATTAAAAATTCAACGGATGAGATTAAGAGATATCTTGATCCTCATCGACGCTTGAGATCATTTTGACATGGATCACTCGAACTAGCTGTTGGGAATTTTTCCTTTAAATAGGGTGCTAGGGGTCATTTGAGATGACATTCGATCTGAGAGTCTGGTGCTAAAGAAAGCTCTCTTGTAGTCATTTTTGTGCAATAAAGAAGACTTTGGGGTTAAAAATCTTGCTGATGTTACTCTTCTGAAAATGCTGTAAGATTGTTTTATTTTTTTCTCCATAATTTTATTTTCAGCCATTGGATGATAGTTTAATGAAGATTGATCTAGGCACAGGTATCTTGTCTGATCTTTGGGGTTTGAATGATAGTTTAGATTCTGAAATATAGTGGCAGGTATCTCCATTTGATCGGGGTTTCACTATTGTTTTCTCCTTCTATGTTAATGGTTGATTTTACGCTGTGCAAGGAATCCTTTTTTCAGATTACTGAGTGTTAGGGGAAGTTCTTGGCTGAACTAGCCAACTCCCGGCTTGTGTTTTCTGAAAGAGCCCAACCAGTTCTTAATCCCGGGCTTATCATTCGAAATATTTTTTATGAATGCATGCAGGGTTTTCTGAAGTGTTTTACATTAAAATTAAATTCTGATAATATTACTGTGATTATTGATAAATCTGGCTTCTTAAGAGCTTTCAGTTTGTAAATATTGTAAATTTGTAGCTGGTTTGTAGGGTTTTATTTTTAGTCCTTGCATATATTTTCTGGGTTTTTGTTTTCCCATTGCAGGTTGCAGGTATAGATTTTAAAAGTTCTTCAAGGATTTCCATCAGACAATCAGGGTTTCCATTATGCAATCTGAAGCAGGAAGGGTTTAAAGGTTTCAGTTTCTTTGCCGCTCAAGGAAATTTTTTTTTTTTGATAGAAAAAGCACAAATTTTTTTATGCTATCCAGATCTGCAAACCTTTCCGCGAGCTGCCTGGTCATTTTCTGCCACTGCTGTCCAGCTTCTCCACCCTGCTGCCAACGCTTTTCCAAATCTGCAGATTCTCCCATCATTCCATATACATGCCTCAACGTTGTTGCCGTCGAAGTCTTCCACTCTCTCCTTGCTGCATACCCATACTGCATGCGTCTATACCACAGCTCCCTCTCTCCCTGCGTTCATTCGAAAAACTCAACTATATTGCACGTGCTTGCTGCCCATCTCTCCACGCAGATAATACTCAATCCCTCTCTGCGTATTCATTCCAGCTCTCAACGCTGCCATCCGTGCCAATCCCTGCAAACATCCTCCATTCATTTTTCATCACCCTACGCTGCAGCCTTCTCCAGCTTGCTTTTTCCTCATAACTCCCACGTTGTCTATCAGCTCCTCTCCACGCAAAGCTGCAGTCAACAACAAAAACAGTTCTACGGCTATTTATCTCTGCTCCATACGTTGCCCATCATCCATTGGCTTGCAGCTTGTTCATCCAAATACTTGCAAACACAAGCGAGTTTCCCTTCCGCATACATTGCTCTGCTGACCTGCGTAACAGCAAATGCATATTCGACTTTTTTTTTTTTTGAGTTTCATTTGTTCATATTTATTTTAGGTTTTGTTACGGTTGGTATATTGGATTTCCCTTTTTTTTATTTATTTCTTTTTTCATTTTTTGTATCATATATGCAAATTAGAAGTAACATGTATTTTGTTTTAGGTTTAGTTTTAAACTTAGTTTATTTGTTTTCAAACAAAAAATAAAAATAAATTACGCTTTAGTTTTTTTCTTTTAGGCACTATATATATTAGATTATATTTAGTTCTATTTGGTTTTAGTTTTGTGCTAGTTTTCAGATTTAGAATTTTATAGTCATATAACAAATAAATAAAAAGTCAATAAAATTATAAAATTAAAAAAAAAAAGAAAGAGACGTAGAGAATTTTATTTTAGTTTAGATTTTAATTTATTTAGATTTTAGTTTTATTTCACTTTAGGTTTAGTTTTAGATTTTAGAATTAAATTGTCAATTTTAGATTTTGGTTTTATTTTTCAAATCTTAAAAAAAAAATCATAAAAAAGTTTTAGATTTTAATTTTGATTTTATAGTTTAGTTTAGTTTTATTTTTTATATATCATAAATCAAATAAAATATATATATATAAAAAATTCTTAAAAAATAAAAAGTTTTCTTTGAATTTAAATTAGATATTAGTTTGATTTAGATTGTAGACTTCTTTTTGTGACCTTAAAAAAAAAATTAAAAATTTTGAAAAAGCTTAACAAAAAAAAAAAAAATTAAAAAATCATTTTGTTGTCTTTTTGTGATATTTTTCTATAGCTAAGTGCATTTAATGTTTATTTATAAGTTGGCTATGTGAAAGTGGTGGCGGCCAGCATTTAAATTTTATGATCTTTTAAAGCATTTAATTTTTCTTGAAGTTTAATCGCTGGATCATCGTTAAGGCGTTGTGCATTTGTGGAAAATCTTACATCGCTTGGGTTTTTTGCTTATAAATGATTGTTAATCATGGAATTATAAAGTTCATATTCCTGCAGCTTTCGATAAACAATCGTTTAATCATTAACTCCATAAGGCACTGGTCTATTAACTTAATAAAATCATTTTAGTGCTGGTTGTCCTTCGTGTCTCCCAACCCAACTGATTCACAGTTGGTCATCCATTTTCCTATAGGGTCTACCCCCCTTAGCCGCGGGAGACAGGCTTAAACGGAGAGATCGGGGATCAGGTGACAGCCCCCGGTCTGAGCGTTGTCGTGACAATCTGTGCGACAACACTATTGAAGCAGAACAGTACGTAACGGGACAGAACCAAGGTAGAGGGAGTCGCCACCTAGGCGGCTTTCTAGCCAAGAAATCCAGATCAGTGTTGCAGGAGTAAAGGGGATCAGAGAGGTGCGATTCGATTGTTGGCAGAAGGATTTCCAGGAGGGAAATCGAGACTCAGAGGGAGTCTAGGAGAGGATTTCCAGGAGGAAAATCGAGACTCAGAGGGAGTCTAGGAGAGAACTTCCAAGAGGGAAGTAGAGACTCAG
This sequence comes from Pinus tabuliformis, assembly GCA_031772625.1. Classification (NCBI taxonomy): domain Eukaryota; kingdom Viridiplantae; phylum Streptophyta; class Pinopsida; order Pinales; family Pinaceae; genus Pinus; species Pinus tabuliformis. The sequence goes on from CM062812.1 coordinate 143,211,136, forward strand.
AGGGAGTCAAAAAGAACAGCAGAAATGGCAATGAACAGACTGAGGGATCAGGACAGGTTGGATGGGGCATCCAACTTTGTCATCTGGAAGGCCAAGCTCTTGTCTGTTCTGGATATACATCGCATCAGGGCCTTCGCCTTGAGAACCGCGGCTATCCCAGTCGACCCAACTGATAACTAAAGTATGAGGACGCAATGGCCAAGGCAAAGTGCATAATCCTTGATGGGGTCAAGGATCATGTAGCTCAGCATATTGCCGAGAAGAATACAGCAAAGGGGATGTGGGATACCTTGATGGCATTGTATCAGGGCACTTCCATGCAAAGGAAGATGCTACTAGAAAATCAACTGTGGTCATATCAGATGCAGAAGGGGGAGCAGATAGATCACTTCCTCAGCAAGTTGCAGGAGATTCCTGACCAACTTACTTCCATAGGGGCCACGCCGGAGTAGGAGTTAACGGTGAGGACCGCCTCGAACACAGTCTCTGAGGAGTGGGAGACATTCATCCAAAGCATTTTGGGCAGAGCGAATCTTCCAAGTTGGGAAGAATGGTGGGCAACTCTTCGCCAAGAAGAGATCAGACAGTTGACCAAGGTGAGAAGTGGCAACAAAGGAGGTCGAGTTAAGAAGGAAGAGGAAGAGGATGCGGCTCTGGCATCTACGAGACAACAAGGGAAGAGGAAGAAGAAGGACATTTCCAAGATAAAGTGCTTCCATTGTGGGAAGCTGGGCCATTATGCAACCCAGTGTCTAGGAAGAAGAATAAGGGAGAGGCTTCTAACTCCAAGGAAGCGCTGGCTAAGGCGGAGAAGGAAGTAGAGGAAGATGACGATTGTGCCATGAGTGCTCATGTACCTTTAGAGAAGAGGTGGGGTGACATCGAGCTGTAGTCAAGAGGACTACAGGAGATGAGGGGCAGGATCCTTGAGGTACCCAAACTCTTGGATCATATCTGGCTACGAGAGCCTCGAGAAACAGTAGCAAGATGACGAATGTTGGTAGAAGCAAGATGCAGATGGAGCAGAATAACAGTGCTAGAGTGTAGTAGTCCCTGGTAGCGCAGAGAGCGTTGCAGCAGTTCGAGAAGCACAGAGGAGGTTGCAGCAGTGCATTAAGACACAAAGGTGTTTGCAGTAGTGTGAGAGGCACAGAGTTGTTGCAGCAACGCAGAGGCAGCAGAGGGAGCACAGGATAGCAACAAAGAGAGCTTCAACATCAGGAGGGCTTCTAGCCTGAAAAGGATGTCAGTAGTTGGGTAGATCAGTTACCATCATCTCAGTAGCTGAGTTGTAGTGCAGCAGTAGCAGTGGTAGTGCTACGGGTAGCATGATGTAGCATGATGAGAAAGGGCTGCAGTGCAGATGCAATGTTGGGAGAAAGGACCAGCAACAACATTGATGCAGAGAGAGCTATTGTACAGATGTAGCAGTGACAGTGGCAGAGTCATGGGCAGCAGTACAAGATGCAGCAATGTAGAGGATGTTGGGAAGTAGGCCAAACATCAGCACAGGTACCGGTGCCGGATGATCACGGTGATGTTCAATTGTGGAACATTACCAGAGCACATTCTTCGCTAAAAGGGAGTGTTGATTTGGGGTAGCATCGGATGTGCTCTAGCCATGAAAATAGGTGGAGAGGCTAAAGCACATGAGATCTCCAAGACCCAAAAATGGTTTGGGGAAATTCCTGCCGATTAGAAAGATATTAAAATAATTAATATTTTTAATGGGTTCCTAAGTCTAAACTTAAGAAAATAAAAATATTAATGGGTATTAATATAAAACTGGGTGAGAAGGTTCTAAATGACATGGATCAAGCCAAATCTAATCTTATCCATTGATTAGAGATTTAATCTCGGTCATCAAAGACTCAACAGAAAAGTATAAGAGGAGGCTTTAGGGTCAGTTGGAGATACACCAAGTTGATCAGTCAGTTCGATTTTCTAGAGCAGAGTTTGCTGAGAGAAATTGAAGTAGTGATCACAGTTGTAGCGAGGGGCAGTGAGTGCATAGCAGAGAGGCAGAGATAGTGTTGAAAGACCAGTGCAGAGGCAGAGAGGCAAACACAAAGCCAGCAGGAGCCACGCAGAGGGCCAGAGTGACTGCGCAGAGGGCCATAGGGCCTGCGTGGGTGATGCAGAGGGCTAGGGAGCCAACGGAGAGCATTTGTAGGCTGACACAGAGCCTCAGAGAAGCGTTGGAGAGACTTTTGTGGAGTAGACCTACCGAATATCTGCTTTTGAAAAGAGGGATTACTGCAAGATTGATTTCTCTGTCGGGTGAGCCAGTTTGGCACCCAGTTGTACTCAAGAAAAGTTGCTTAGTAATGAAACCCTCAGAACTGTTGCACTGGTTATCCCAAGTTGGGTTTTTCTGGGGACGATTGTCCAAAAATAACATTGTCCCTTGTGTGTTTGTCTATTTCTTTCAGTTGATGATCTGTAGATGGTTGATACTGCATTTTTGTTCATTTCAGTATTTATATGGTTAAATAACTTGGTAAGTAATTAAACAAGTGAAATAAACCAGATAGTGCAGGAATAATCTCTAACAGGTTAGACTTAGAAATTTCAACAAGAAGGAAGGTCGAGGCCTCTAGAGGCATGCGGTTATTGCCTAGAGGCCTAAAGGAACACATGACAAGAGGAAAGAGGCCGACGACTTAGGGAAAAAGGGATAAACGATTGGGTTTAAGGGACACGCTAGCCCTAGAGGCCTCAAAAAAAATTTACAAACCCTCACTAAAACTTCAAATTTGCTTCAGATCTTCAATTTCACAAAATTCTTCCGTTGTTGGCCCTACAAAAAATTGTGAAGGCTAGATCTTACCCTCAAGGTCCTAGATCTAGGTCTAATCCAACAATTTTCCTTTGATTTCACCTGCAAAAATATATTTACAATACCCCAAAACCCCAATATATACAAAAATTCAAAATCTCAAAACCCGAGAAAACCCCAATTGCAAAAAAAGGGTTAGAAAATAAAATAATTTACAAAATATATTTACAAAATATACAAGTGTACAATGCTTCGAAGAATTTTTGAGGATAAAATTTTTGGAATTTTTTTACAATGGTTAATTGTATTTCGAAAAATAAATTTCAAACCACAGCCTTAGGGAAGTAAGAAAACCATTTAAAATATTTAGTATCCAAACATAGTCAACCTGTGCCCACATCTTGTGAAATTGGAGCCCAAGGGCTGGAGAACCTACAAACACTATATATTTTCTCAAGAATAAACTGTTAGAACAACAATGAATCAGATCACCTAAGATAAGCCCAAAACTTACCAATAGAATGTTCCTATCATCTACGATGAAATAACATTTAAAGCACAATATACGGTTGCTCGTACCAGCACATACCACAAATCAGCAGAACAGAGACACCATGAACTGCACCCCAAAGTCTTTTATTATGATTATCAAAACATTCCCAGCGGCACAGTAGCTTTACATCAGCTTTTACAAAGTTACATTAGCCAAAGATCAGATGAAAATAGAAGCAAAAAGTCTCATATTTATAGAGAAATTCCTCCAAGTGGAAACTAATGGCTAGTTGGCTTGATCCCTATCAAAATAATCTCGTTCGTCGATGAAACTTTGATGATCTTTAATCACTGTCGTCGAAATAATTATTTTTGAGGAATTTTCAAATTGCTCATTAAAAAATAATGATTTTGAGCTAATTTCCTCAAAAAGTAGACTTTGAATTAACTACCAAAGTCCAAGAGTCCCAGTTTTCTTGAAATTTCCAATATTCCCCTAGTGGGGTACCTCTAAAAATTAATTTCTTTAAGACCCTCGAATTTTTCCACTTGGAGAATTTAATTTCTCTAACATTTTAATTTTTTTTACTCTAATTAATTAATTTTCTGGCTTAGGATTTAATTTTATTTTTGCCAGAAAAATTAATTAATTCATACTTGAGGGGATTAGTTATTTTTCCACCCTCAAATATTTTAGTCATGGTATCTAAGTATGAGAGACCATGCACTAAAATATTGTTTACATAAGATTTTACAATAATTCAACCCTAAGGAGCATCATGGCACTACACGGAGCAAGAGACCAAGATAGACTGGATGGAGCATCGAACTTGGCAGTCTGGAATGCCAGAATATTATCCATACTTGACAGGGATCGTGTCAAGAACTTCGCCTTGAAGGTAATAGCTATCCCAGTCGACCCCAATGATAATGACAAGTACAAGGAAGAGATGGCGAGGGCCAAGAGCATTATCCTTGACGAGGTCAAGGATCATGTAGTACCACACATAGCCGAGAAGGAAACGGCATTTGAGATGTGGGAGGCTCTCAAGAAGTTGTACCAGCATACTTCTGTGCAAAGAAGAATGCTGCTTGAGAATCAATTGAGGTCGTATTAGATGAATAAGGGAGAACCGATTGACACCTTCCTCAGAGGACTGAATGAGATCCGAGATCAGTTGACTGCTATAGGTGCGACATCGGATCAGGAGTTGATGGTGAGGACAGCCCTAAATGTTGTCTCAGAAGACTGGGAGGTATTTTTCCAGAGTATACTGGGCAGAGGGACACTTCCACCTTGGGACAAGATGTGGGCAACTCTTCGCCAGGAAGAGATCAGACAGTAGTCGAAGATGGGTAGCAGCAGCAAGGGGATCAAAGTCAAGCAGGAGGAGAAAGACGTGGCCCCAGCATCTGAGGGAAAGCAAGAAAAGTGGAAGAAGAAAGATCTCTCCAAGATCTAGTGCTTCCACTGTGGGGAGTTGGGTCATTATGCGACCCAGTGTCCAAGGAAGAAGAGTAAGGGAGAGTCTTCCGAGACTAAGGCAGCGCCAGCAAGGGCAGAGAAGGAAGTTTTGACAGATGATGACTATGCCATGAGTGCACACGTACCACTTGAGCAGAAGTGGAGAGACATCAAGCTGTAGTTAGACGGACTACAGGCGATGAGGGGCAGGATCCTCGAGGTACCCAGCCTATTGGATTAGACCTTGCTACGAGAGCCCCAAAGAGGAGTAGCAGGACTGGCTAAGTCGGGTAGAGAGAGATGCAGATGGAGTGACAAAGAGAGCTACAGTGTAGGAGTCCCGAGACAGCATGAGGTTAGCAGGCTGCAGTAGTGCAAGAGGCACATGAGTGTTGCACCAGTGCAGGATGGCACAGAGAGGTGTGCAACTGTGCGAGATGCAAGGAGTTGTTGCAGCAACGCAGAGGTCAGAGAAGGAGCACATGTCAGTGGCAGAGGGAACTTCAGCATCAGTGGGTATCTCTAGCCCAACAGAGAGGTCAGATTGGGAGATCAGTTACTTACTTCTCAGTAACTGAGTTGTAGTGCAGCGGTGGCTAGCACAATGCAGCATGATGAGAGGAGGTGCAGTGCGGATGCAGTGTTGGGAAAAAGGACCAGCAGCAACACGGATGCAGAGGAAGTTGTCGTACAGATGCAGCAGTGGCAGTGGCAGAACCATGGGCAGCAATACAGGATGTAGCAGTGCAGAGGATGTTGGGCAGAAAGTCCTAGCTTCAGCATAGGTACCGATGCCAGATGATCAGAGTAATACTCAGTGAGGAGTATTGCTAGAGCACAGTTCTCGCTAAGAGGGATTGTTGATTTGGGGTAGCATCGGACGTGCTCTAGCAACGAAATTTGGTGGAGAGGTTGGGGCACATGAGATCTCTAATACCCAGAAAGGGTTTGAGCAAATTTTAAACAAATCAAGAGATATTAAAATAATTGATATTTTTAATGGAGTCCCCAAGTCTAAACTTTGAGAAAATAAAATATTAATGTGTATTAATATGAATCTGTGTTAGAATGGTCCAAAACACAAGGATCAAGCCAGATCTAATCTTAGCCGTTGATTAGGGACTTAATCTCAGCCATTGATATGTCAACAGGTAAAGTATAAGAGGAGGCTTGAGGGTCACTTGAAGAGTACACCAAAGTGATCAATCATTCTATTCTCTAGAGTGAGGTTTGCTAAGAGAGATAGAATTAGTGATCGAGAGATGCAGCTAAGGGGCATTTGAGTACAGAGAGACAGAGAGGCAGAGATAGTGTTGGGAGAGCAGCGCAATAGCCAAGGAGAGTGACGCAGAGCCAGCCAAGGCTCACGTAGGGCCATGCAGAGGCAATCAGGAGCTGCGCAGAGCCTTAGAGAGGCCAGCGTTGCTAACGCAGAGGACCATAGGGCTGACACAGGGCTTCCCAGGGCTGATGTAGACCCATCCAGGGTGACGCAGGGCCAGCGCTGTGCAGAGAAGGGCTGACGTAGTCCAGAGAGAGGCTGACACTGGGGTTTCTGGGGCAAATTTGTGCTGAGTAGCTGCTGGAAGGTTTATCTGGGGTTTCAGCCAGGAGATTTGTTAGAAACTGAGAGGTATTACTGCCAAGGAAATTCTCTGTTGGGTAGGCTAGTTTCGGCACCCAGATTGTACTCTGATATTGCTTAATAAGAAAACCCTCAGATAACTTCACTGGGTTTCCCACGTTGGGTTTTTTCCGGCAACATTAGTCCAAATAATGGTGTCATATGGCGTGTTTGTTTCTGTTTCTTTTAGTTGTTGATCTTTAATATGTTGAGCATGCACTAGTGTTTATTTTCAGTATTTACATTGCAAATAACTTGTTAAGGAAAATAACAAATAGGTAGGAATAAATCAGATAAAGTGCATAGAGGGTTTCTATCTAAGTAAACTTAGAAACTTCAACACAAACCCTGCCCCAGAAAATCGAATTCTTGATCTCTCTTGGTGTGTCTCCAACTGACCCTCAAGCCTCCTCTTATACTTTTCTTGTTGATGAATCAATGGCCGAGATTAAATCCCTAGTCAACGATTAAGATTAAAATTGGCTTGATCCTCATCACTTAGAAATTTATTACCCATTTTATATTAATATACATTAATATTTTTATTTTCCTAAGTTTAGACTTAGGGACCCATTAAAAAAATTATTTATTTTAATATCTCTTCATCCAAGTGGAATTTCTCCAAACGATTTTTGGGTCTTGGAGATCTCATGTGCCTTAGCCTCTCCACCAAATTTCATCGCTAGAGCACATCCGATGCTACCCAAAATCAACACCCTGTCTTAGCGAGGTATGTGCTCTAGCAATGCTTCACCATAGAAGCATCACACTGATCCTCCGCATCGGTCCTCTGTGTTGATGCTTGGCCTGTTGCCCCACATCCACTGCACTGTTTCTTCTTGTACTGCTGCCCATGACACTACCACTGCCACTGCGACATATGTACTGTAGTTCCCTCTCAACATGCTGCATCATGTTGCCCATAGCACTGCCACTGCTAACTGCTGCGTTGCAACTCAGTTACTGAGAAGTAACTAACTTCACCCAGACACTAACATCCTGGTCAATCTGGAAGCCTTGTGATGCTGAAGCTACCTCTGTTGCTATCCTTGCTCCCTTTGCTGCTACTGCGTTGTTGCAACCTCCTCTGTGCCTCTCGCACTGCTGCAACCTCCACTGCGCTGCTACAAACTTTTGCACTCTAGCACTGCCTTGTCGCTCCTTTACACCTTTCTCCACCCGACACTTGTCATCATGCTACTGTCTTTAAGGGCTCCTGTAGCCGTATGTGATCCAGAGTTTGGGCACCTCAAGGATCCTGCCCTAGTTCTGTAGTCCCCTTGACTGCAGCTCTATGTCTCCCCACCTCTTCTCTAGAGGCACATGAGCACTCATGGCACAATCGTCATCAATTTCGACATCCTTCTTCGCTTTTGCTGGAGCAGCATTAGAGTTGGAAGCTTCTCTTTTTCCTTTCTTCCTTGGGCACTGAGATGCATAATGTCCCAGCTCCCCACATTTGAAGCACTTGACATTGGAGATGTCTTTCATCTTCCTCTTCTGTACCTCCTGATTTCCCACTGATGTGAGCGTTGCATCCTCCTCCTCCTCCTTCTTGATTCGAACTCCCTTACCGCTACTCCCTGCCTTGGCCAATCTCCTGAGCTCTTCCTGTCGAAGAGCTGCCCACATCTCCTCCCAGCTGGGGAGAGCTGCTCTGCCCAAAATTCTTTGGACAAATGTCTCCCACTCCTCAGAGACTACATTCAGGGCAATCCTGACCATGAACTCTGGATCCGGTGTAAACCCCACGGAAGTAAGCTGGTCACGAATTCCTTGCAACCTGAGAAGGAATGGATCTATCTCCTCTCCTTTCTACATCTGATATGACCTCAGTTGATTTTCCAATAACATCTTCCGCTGCACAGAAGAGCCCTGGTATAAGGTGGTCAGGGTCTGCCACATCTCCCTTGTTGTGTTCTTCTTAGCAATATGTGGTATTGCATGATCCTTGACCCCGTCTAGGACCATGCATTTCGCTTGGGCCTCCTCATATTCTCATTTGCATTAGGGTCAACTGGGACATCTACTGTTCTCAAGGCACAGTGCTTGATGCAATGTTTATCGAGGATTGCCAGGAACCTGGCCTTCCAGATGACAAAATTGGAGGCCCCGTCCAATATGTCCTGATCCCTCAATCTATTTACTGCCATCTCTGCTCCTCTTCTTTAGAATCCCTCTGAGTCCAGATTTCCCTCTTTGAAATCCTTCGGCCAACTGTCGAATCACTCCTCTCTAATCCTCCTTTGCCGCTGCAACCTAGATCTAGATTTCTTGGCTAGAAATCTGTCAAGGTAGTGCTTCCCTCTACCTTGGTTCAATCTCCTTAGACATCGTTCTGCACTGATAGAACCAACGTCCCACCAGCTCCTCAAATCGAAATCTACTCAGCGCCCTTAGGCCCGAAAGCTTAAGAATCTGAGCCATTCTGGCTTTGTGTAATCACAATGAGAGTTGGATCAACTCCTCCTAGCCACCGCGTCAATCCTTCCTGACTCCGAAAGATGACTTGGCACTATGTAGGCCTGATCTGCTCCCCTCTGCCTCTGCACTAGCCTGGACAGCTGACACAGCTACTGCGTGGGCTCCTCCTAGCTATTGCGTCACCTTCGCCTGGCTTAGAGTGCTGACGCAGGCACTGTGTGAGCCTCTACGTCACCTTCTTTGCACTGTGTCACTCCTTCTGCATCTCTGGCTCTGGAACAACGCTGTCACTTGGGACAACTACTTTTCTGCTACAAATTCTCTGGATTTCTTGGCTGGTGTCTTCAGTGGTCTATGATCTGCAATCGCTATGATACCATGTTGGCTTGAAGGGGGGCTGACCCAGGTTCGGAGTTATTTAGCCAAACAAATCCCTACACTATTGGCCCTTTCGGCATCAGCCCGCAGAGCGCGGACCGAAGTCTCACCCAAAGTAGTATGGGGGGATGTTGGAACCAAGTTTCCGCACCCTTGAGATGTCTGAGGTGTCGATTTAGATCAACTATGCCTACCCTCGCGCAGGTTACTTCGTGCGCTGTTCTAACCTTTAATACCTTCGCGATCTGTTATAATCGCCTTTCGCGCAGCCCTAACCAGGGACTGAGATGCTTTCGCGCTGCTATGGCAGCGTCTTGCGCTATTTCCTCAACTACACCGTGAATCTTACTTATCTTCTTAAAGATCTTAGTTAACTTCGCATAAATAGATATTCTATTTTGCATTCACTTATTCAACACATTCATACATATTCACGCATCATATAAGCATTAAAAGTGCAATGTATATTCAATGTAACAAATGCATAAAACAAGAAATAAATATGCAGAATGGATATGAAACTTCTCTTTATTAATGCTCCAACTGTTACAGACTTGACTCTCCCTACGCACTTAGCTACAGGGGTCCACACACTTAGTTGCGGACTACTAGACCTTTGCGCACTCAGCTGCAGAGCCTTCTCCTACTCTACGACCCAAAACTAGACTTTACACTTCAAATACGACTCAATCCTTCATCCTTATCCTTATTATTCCATGATCTATTGATTACTTAGAGCCTCGCTCTATTTATACAATCCCATGGTCCGTGGACCATGGGTAGATCTCTACAGCTGACATTACATTACAAAATTGAGGGTGAACAACCCTATGACTCTTTTACAAACTACGTGCTCCACACCCACAAAATGCAGAGTCTTTACATTGGGGTTACAACTTTTGACCAAAATCTGGGCTCTAAGCCCCAAAACTTCCCTTGCGGGATCCTGCGCAAACATTATGACTCGCCCTCGAGTCACTCTGTCAGTGCGGAGATCTTTGTGTGAAGACCTCCCAACTCTGCCTGGATCGCTACAAGATCCGCAACGCACTGAGCGGCTGCTTGCTGCACTTCCTGGAGACGCTGTTCAGATACCGCTGTAGCTGAACTACCTCCCTAAGCCTGTTCCTGTGTTCCTTGCATCTGTGCGAGATTTGCAATTTATAGCGCCTTTTGAATTTGAATTCGACCGTTCCCCCCACATTCGGTCAATTAATGCTCACTTAGCACAGATTTTCAAGAATCTAGCCCATAAAGTTCGCCTTAAATGCCTGCCACCCGCTCCATTTGGTCTCAAACCAAGCATCACATTGTGAATAGTGACTATAATGGCCACTTTCTAGTTGACCCTGCGACAGCGCAACTACCCTCGCACTGTCGCAAACCCTGCGACACTTTGCTACTGCACGCAGACCTCACATCGCACAGCTCCTGGGCAGAGTAGTTTATAGTCCCGCGCCTCCTTTCAATTGCCTAGAGCGCTAAAACTGTGCTTTTGTCGGCTAGTCAGATGGTCGGGCCACCTGTGTATGCCTTCAAATGACTGCCATTGACTTTTCTTGGGAAGAGTTCTCTATTTAACTTTACCAACTACACCGCGTCACCATCTGTGATCTCCTTAATAACATACGGTCCCAGCCAATGCATTCTGAACTTCCCTGGGAATTTATCGAACTTATTATCATACAACAACACCAAATTATTCGTCTTGAAGGTGCGCAACTTAATATGTCGATCGTACCAGGCCTTTTCACGCTACTTTTGGACCTACTGGTGAAATACAACCAAAAATTGTTCTTCCTCGAGCTCCACCAACTGCGCGAGCCTCTCCTCTAAGGTTCCTTGGTCCATCATACCTATGAGCGCTGTCATGCGCAGACTAGGCACGATGTATTCCATAGGCATTACAACTTCTACTCCATAGACAAGCCTAAAAGGTGTATGTCCTGTCAGTTTCTTGCATGTCTTCCTATAAGCCCATAATACTGCAGTTACACGCAGGTCCCAATCACTTCATTGCGCGTTACATACTTTTGTCAGTGCGGTCTCTAGTACTTTGTTGAACGCTTCTACTGTCCCGTTAGCCTGCAGGTGATACGGTGTGCTTTTCTGATGATACACCTAAAATTCTTCCATCAGCGCGCTGATTGTCTCATTCAGGAAATGTGTACCGCGATCGCTCATCAAGATCTTCGGACATCTGAATCGCGTCAATATGTGTTCAAACAGAAACTTTGCAGTCGTCGCAGCCATGCAATCCTTTACTGGCTGTGCTTCTGCCCAACGTGTCGGGTACTCCGTTGCAGTGATAATATATCTTGTGCCTGTCTTTCCTTGAGGTTTGATAGGTCCTACAAAGTCAATTGCCCACTTTTCGAAGGGTTGTAACGTCATTTGTGGATTCAAAGGCATCTCGTCCCTCCGCGATGGTTTACTTGTTCTTTGACATACATCACATGCCTTGCAATGTGCTTTTGAATCCTGATGAAGGGTCGGCCACCACAACCCTGCGCGGAGAATCTTCTGCACGGTTGCTCTCCCTGCATAATGTCCTCCTGCAGCGCCCCCATGAGCGTCCGTGAGGATGTTGCTTCGTTCAAACTCAGGTACATACCTTCGCAGTATCTCATCATTCCCCATCTTATATAGGTTCCCCGCAATGACAGAGAAATCTGCCGCATGCACCACTAGTTCCTTCTTCTGCTAGACAGAGTACCCTTTCGGCGCAGTTCCAGTCATGAGAAAGTGAATTATATCTTCAAAATGTCCATCTGCTACGTGCACAGCAAAGAGCTGCACATCGGTAATCCTTCCTCCAGACTAGTAGGTTCCTCTCCTGTCTCAATGCACGGCAGGTGATCCAGTCCTGCGTTTAATCGTCCAAGCTTCACAACAACTTCAAAATCATATTCTTGGAACAATAAAAGCCATATGCATATTCGTCCCCCCAACACAGGGTTATTAACCAAGTACTTCAGCGCATAATGATCTGTATACATCTTAAAGTGACCTCCTAGCAAGTAGTGTCGATACTTTTGGAGTGCATATACCATAGCCAATCCCTCGCATTCAGTGGTGGAATAGTTATTTTCTACTTTAGATAATCTGCAATTCGCGAATGCCATAGGGTGAACCAAGCCTTCTCCACCATCCCATGTTAGTACTGCGCCCAGCGCTATACTCGACACGTCAACATGGACATGAAACTCTTTCTTCCAATTTGGGAAGACCAGAATCGGCACAGTAACCATCTTTTCTTTCAATACATCCAGGCTTTTCTTACAGTCATCATTCCAGCAAAACGTGACATCCTTTTTCAACAGCTTTTCCATCGGCGTGGTGATCTGGGCATAGCCTTTGATGAACTTCCTGTAGTACCCCGTATGTCCCAGAGTAGCGCACAGCTATTTCGCACTCTGCAATGCTTCCAAATTCAGAATCACCGCGATTTTCGTGGGGTCTACCATCAGCCCTTGTCTACAAACCACATGCCCCAACAGGTTCCCAAAAGGAACGAGGAACATACATTTCTTGAGGTTGAGTGCGATTTGGTATCTTTGGCATGTATCCAGCATCAAGCACAGGTTCGCTACATGGCACCTAACCAGCCCAAATACAGTCCAGTCATCAAAATAGACCTCCAAGAACTTATGAATATATTCCCTGAATGCCGCAACAACTACGCACGAAAAGATAGCAGGGGCATTCTTCAATCCAAATGGCATGACAGTATATTGAAAGCAACCCCACTCAGTCGCGAAGGTTGTCTTGCTCCTATCCTCCGGCGCGATTTTGATCTGGTGGTACCCTGAGAACCCATCAGTGAAAGAATATGCTTCCTGACCGCCTACATTGTCCAACACCTCATCTGTGAACAGAGTTGGGAATGGATCATGTACACACGCGTCATTCAACTTTCTGAGATCCACGCATATTCTTATTTTGTCCTTCTGCTTCTTCTCTTGTACCACCATCGGGCTTACCCAATCGGATTCCTCCACAAGCTCAATGATGCCTGCCGCGAGCATCTTGTCTAGTTCTATGCAGACCTTTTCCTTGTATTTCGGATTTAAGCGATACGGCCTCTGCTTAACTGGCTTCGCGTCGAGTTTTAACGTGATCTTCATTACCCCTAAATCTCCGATTATTCCCTTCAAATCCGTAAACTTGGTCGGGAATAAGTCCTGATATTCACGGAGTAATTTAGCGACCTTATCCACTGTCGCACCGTCCCAATAGTCTCCAATCTTCGCAATTTTAGGTTCCACCTCCGTACCAATATTCACTTGCTTAGTCTTCACCGGTGCACTTTTCAGGGTTCTCAATCTGTGGTCCCTGAACCTAGCGGTGGCCTTCTATCTCTGAAATGTTAATCTTTTGCGGATCTTCATCTTCTTCTTCAGCAGTTACATTAAAACATTCCAGCGCGCAACTCATCTGAGTAGCCCATTCAGGCTGAATCGATTCTACCGGCTCCTGTGGTATCCTAAAGATGGCTGCTTTTACCTCTTCTAGTGCTTCATCAATACTGTCCCACATCCTCAAAACTGAAGGTCATCACGAACCCTTCACGCAGAACATCCCATTCACCTCTTCCATGGCGGAGCTTTGTTTCTATATACCAGTTCATTGGTATAACATCCAGGGTATGACAAAACAGGTTGCACCCACTCAAGTTGTGGCTATTCTCAATAGGCCTGCGTCCACTTGGCTAGATGCGTGCACGGATCATCCTGCCCATTATACTTATCTGTCAGTCGCACCCTAGGCTTCCCAAATCGTAAGCGTATCATTCTTCTACATTCGCGCTAGTCGTCAAAGCTCCCTTTATGCGTACCCCACCACCTTGCGAGCGTAGCACGCAGTACCCAGGTCAAGGCCTAGAAGCATTGCTTTTCCAGCACCTCCCTTTCAAATTTATTCAAGAAGGTATCTACCTCACTTAGGCCATCATAAGTAGGCAGGTCTCTTACTTCTGTCGATACGCAATGCAGCGACCTTGTCATCATATTACAGTTCAGTGTAGTTACCTCATGTAACCGATTCTGCCACCACTTCGTCTCCTCGTTTGAATCCGAAGTACAAGAGCTTTCACGCTCCCATGCAATCCGCCCATCTGTGGTGGGATTCACCCAATCCTGGTTTCGTGCTGTTATCTTATAGATGCAGTCCAAATCATCATCACTTTCATAGTCGCTTACCGGCTCCGTATAGGGCGATCCTTTAGCAGGGTCGAGGGGTATAACTACTCTAGTGACTTCTTTTCAAAAATCATTTTTCTCTTTTTCAGATTAATCACCCCGTTCATGTCAGTGGCCCAATCAATCCCTAAGACACAGGGTAGGGATTGTTGTCATCAACAATCTCTATCACTTCAAAGTCTGTTAGCACGCTTGCTCCCTCAATATCTACGATTATTCCCTACAATCGCCCCATGGGTATTATTTTCTACTGGTTCGCCATTCGCAGTTGAATAGGAGACCACTGCAGCGTAGGTCTCCCCATTCACTCCCATGTCTGCTTCGGCAGAACATTCACATCCAATCCTAAATCCAGGATAACTTGATCCATCTCATATTCTCCAATCTGCGCGGTTAGTCTCATTTCTCTTCCTGTTCTTGTCTTGTGTTTTCCGATCTTCCTGACTATGCACGGTTCTCCTAGCGTGGTCCCAGTGCATCTGTTAATGAGTTCCTGTAACCCTTTTACAACTTTACTGTCGCGCAGTAACTTCATACATGTTTCCAAGAACATTGTGAGCATGGATGGGTCCATCTCCGGCTCCGGTCTATCTTTGCTTCCTGAAGTGGAGGCATCAGCGAAGCTCTTCTTAGCTTCCATGAAGGTTTCCCGAGTGCGCTCCAAATCAAACTTTGCTTCTTTCGTCGGAGCTTTGCGAACCCAAGTACTATCTTCTGGTTGTTTGCCTTTGTCATCTCCTGTCGCGATTCCACTTCGGAGCACAATGTTCACATTTGGATCTTCCTCACACGGCTCAGACCTCATCATCTGCAGGTTTTGAGTCGGGGGAGGCGGTAGCGCTCCTTTGTCGCGTATCCTAGCTATCAGTGTAGGACAATCTTCTGTCTCATGATCAAACAAGTTGCAATACAAACACGACGGGCGCATTGGATTTGTACAATCGCGGGCATAATGTCCTAGCCCTTCGCAATTATAGCATATCAACTGTCCACGACCTCTTCCAAGTCCTCCTTTGCCTCGACCTCATCCGCGCCCCTGAAATCCTGTTCGCGTCATTCCTGCATTTTGATCAAGGGGTCGCGTTTCGGCCTGAACTCTGTAGGTGGGAGTTCTGTCCATCATTAACTCATAGCTTCTACAATTACGCTCATCGTGTCCCACCAACCTACAAAAGTTGCAGAACAACTGTTGCGAACTTTGTGTATACTTCTGTAACAAGTGACAATTGTCCGTGGCATGTTTTCCTGCTATTTGACAGATCGCGCACCACAAAGCAAGTGTCGCGCTAGGTCCTGCTTGTGCTTCCGGTCTTAAGGGCATCGGTCCTCCTCCTGCAAGGTAATTTGCGAAAACCGAGTAGTGGTTCTTATCATAACCCTAACTCTTGCATTTTACACACCACACCTCTTCGTGCACTTCTGGTCGAGCTGTCCTATCCTGTTTCAGACTCTGCATCTCGAGGCATAAATTCTTCAACTACGTGGATTTGCTGAACTCTAAGTTAGGATCATGAATCGGGGTCTCATGCAGCCTCATCGCGATCTCTGAGGCCTCTGCCTGAGTCGTTAATTTCTGTTGCGATAGCGCAGTTCTTAAATGCGGCATTAGCGAAGCTACAAACCACTCGCGATGTTGTCCATCCGTCAAATTCATATTAGCTTCGTGAATCGTACATTTCAGCCTCTGATCCAGCTCCCAAGGAGTCTCGCTTGGTAGCATCGTGATCTCTTTGAATCCAATGATTGACTGTGCTTCAAACTTCAGTCTGCTAAATTCTTTGTTTAGCACTGCTTGGATATCTGTGATTCTCGCATTTGGATTATCATTGGAGTGCTTAATATACCAGTTCAGCACGCAGTCTTGCAGGGCGCTAACCAGTGTCGCTTTCTTTATATTGTCATCTGTAACTCCTTGCGCTTCCCATACAGCCCTTACCTCGAACCAGAATTGGACCGGATCCTCATTTCCCAAACCCTTGAACACAGGCAACTTCACTGTGCTTTCCATATTGAATCGCGGTGGTGGTGGAGGTGGTAGGGTGAAGATGGAGGTGATGGTGGTGAAGCCAGTGGCGGTGTGGGTGGAGGTGGTATTCGCAGAATTCTTTGCCTTATTAGAGGGAGCGCACTTCGTGGCGAGACCTTCACGAGCTCTTCCTCGTCCCCTCGCGGAGATGAAATCGAGGGGCTAGTTTTTGGTCCCTTATTTCCTTCATTCCTGTGAGCTTCTCCACTTTGCGTAGCCCTGAACATCAAGGTAACTGCATAACCCTCTTTTCGCACAATAGCATTTTAAGCCAAGTATTCAAAGACTTTACTTACTTACCTCGCGGTCCTTTGAGATGTCTGAGGTGTCGATTTAGATCAACTATGCCTACCCTCGCGCAGGTTACTTCTCTCACTTTTCTAACCTTTAATACCTTTGCGATCTGTTATAAACGCTTTCACGCAACCCTAACCAGGGGCTGAGATGCTTTCGCGTTGCTATGGCAGCGTCCTATGCTATTTCCTCAACTACACCGCGAATCTTACTTATCTTCTTAAAGCTCTTAGTTAACTTTCCATAAACAAATATTCTATCTTGCATTCACTTATTCAACACATTCCTACATATTTGCGCATCATATAAGCATTAAAAGTGCAATGTATATTCAATTTAATAGATGCATAAAACAGGAAATAAATACGCAGAATGGATATGAAACTTCTCTTTATTAATGCTCCAACTATTATAGACTTGACTCACCCTGCGCACTCAGCTACAGGGGTCCGCGCACTCATTGTGGACTACTAGGCCTCTGCGCACTCAATTGCAAAGCCTTCTCCTACTCTACGACCCAAAACTAGACTTTACACTTCAGATACGACTCAATACTTCATCCTTATCCTTATTATTCCATGATCTATTGATTACTTAGAGCCTCACTCTATTTATATAATCCCATGGTCCGAGGCTCTATTTATACAATCCCATGGTCCGCGGATCATGGGTAGATCTCTACAACCGACATTACATTACAAAATTGAGGGCAGACAACCCTATGACTCTTTTACAAACTACGCGCTCCGCACCCACAAAATGCGAAGTCTTTACATCGGGGTTACAACTTTTGACCAAAATCTGGGCTCTAAGTCCCAAAACTTCCCTTGGGGGATCTTGCGCCCAACATATCACGTGAAAATTCCTGAATCTAACACATCAGAAACGCCTACTGCAATTACTAGTTTAAAATCTCCTACTTGTTCTTTATATCAACAAGTTATTTAATTGCATAAACATCGAAGTAAATACTATTGCAGCCTTCACAAATATACAAATCATGAACTAAAATAAATTGAGACGATCACACAAGAGACACTGTTATTTTTGGACAATCGTCTCCGGAAATACCTAATTCGGGAAAACCGGTGCAGCACATAGAGGGTTTGTATTATTAAGAAGATTTTGTGAATACAACTAGGGTGCTATAAATGGCCCACCCAATAGAGAATGTCCTCAGTAGTAGTACCTCTATCCGGAGACAGATATTCCAACAGATCAGCAACCGGATGATCAAACCCCACAGCGACTCCGGTTGTTCCCTACGCTGGAGAGCGATAACTGCTCCAAGCACTACTCTGGAACTGCATCACTCCTTCAGGATCTGCGTCACCCTCCTCTGCTCAAAATCGGCTGATCTTCTCCCATTCTACCCCACAGAATCTCCCAGCGCTACCTTTGAAGCCCTCTACGACTTCTGCGTCAGCCTCTACAAGTTTTGCGTCAGCCTCTATGGCCCTCTGCATCCTCTGCGTCAGCCCTTCTTGGGCTTGCGTTGTCTTTCCTGGCACTTCACTGCCTTTCTATTATGTATTCTTTAGCCTTGGATGGAAATCCCTTGCTGAACTGCGCCTCACTACAACTGATCACTAACTCAATTTCCTCAGCAAGCCCTTCCCCAGAAAATCAAATTCTTGATCTCTCTTGGTGTGTCTTCAACTGACCCTCAAGCCTCCTCTTATACTTTTCTTGTTGATGAATCAACGGCCAAGATTAAGTCCTTAATCAACAGCTAAAATTAGAACTGGCTTGATTCTCGTCACTTAGAACTTTCTCACCCATTTTATATTAATACACATTAATATTTTTATTTTCCTAAGTTTAGGCTTAGGGACCCATTAAAAATATTAATTATTTTAATATCTCTTCATCCGGGTGGAATTTCTCCAAACGATTTCTGGGTCTTGGAGATCTCATGTGCCTTAATCTCTCCACCATATTTCATGGTTAGAGCACATTCGATGCTACCGAAAATCAATAGACAGCGTAGGGCCTGCCAGAGGCACTTCATCAGTATCCAGATCAACCGAGATTTTCTTAGTGATTGTGTGAGGTAATCTCACAAATCGTTTTGCCAGTATTTATCTCTGTAACTGAATAACCCGAGAGGTATTCAGAGGTGTATTCAGAATTTGCTACTACTTAATAATAATAAACCCTCAGAGTTGTTGCACCGGTTTTCCCGCATTGGGTTTCTCCAGGGACAGTTGTCCAAAAATAATGGGTTCCATTATGTTGTATTTTCTTTCTTGCTCAATCTCTTGTTTCCGTATAATAATTAATCAAATGAAGGCTACAGTGGTATTTACTTTGATATTTGCCGTAACAAATAGTACATAACTTGTATGGATTAACAAGTAGGAGAAGTAACATCAGTGTGCTACAGTAGGGATTCCAGGTCGGGAATTTTCACTTGGTATCAAAGCAGTGCAGGTGAAGCAAGAAAAGAAGAGTCGGTAGATCCAGCATTGAGCAGAAGAGGGAGTTCGAAAAACTGCAGGAGGCAGCAGTTCAAAACCCCAGAGGGACTGCGTAGTCCAAGTCGAGAGGGCAAATTTTCAAGGCAGTCTCTCTTCGAGTGAGTCGACGGAGAGGAGGACTTCCAATTCAAATTTTTGCTAGGGCAGAGGGAGCAGCGGTGAAGCCTCAGAGTGAGGAGAGTTGGTGGGACGTAGATTTTTCTGCAGGCAACTTGCCAGGCAGAAGATCATCAAAAGAAAGAGGAGAAGCACGACTGAGGGAATTTCTTCCTCAGAGAATTCCTAGCCAAGGAATTCAATTCTCTAGAGCTGAGCAGCAGCAAGGGACAACAATTTTACTAGCTCCAGCAGGGAGTGTGTAGGCTAGCCTAGCAGCCCCATAGAAGAGAGGGGAGGTCATTCGACTTTCTATTTTTTGGCAGAAATGGCAACCAGTGGCTTGAGGGATCAGGACAGGTTGGACGGAGCATCCAACTATGTCATCTAGAAGGCAAGGATGTCATTCCTTCTAGATGAGCATGCCCTCAAGACATACGTCGACAGCGTGGTGGTTGTCCCTGCAAATCCAAATCCGCTACAAAAATACCGAGCTGAGATGGCGAAGGCCAAGAGGATGATCCTGGATGGAGTCAAGGATCACGTGGTGTGTCACGTTGCTAGTAGAGGGATTGCTAAGGAGATGTGGGATGCCTTGGCCACGTTATATCAGGGATCTTCCGAGCAGCGAAAGATGTACTTGGAGCAGAAGCTGAGATCTGCTCAAATGCAAAAGGGAGAGCGTGTGGATCCATTCCTCACAAAGCTGAAGGAAACTCGTGATGAGTTGTCTGCTACGGGGCATACACCTTAAGATTCAGCGTTAGTTAGACTGGCCCTCAATTTTGTCTCAGATGAGTGGCAAGTCTTTGTCTAGAGTATCCTGGGTAGAGTAATGGTGCCAAATTGGGATGAGATGTGGGCAGCTCTAAAACAAGAGGAGCTAAGGAGAGACCTAGTCAAGGTCAAACTTGACAGAAGCAGTAGCAGTAGTGGGTTGAAGCCCAAAGAGGAGGAGGATAATGCAGCCCTTGCACTGAAGGGACAACAGGAGCAACGAAAACGTAAGAATGTTAAATTGTGGTATGTTCTATGCTTATAACAGTTTACTTCTTTTTCTTATTATATTCCACCGATTAGCAATCACATGTACATAAAGTAAAGTGCAGATAGAACATTAAACGATCGACAGAAAACAAGCCAAGACAAGAGACACAAGATGTGGCGGCTAGCCAGGGACAAACCCCACAATGTGTGGGGAAACCCTTTGATCAAATCTTCTTTTATCTTCAATAATTCAGCAGAGAGAAATAGTACAATAAATCTGATTCATATCAGCAGTAGCAAACCCTAGATCAGTAGCATCAGCATTAGCGGCTTCATTATCAAACTAGGGCAGACCATATCTCACAAACCGACAGTCGGATTGACTTCATTCCACCACCAAAAGTTTCGGCTTCCAGAGGAGGTTCAGATGAACCTACAGCACAGTTTAGATGAGGAGATCTTCTAGGCCACGCAAGTCAATCTTTACTTCTGCAGTTGCAGCTTCAGTTTCAGCAGTTTCCGGCTTCAAACTAGGGCAGTCGATATCTTGCAAACCGTTCATCGGATTGACTTCATTCCACCACCAAAAGTTGCAGCTTTCAAAGGAGGTTCAGATGAACCTACAGCGCAGTTCTAAAGAGGAGATCTTCTAGGCCACGCAAGTCAATCTTTACTTCTGCAGTTGCAGCTTCAAATTCAACAGCGTCCGGCTTCACATGTGTGAGAGAGAGAGACCCATTTCAGCGTAGTAGAGAAGAGACTCATATCTGCACAGTAGAGAGAGAGAAATGTGATGAGATGAGTGAGTCCAAATGAGGAAAAGTCCTCTTATATTTATACACAACGTTGGTGGGTGAATAGATGCCACTGTTGGGCTTCTGAGCCTACATGAGTTGTAGGTCGGCTTGATAATAATTCCATAATCAAAATAAATTCATATCTCCATGAATACTTATCGGAATTGGATGATGTTTATATCAATCCTACACCTCTCGACGAGAGGAATCTAATAAAAATATTATTAGCCACGAATAAGATGACCCACATGAAGTTTTGCCCTGGTTGCCAATTTTAACAGTCCATCTCAACCATGGAGAACTTCATCTGCAATCTGTCTATCGGTCGTTACTATTCATCCATCAAATGCACTGCCTTGTACAGCCTGACCCTTGCCCTGCTCTGCTCTATTTTGCCTGTTCTACTTTGTCTTGTTCTGCCCTGCACTGATCTGTACTGTTTTGTTCTATTCTGCTCTGCTCTTGCATTGTTCTGTTCTACTCTGCTTTTTTCCGAATTATGAAGAAGAAGAAATGATCGAGGATGTATCATACTGACTCAAAGTCAGTCTCAGAGTATGTACCACTGGTCCCAGACCAGTCTCAACCAACCCAAAGTCAGCGTCATAGTGAGTACAACGCCAATGGTCCCAGACCAATATCATCCTCCACTGACTCAAAGTCAGTCTCAGAGTATGTACCACTGATCCCAGACCAGTCTCAACCGACCCGAAGTCAGCGTCATAGTATGGTACAACTCCTACCACTGGTCCCAGACCAGTTTCATTGATCCCAGATCAATGGAGGTCATCCTAGCGTAGGGAGTACGGTAGTTACAACGATGCGTCCATCGGTACTACTATGGTCCCTAACTTCATTTCCCTGCTCATTGATCAGATGAGAGGTACTTCCCATGAGTCCCAGACTGCATGGGTAGGATGCCTTGACAGGAGAACTAATCAATCCTGTCCTCACAGGAGACCACATCAATCCTGCTACAATTGCCATGGAGAACACATCAATCCAGGCCTCACAGGAGAACACATCAATCCTGCTACAATTGCCATGGAGAACACATTAATCCAAGCTGCCATGGAGAACACATCAATCCAGGCCTCACAGGAGAACACATCAATCCTACTACAATTGCCATGGAGAACACATCAATCCAGGCCTCACAGGAGAACACATCAATCCTGCTACAATGTCGCCACGGGGTGTACATGTATACCACCAGGGGATAGTGAATAATCCTGTGGTCATATGTTGCTCCAAGAAGCACCCCGCAACCCCCTGGAGCTCTCAGAGCTCAATGCATCATACATGACCCTTGTTGGAGGGTCTTTGAACAACTCCAAGTTGTTCACGGAAAGTCAGAAATTTTACTTTCCCAAGGGGTTTTGTCAGAATGTCGGTGACCTGTTCATCTGTACCGATATGATGGAGCCTTATAGCTCCCCGTTGCACCATATCTCGAATATAATGGTATCTGATATCAATATGCTTGGAGCGATCATGGAATACGGGATTCTCTGACAAACGAATCCCACTTTGGTTGTCACAAAGGATCACAGTGGTATCCAATGTGAATCCAAACAACTCACTGAAGAGCTTTCGCAACCAAACTGCCTCACAAGAAGCCATGCTAGCAGCAATATACTCTGCTTCGGCGGTGCTCAAAGCCACCAACTTTTGTTTCCTGCTCATCCAGGATATCGAAGCAGATCCCAAGGAGAAACAACACCCGGAAGTGCTCTTACGGTCCTCCACATTGCCTGCCCAGTGAGCATCTGTGTATCCAAATAGTCTCACATCTCTGGCAATGTATCTTAACACATAAGTGATAGTGCCACGAAGATATCTCAGCAGATTCTTGGCACCAATCCAGTGTATGTGGTGGGGTTCAACCATATGCTAGCTCAACGTGTTGACTGCAAAGCATATATCTGGACGGGAGTTCACTAAGTACATTAATGCTCCGACGAGTTGCCGATACTCGGTAGCATTTCGTAAAACAGGTCCAGCAGCACTACTGCTTAACTTCTTGAAGTCAAGCTCCATCGGAGTAGTTACAGGCTTGCAGTCCACCATTCTGAATCTTTCCAAAATCTTCACCACATATTTTCCTTGAGATAGGAAAATTTCTCCTGGCTTTTGCCACACTTCAAGTCCTAGGAAGTAGTGCATCAGTCCTAGGTCTTTCATTTCAAATTCAGAGGCCAGCTCCCTCTTACATTTGTGAATGAGAGGGTCTGCACCTGTTAGAAAGAGGTCATCCACATACAACACCAGTATGAGAGGCTTGTCATCTTCAACCTTAAAGTAAAGGTTAGGATCGGCTTCACTCCTAGTGAATCCCAGCTTCATCAAGTAGCTATCGATCCTCTCATACCATGCTCGGGGTGCTTGCTTCAGCCCATAGAGAGCTTTCTTCAACCTGCATACATGAGATTTTCGATCATAAATCTCAAATCCTTCGGGTTGCTCCACGTAGACCTCTTCTTTGATCGAGCCATGCAAGAACGCAGTCTTGACATCCATCTGATGTAGGTTCCATCCTTGTGAAGCGGCAAGGGCTATGATCGAGCGGACGGTCGTATATCTGGCAACAGGTGCAAATATCTCATCATAGTCTATACCTTCCTTTTGGGAGAAACCTCGAGCAACAAAACGAGCCTTATACTTTTCCGTGCTTCCATCTGCTGCATGCTTTATCTTGTAAAGCCATTTGGAAGTAACAACAGTCTTGTCCTGGGGTCTGGGAACTACTTCCCAAACATCATTCTTTATGATAGACTCATATTCTTTGGTCATAGCATCCTTCCATACTTGATGCTTGACGACATCTGAGAATGACGAAGGCTCATTTTGTATGATCGTGCTCATGATGGTCAGGTATCCTTGATACCTATTAGGTTTCTTACTTTCACGAAAGGTTCCTCGGGGTGCAGCATGTCCTTCACAGTGTTGCAGGAATCGCGCCCCCCCCCCCCGGATCCTAGGCCGGAATCGCGTCCCGTACGGAAGCGTTCCGGAACCTCCAGGCGAAGCGCGATTCCAAAATTTATGAAGCGCGATTCCTGTTTTTTTATGCGATTCCTGGAATATAGGAAGCGTTGGCCCGGATCCGCGCTTCGGAGGGCGCTTCGGGCCACCGGAAGCGCCTCGCTTCGGCCCGGAAGCGCACGCTTCACGAGCTCCGGATCCGCGCTTCCGGAAAAGTCCGCGGGTGCAGCAATGTAACTCGATTTTTTTTTAATTTTTTTTAAAAGTTAACTTGAGTTTGCATGAGGGGGTGGGTTAGGGTGAGGTTAGGGTGAGTTTAGGGTGAGTTTAGAAAAGAATAAAGCCCCCATTCTCTTCTCATTTTCTCACTTTGAGTTTATGAGAGTTGGAGAAGAGAAGAGAGGAGAGGAGAAGAGAAGAGAGGAAAGGAGAGGAGAAGAGAGGAGAGCTTGGAGGAGTGAAGAAGGAGGAGCTAGGAGAAGGAGGAGGAGCTTGGAGTAAGAGCTTGGAGGACTTCATCTACAAGAGCTAAAGAGGTAAGTTCAAACCCCAAACTCCCTTGTTTTTTTGAAAAAAAAATTGTATTTTTCTCCTCCCTCTCCTACTCTTTCCCATTGTTTCTACTTGCTCCTTTATTTACAGGTTGTCCACCACCTATATCCATATTCCAAGATGGTGTTCTTTTGGCTTCTATGTATCATTCCACTCTTGGTTTTAATGATGGCAAGGGTGAGGAATAGAGGGGAAGAGGAAGGGGATGAACTTGGTCCTAATAGTAGTGACCCAATGTATGATGAGGAGGAAGGGTTTGAAGAGGAAGGGGATGAACTTGAAGGGGACACTGAAGCACAAGATGGGAAAGGTACATCAACACCCTTGTGGAACTATGTGACCAAACTTGATGGGGGAAAGGGTGGTGGATCTTACAAATTTGTGTGCCCTCATGGTTGTCATGGAGGAAAACCATATACGGGTTCATATACCCGTCTGAGGAGGCATCTTTGTGGGGTGCTGGACAGTGATGAAAAAAAGGGTTCTGTGGGGGTACAAATTTGCCCAAACATTTCAACTGAAGAAAGAAGAAAATACATCCAAATAGAGATGGCTGCACAACGAAAAAACAAGAAACAAAAAACTCATTCTGAATCAAGTGCAACCTCTAAATTTGGTAGTTGCCCATCTCCTCATGGTACTTCTGCAACCTCTGGAGGTAGAAAAACAATAGGGGATTTCCTTAATGTTTCTGGGAGGGATGATGTGGATGGAAAGATAGTCCGTTTTCTTTGTGCTTGCGGTGTACCATTCAATGTGCTTCGCTCTCCCTATTGGCATGACATGGTAAAGGCCATCAATGAAGCCCCAAAAGGATACAAGGCCCCCAACTATGAGAAAGCTAGAACAGTGTTATTAGAAAGAGAAAAAGCTAAGGTTCAAAGAGCTTTGACACGTTTTACACATGAGTGGGTGGATTCTGGGGTATCCATTGTATCAGATGGGTGGACAAATATTAGAAACCAACATTTGATAAATGTTCTTGGTGTTTCTTCTAGTGGTGCAGTATTTATTGCATGTCATGACTCCTCCTCCATCAGTGCAACTGCACAAAACATTGCAGATCTCCTATTGAAATCAATCAAAGATGTTGGTCCGAATAATGTGGTTCAAGTGATCACAGATAATGCAGCAAATTGTAAGGCAGCAGGAAAAATTATTGAGCGTACTCATCCACACATCTTTTGGTCTGGGTGCCTGGTTCACACATTGAACCTTTTGATGCATGATATTGTGAAACACAAAGATTGTGGGTGGATTGCTGAGGTTTACAGGAAAGGGAAGCAGCTCATTAAATTCATCACAGGGCATACAAGGGTAAACTACTTCTATGGCACTTACTCCAAGTTGCAATTGCTTAAAATTGCAAAGACAAGATTTGCTAGTTATTACCTCACCTTTAGGCGGCTAGTGAGGGTGAGACAAGCTTTAACTAATCTGGTGTGTGCTGAAACATGGGATGAAATTAACACTGACTTTGATGGTGCTAATGTAGTCAAGGACACTGTTCTTGACAGTTACTTTTGGTCACAGGTTAAATATGTTTTGCAATTCACCAAACCAATTTATTACATGATCAAGTTTGCAGATTCAGATCGACCAGTAATTGGGGAGGTGTATGAGCAAATGGATAGCATGTTGGGGCAGATTAAAGACATTGTTGAGCCTAGAGATACCACCTTGTACAATTATATTCGTGTAGAGGTGCAAAACCGATGGGAAATGCTAAATATTCCATTGCATGCATTAGCATATGTTTTGACACCTAAATTCTATCATCCATCATGGCTTTCAACACCAGCACCTGGGGGGGGAAGCAGGAAAAAACCACACCAAGATAGAGAGGTTCACGAAAAATATATGGCTGCATTGAGTAGATTAATCCCTGATAATGAGGAGGCTGCATTGGTACGGAGACAGGTGAGCAACTATACGCTCAACACTGGTCCATTTGGGAGCATGCATGCAATTCAAGATCGAGAGCATTTTTCTGCTCTTGAGTGGTGGAACATGCATGGAGGGGCTACTCCACTTCTACAGAGTTTGGCATTGCGGGTGCTATCACAGGTGGTAAACACTTCTTCTGCAGAGAGGTGTTGGAGCTCTTATTCTTTCATCCACAGTGTTAAAAGGAACAGGTTGAATTTAGACCGGGCAGAGAGCTTGGTTTATGTTCATTACAACTTGCGATTGTTGTCCCATTACTGTGAAGATGCAAAGTCTAATAAAGACTTGTTGACTTGGGACAAGAATCCAGAGGAGCCCAATTTGGAGGATGGAGTGTTGCGACTAGAACAATTAGAGGATGCTCTTATCCAGGTATGTCCATTGTGGTATGAATTTTCCAATTTTCCCTTATAAAGCATTTCTCTAATTCATGTTTTTAATTTTTTTGTTAACTAGTGTTTTTTTTTTTTTGCATGAATTTTTTGAGCGATTCTAGGATGATGATGACCGTGTTGATATGCCACCACCCCCACCCCCATCTGGTCCCTTGGTTCCTAGGTTCCATGGTTCAACACCAACAACAGGGGGTTCTTCTTCATCAGTTCCAGTGCCACGACTTACACAGGGACCATCTTCTTCATTGCCACCACGTGGAGGCCCGCCATCACGTTCTATTCGTGGTGGAAGGAGGAGAGATTAGTAGATATATTCACAATCTACTTCTTTTTGTCATAGATTACTCATTAGACTTGTAGACTTGTGAATTTGAATTTTGAACCTTTTTGGCTTGGCGGTGACCAAGTGACATATTTTGTAAACATTATTATTTGAATTTTGGACATGACAAATGTTGACAGTTGCTCACTTGCTAGATAAATCATAATATGTTCTATGTTTTATGTTTTATAATATGCTTAAATGTTTTATGTTTTATAATATGCTTAAAAATTTGATGTATGTTTGTAATAGCTAGAATATAGATGATTGTTGTACTAGTAAGTAACTACAATGGAATCATGGATGCCATATCTATCTTGATTTATGCAAAAATATGCATGTTTTCATGTCTTCTACAATTAATTTGGTATTTGGGATGTTTGTTTTGAGTATAAATGCAAAAAAATATAAAAATATATATATATATAGCAGACGCTTCCGCGGACGCTTCGCTTCCTAGATTTTTGGAAAATGACGCTTCCGCGCTCCGCGCTTCCGCTTCGCTCCCGCTTCGTGCAGCATTGGTCCTTCAGCATCATCAATTAACCCCTTAAGCCATGAAGGCCTCTTCCTAGAAGAGGAAGGCTCATATGGAGGAGGATCAATCGGATCCATGGGTTCTTCTACATCAGGCATTGATTCATCATCCTTTTCTTTCAGTTCCCTGGTGTCGGCTTCTTGAGAGCTCCTCAAAGTCGGAAGATTGATCACCTTGCTGAGAGCCATATCTTCGTCAAAGGTGACATCATGACTGATTATGACTTCCCTTTGACCAGCTACATAGATTCTATAGCCTTTAGTATTTTCACCATAGCCCACGAAAATTCCCTTCTTTCCAGATGCTCCCAATTTATTTCTTTTCTCTTTCGGCACATGAAAGTATACAGGGCTTCCAAAAATTTTAAAATGAGAAACATCAGGTTTCTTACCGGTGAGATTTTCTTCAGGAGTCTTGGAACCCAATGCTTGATGAGGGCATCGATTTTGTACATATACGGTAGTGTTTTCAGCTTCAGCCCATAGAAACTTAGGAAGACTTTGATCATGTAGCATGGCCCGGACAGCTTCCATAATTGTGCGGTTCTTCCTTTCTGCCACACCATTTTGTTCAGGAGTATATGGTGTAGTAGTCTCCCTCCTGATGCCAGCCTCTTTACAAAAATCATGGAATTAAGTTAAGAAAGATTCTTCGGCGAAAATCACATGGACTATCATTTGTCGACGCGTTTCGAACCAACCAGTGTGGTTCATCGTCAGGACAAGTTGAAGAAACAGATCAAGCTCATCATGTTAAATAGTCTAATCAAAGCCTCCAACAGCTATCTTTTCTAACGGCTAGTTTGACTCAAGGACAGAGGTCAAAATTATTATATTCGTTTAATTTTGTTTAAAGACGTAATTATTAAAAATTATTAATAATTTAACGGAAAGTTAGTTGAATAAATGGCCTTATAGAATACCTAAAAATTAATATAGAAAATAATAATTTTATTTAAATTTTATTAATATAAAAATAATAATAATAATTTTATTTAAATTTTTATTAATAGATTAGCCTTGATTTTTGAACTTAATTACCTTTTATCTATTAGCCTTGATTTTTGAACTTAATTACCTTTTATCTATTAGCCTTGATTTTTGAACTTAATTACCTTTTATCTATTAATAAAAATTTAAATCAAATTATTATTATTATTTTTATATTAATAAAATTTAAATAAAATTATTATTTTCTATATTAATTTTTAGGTATTCTATAAGGCCATTTATTCAACTAACTTTCCGTTAAATTATTAATAATTTTTAATAATTATGTCTTTAAACAAAATTAAACGAATATAATAATTTTGACCTCTGTCCTTGAGTCAAACTAGCCGTTAGAAAAGATAGCTGTTGGAGGCTCCGATTAGACTATTTAACATGATGAGCTTGATCTGTTTCTTCAACTTGTCCTGACGATGAACCACACTGGTTGGTTCGAAACGCGTCGACAAATGATATTCCATGTGATTTTCGCCGAAGAATCTTTCTTAACTTGATATGAATCACAGAAGCCTGAACTCTATTATTAAAAATCATGGAACTCATTAGATTCATATTCAGTCCCATTGTCAGTTCTTAAGATCTTGATCTTCTTTTCGGTTTAATTCTCGATTAGGACTTTGAAGTGTCGGAACCAAGGGAACACTTCATCCTTCTTTTTCAAGAAGTATATCCAGGTCTTTCGAGAATGGTCATCTGTAAAAGTAAGATAATATGAGTATCCTCCCAAGGAGTTCACAGGCATCATACCTGATATGTCTGAGTGAACTAGTTGTAATATATCGGAGGTCTTGCTTTGACTTGAAGGGAATGGTCCCCTTTTGAGCTTTCCTTCAGCACATCCCGGACATACACCTTCTTTCTCTACTTGGAATTCAGGCATCCCTGTTACCATCTGTCTTACATCGGGTAGAGCTTTGTAATGAAGGTGGGCAAACCTCTGATGCCAAAGTTCGGACTGAAGCGATGTGTCACAAGACATGACACCTAGCGGACTTCCACCGACTTGATATAAAGAATCAACTCGAAAGCCAAGAGTGAAAGCATCTTTAACATTATTTTTCCATATGCGTACCCAGGGTTGCAGGAATCGCCCCCCCCCCCCTCGGATCCTAACCCGGAACCGCGACCCGTGCGGAAGCGTTCCGGAATCCATAGAGGAATCGCGATTCCGTTTTTAAGGTTGCGCGCTTCCGCATTTTTAAAACGATTCCTGCCAAATGAGGTTGCGCCCCCCCGGAATCGCGCTTCGGCATGCGGTTCGGGCATGAGGTGGCGCCACGCAACCTGCCCGGAAGCGCACGCCACCCGCACGCCACCCGGGCGCAACCCGCACGCAACCCGCGCATATCAATTTTTTTTTTTAATTTCATTTAAAATCTAACTTAACTAAGCATGAGGGGGTGGGTTAGGGGTGGGTTAGGGTCACTTTAGGGTGAGTTTAGAAAAGAATAAAGCCCCCATTCTCTTCTCATTTTCTCACTTTGAGTTTATGAGAGTTGGAGAAGAGAAGAGAGGAGAGGAGAAGAGAAGAGAGGAAAGGAGAGGAGAAGAGAGGAGAAGAGAGGAGAGCTTGGAGGAGTGAAGAAGGAGGAGCTAGGAGAAGGAGGAGGAGCTTGGAGCAAGAGCTTGGAGGACTTCATCTACAAGAGCTAAAGAGGTAAGTTCAAACCCCAAACTCCCTTGTTTTTTTTGAAAAAAAAATTGTATTTTTCTCCTCCCTCTCCTACTCTTTCCCATTGTTTCTACTTGCTCCTTTATTTACAGGTTGTCCACCACCTATATCCATATTCCAAGATGGTGTTCTTTTGGCTTCTATGTATCATTCCACTCTTGGTTTTAATGATGGCAAGGGTGAGGAATAGAGGGGAAGAGGAAGGGGATGAACTTGGTCCTAATAGTAGTGACCCAATGTATGATGAGGAGGAAGGGTTTGAAGAGGAAGGGGATGAACTTGAAGAGGACACTGAAGCACAAGATGGGAAAGGTACATCAAATCCCTTGTGGAACTATGTGACCAAACTTGAAGGGGGAAAGGGTGGTGGATCTTACAAATGGATGTGCCCTCATGATTGTCATGGAGGAAAACCATATACGGGTTCATATACCCGTCTGAGGAGGCATCTTTGTGGGGTGCTAGAGAGTGATGAAAAAAAGGGTTCTGTGGGGGTAGCCATTTGCCCAAAAATTTCAAGTGAACAAAGACAAAAATACATCAAAATAGAGATGGCTGCACAACAAAAAAACAAGAAACAAAAAACTCATTCAGAATCAAGTGCAACCTCTAAATTTGGTAGTTGCCCATCTCCTCATGGTACTTCTGCAACCTCTGGAGGTAGAAAAACAATAGGGGATTTCCTTAATGTTGTTGGGAGGGATGATGTGGATGGAAAGGTAGTCCGTTTTCTTTGTGCTTGCGGTGTACCATTCAATGTGCTTCGCTCTCCCTATTGGCATGACATGGTAAAGGCCATCAATGAAGCCCCAAAAGGATACAAGGCCCCCAACTATGAGAAAGCTAGAACAGTGTTATTAGAAAGAGAAAAAGCTAAGGTTCAAAGAGCTTTGACACGTTTTACACATGAGTGGGTGGATTATGGGGTATCCATTGTATCAGATGGGTGGACAAATATTAGAAACCAACATTTGATAAATGTTCTTGGTGTTTCTTCTAAGGGTGCAGTATTTATTGCATGTCATGACTCCTCCTCCATCAGTGCAACTGCACAAAACATTGCAGATCTCCTATTGAAATCAATCAAAGATGTTGGTCCGAATAATGTGGTTCAAGTGATCACAGATAATGCAGCAAATTGTAAGGCAGCAGGAAAAATTATTGAGCGTACTCATCCACACATCTTTTGGTCTGGGTGCCTGGTTCACACATTGAACCTTTTGATGCATGATATTGTGAAACACAAAGAATGTGGGTGGATTGCTGAGGTTTACAGGAAAGGGAAGCAGCTCATTAAATTCATCACAGGGCATACAAGGGTAAACTACTTCTATGGCACTTACTCCAAGTTGCAATTGCTTAAAATTGCAAAGACAAGATTTGCTAGTTATTACCTCACCTTTAGGCGGCTAGTGAAGGTGAGACAAGCTTTAACTAATCTGGTGTGTGCTGAAACATGGGATGAAATTAACCAGTGTACAGATGGTGCTACTGCTAATGTAGTCAAGGACACTGTTCTTGACACTTACTTTTGGTCACAGGTTAAATAT
The DNA here is from genome assembly GCA_031772625.1 of Pinus tabuliformis. Lineage (NCBI taxonomy): Eukaryota > Viridiplantae > Streptophyta > Pinopsida > Pinales > Pinaceae > Pinus > Pinus tabuliformis. Next base: position 143,243,147 of record CM062812.1, read on the forward strand.
GTTTTGCAATTCACCAAACCAATTTATTACATGATCAAGTTTGCAGATTCAGATCGACCAGTAATTGGGGAGGTGTATGAGCAAATGGATAGCATGTTGGGGCAGATTAAAGACATTGTTGAGCCTAGAGATACCACCTTGTACAATTATATTCGTGAAGAGGTGGAAAAGCGATGGGATATGCTAAATGTTCCATTGCATGCATTAGCATATGTTTTGACACCTAGGTACTATCATCCATCATGGCTTTCAAAACTAGCACCTGGGGGGGGAAGCAGGAAAAAACCACACCAAGATAAAGAGGTTCACGAAAAATATATGGCTGCATTGAGTAGATTAATCCCTGATAATGAGGAGGCTGCATTGGTACGGAGACAGGTGAGCAACTATACGCTCAACACTGGTCCATTTGGGAGCATGCATTCAATTGAAGATCGAGAGCATTTTTCTGCTCTTGAGTGGTGGAACATGCATGGAGGGCCTACTCCACTTCTACAGAGTTTGGCATTGCGGGTGCTATCACAGGTGGTAAACACTTCTTCTGCAGAGAGGTGTTGGAGCTCTTATTCTTTCATCCACAGTGTTAAAAGGAACAGGTTGAGTTTAGACCGGGCAGAGAGCTTGGTTTATGTTCATTACAACTTGCGATTGTTGTCCCATTACTGTGAAGATGCAAAGTCTAATAAAGACTTGTTGACTTGGGACAAGCATCCAGAGGAGCCCAATTTGGAGGATGGAGTGTTGCAACTAGAGCAATTAGAGGATGCTCTTATCCAGGTATGTCCATTGTGGTATGAATTTTCCAATTTTCCCTTATAAAGCATTTCTCTAATTCATGTTTTTAATTTTTTTGTTAACTAGTTTTTTTTTTTTTTGCATGAATTTTTTGAGCGATTCTAGGATGATGATGACCGTGTTGATATGCCACCACCCCCACCCCCATCTGGTCCTAGGTTCCATGGTTCAACACCAACAGCAGGGGGTTCTTCATCAGTTCCAGTGCCACGACTTACACAGGGACCATTTTCTTCATTGCCACCACGTGGAGGCACGCCATCACGTTCTATTCGTGGTGGAAGGAGGAGAGATTAGTAGATATATTCACAATCTACTTCTTTTTGTCATAGTCTATAGATTACTCATTAGACTTGTAGACTTGTGAATTTGAATTTTGAACCTTTTTGGCTTGGCGGTGACCAAGTGACATATTTTGTAAACATTATTATTTGAATTTTGGACATGACAAATGTTGACAGTTGCTCACTTGCTAGATAAATCATAATATGCTCTATGTTTTATGTTTTATAATATGCTTAAATGTTTTATGTTTTATGTTTTATAATATGCTTAAAAATTTGATGTATGTTTGTAATAGCTAGAATATAGATGATTGTTGTACATACTAGTAACTACAATGGAATCATGGATGCCATATCTATCTTGATTTATGCAAAAATATGCATGTTTTCATGTCTTCTACAATTAATTTGGTATTTGGGATGTTTGTTTTGAGTATAAATGCAAAAAAATATATAAAAATATATATATATATATAGCAGACGCTTCCGCGGACGCTTCGCTCCCTAGATTTTTGGAAAATGACGCTTCCGCGCTTCGCGCTTCCGCTTCGCGCTTCCGCTTCGCTCCCGCTTCGTGCAACATTGTGCGTACCTTACCATCGCTGAAGGTTACCTTATAGCCTTTGTCTTCCATTGCCGAGATGGATACCAGGTTCTTTTTGAGATCAGGTTCATATAATACATCTTGTAAGTGAATCGTATTACCTTGATTCAGTTTAAGAGAAACATTGCCTACAACTTTCACTGGGTATTTCATGTCATCTCCAAGGACAATTTCCAAGTTAGTTTCTTTCTCTACCAGATTATAGAGTACTTTTTTGTAACCAGTGAAGTGTCTTGAGGCACCACTATCAATGAGCCAAATTCCCATTGAGTCCAAAGGAGCAGAAGTAGATAGAGCAGCTGGTAGATAATATTCAGCCTGCTTATCGTCAACAGTGTTAGATTCATACCTGGAATTTCTAGCCTTCTTGAATGGTTGCCCTCTTCCTTGATTTCCCGCATTCCTTTTTCCTTTGTTGTTGAATTTTCCATTCCTTCGATTACCATGAGAGGGATTTTGATCATCGTCACAGTGAGAGTCCTTTCTATCAGGGCATTCCCTTGCATAGTGACCTGCTTTATTGCAAATGAAACATCGTCCTTTTCTTCCACCCTTAAATCCAGCCTTTCTTTTCGATTTAGACCCAGAATTATTTCTTTTCTTAGCATGAGAAGAAAAAGCAGCGGGAGGACCTTTAGGCAAGGGCATTTCCTACTCTTCTACCCTTGTTTGTTCTTGAATGCATCTAGCCATTAATTCCTCGAAACTAGGAATTACATTATTGTTCAGAAGAGTAGTCCTGAACACATACCATTCAGATGGTAATCCTCCGAGAGTTGTGAGTGTCGTTTCTCTGTCAGTAATGGTTTCCCCAATAGATAGGAGATCGTTCTTGATCTCGGTGATTCTTAAGAAGTATGCTTGCATACTTTCATCTTTACCCTTCTTGATTTCCCTCAACTTATTTCTAAGAAACAAAACTTGATTTGCATCATTAACTTTAAATAAACTCACCAGTCTGTCGTAGATTTCCTTGGAGGTGTCTAGATCAGAGATGTAGGCCACGAAGCGCTTGTCGATAGAGTCCCGGATGATCTTCTTTGTTTTGACTTCTCCATTTTTCCATTTGTTCCAGGCAGCAGCAGATGCATTTGATGAAAGCTCAACAATATTGCCTCTTACATGGTTCAGCACTCCTTGATCTTCAAGGGTTAGATCGATAGACATCTTCCATCCGTGATAGTCAGCTTTCTCACGGAGCTTGTCTTCGGCAGGAAAGAGTGTTGAGGACCCCATAGTTCTTTTAGGATAGCCTTGCCAATCTTCTCTTCAATGATTGCTCTTGCTCTTGCTCGGGCTTTGTCTTCACCTCAGCTCTGATACCATATTAAATTGTGGTATGTTCTATGCTTATAACAGTTTACTTCTTTTTCTTATTATATTCCACCGATTAGCAATCACATGTACATAAAGTAAAGTGCAGATAGAACATTAAACGATTGACAGAAAACAAGCCAAGACAAGAGACACAAGATGTGGCGGCTAGCCAGGGACAAACCCCACAATGTGTGGGGAAACCCTTTGATCAAATCTTCTTTTATCTTCAATAATTCAGCAGAGAGAAATAGTACAATAAATCTGATTCATATCAGCAGTAGCAAACCCTAGATCAGTAGCATCAGCATTAGCGGCTTCATTATCAAACTAGGGCAGACCATATCTCACAAACCGACAGTCGGATTGACTTCATTCCACCACCAAAAGTTTCGGCTTCCAGAGGAGGTTCAGATGAACCTACAGCGCAGTTCAGATGAGGAGATCTTCTAGGCCACGCAAGTCAATCTTTACTTCTGCAGTTGTAGCTTCAGTTTTAGCAGTTTCCGGCTTCAAACTAGGGCAGTCGATATCTTGCAAACCGTTCATCGGATTGACTTCATTCCACCACCAAAAGTTGCGGCTTTCAAAGGAGGTTCAGATGAACCTACAGCGTAGTTCCAAAGAGGAGATCTTCTAGGCCACGCAAGTCAATCTTTACTTCTGCAGTTGCAGCTTCAAATTCAACAGCGTCCGACTTCACATGTGAGAGAGAGAGAGACCCATTTCAGCGTAGTAGAGAAGAGACTCATAGCTGCGCAGTAGAGAGAGAGAGATGTGATGAGATGAGTGAGTCCAAATGAGGAAAAGTCCTCTTATATTTATACACAACGTTGGTGGGTGAATAGATGCCACTGTTGGGCTTCTGAGCCTACATGAGTTGTAGGTCGGCTTGATAATAATTCCATAATCAAAATAAATTCATATCTCCATGAATACTTATCGGAATTGGATGATCTTTATATCAATCCTACACCTCTCGACGAGAGGAATCTAATAAAAATATTATTAGCCATGAATAAGATGACCCACATGAAGTTTTGCCCTGGTTGCCAATTTTAACAAAGAAGGACGTATTGAAGATCAAGTGTTTCAAGTGTGGTGAGATGGGTCACTACGCTACATAGTGTCCTCTCAAGAAGAAGGACAAGGATGAGAAACACGATCCGAAGGCTACGCCCGCGAAGATCGAAGAGTAGGAGTTCACCATGACAACCGAGATACCTCCAGGAGGGAGGTGGGCTGATTTGGAACTGTAGTTCGAAAGAGCTATAGATGGGCAGAATCCTTGAGGGGTCCACCTCTAGGATCAATACCCTGCTACGGGAGCCCAGTTTTGCAATAGCAGGATGGACTAGTGTTGTATGGTGCCGAGGAGTGTCGGAGAGATAGTTGCAGTGGCAAGGAGTGCCAAAGACTGAACAACACAGAGCAAAGTTGGCAGCAGTGCAGATGCCACAGAGAAGAGGTCAGTGACAGCGTAGTAGATTCAGAGCGTCAGTGTAGAGACTAGCAGCAGTCAAGCTCCAACATTCATGTGGTATCATACTGAACACAATTACTTCATTAATTTTGGATGTTTTTCAATAGACGCTCTCAGCAACTGAGTTTGCAATGCAATGGCACTGCTAACAACAACACAGATGCAACATTTGAGAGGGAGTTGTAGTACAGATGTAGCATTGACAATGGCAGTGTCAAACGCAGCAGTACAGTTACAACAACAATGCAGTAGTTGGTGGACAACACGTCAGACATCAGCAACGTAGAAGACGATGCTTCAGAGTCAATGCAGTATACAGCGACGTATATTGCTACAGCACATTCCTCGCTAAGAGGGAGAATTGATTTGGGGTAGCATCGAATGTGATCTAGGCCTCAAATTTTGTAGGGAGGCTTGGGCACATGTATTCCAAAGAGCCCATAAAGCGTTTTGGAAATTCCACCCAAAAAAGATTTTATTAAAATAATTAATATTTTTTAATGGGACCTTAAGTCTAAACATAGGAAATTAAAAATATTAATGGGTATTAATTTAATTGTGGGTGTAATTTCTAGAAGAAGGCGGAGATCAAGCCAAAATGATCGGAGCCTTTGATTAGGAGTTAATCTAGGGCATTGGTTGTCCAACAGAAAGATATAAGAAGAGGCTTGAGGGTTATTTGGAAAACACACCGAGAGATCAAGAGATCGAATTTCTGAAGTGAAAAGTTCTTAGAAGGAAATCTGATCGAGTAGATTTCTTGCAGTTGAGGGGCAGGGATAGCATCAGGAGAGAGAGAGATTTTTCTCAGCCAGAGAATCATCAACAGAGAGAGGTAGACAGTGATATAGTAGCCCAGACGTAGAGGCTGACGAAGGGCCACGCAGAGGCAGTGCAGAGTGTGAGAGAGAGTCCGAGATTTTAATGGGGAGAGTCAGTTTTAGAAGCTAGGAGACGGGGTGTGAGACCGAGAGGCTAAGAGCAAAGACTCTAGTAAGAAAATCGATCAGCAGACTGGCTGACGCAGTGCCTAGAGAGGTTTACACAAGCATTGTGTGAGGACTACAGCGTGCGCAGAGGTAGCATAGGGCCTACCAAAGTCACTTCATCTAGTATCCGGATCAGCAAGGGTTTTCTCAGTGATTGTTCAAGGTAATCTCACAAATCTTTTTTCCAGTATATCTCTCTGTAACTGAATAACCTGAGAGGTATTCAGAGATGTATTCAGAATTTTCTACTGCTTAATAATAATAAACCCTCAGAATTGTTGCACCGGTTTTTCCGCATTGGGTTTTTCTGGGGACATTTGTCCAAAAATAACGGTGTCCATTGTGTTGGATTTCCTTTCTTGCTCAGTCTCTTATTTCTGTACAATAATTAATGAAGTGAAGGTTGCAGTAGTATTTACTACGATATTTGTCGTAGAAAACAATAAATAACTTGTATGGATTAACAAGTAGGAGAAGTAACATCAATCTGCTGCAGTAGGGATTCTAGATCAAGAGTTTTCACAGTTGGGACTGTGTGGGCAACTTGACGCTGGGCCAGCGTGAGAAAATTGACGTAGAGGGACGCAGAAGGACTCAAAGGGAAGAGGAGTACTTCTCCTGGATCGGAGATTTGTCAGGAAGCATCTGCAAATTTTATAACTTCTATTTTACTGGTTGTAACTTGTACATGAGATTTTGCTGAAGAATAAATAAAGAAACCCTCATTTGCTGCATCAGTTTTCCCACATTGGGTTTCTCCAGGGATAGTTGTCTGAAAATAACTATCATTGTGATTGTATTTGTGCCAGTATTTTTCTTTTGTTAAGTTATGGTATGTTCTATGCTTATAACAGTTTACTTCTTTTTCTTATTATATTCCACCGATTAGCAATCACATGTACATAAAGTAAAGTGCAGATAGAACATTAAACGATCGACAGAAAGCAAGCCAAGACAAGAGACACAAGATGTGGCGGCTAGCCAGGGACAAACCCCACAATGTGTGGGGAAACCCTTTGATCAAACCTTCTTTTATCTTCAATAATTCAGCAGAGAGAAATAGTACAATAAATCTGATTCATATCAGCAGTAGCAAACCCTAGATCAGCAGCCTCAGCATTAGCGGCTTCATTATCAAACTAGGGCAGACGATATCTCACAAACCGACCGTCGGATTGACTTCATTCCACCACCAAAAGTTGCGGCTTTCAGAGGAGGTTCAGATGAACCTACAGCGCAGTTCCAAAGAGGAGATCTTCTAGGCTGCGCAAGTCAATCTTTACTTCTGCAGTTGCAGCTTCAGTTTCAGCAGTTTTCGGCTTCAAACTAGGGCAGTCGATATCTTGCAAACCGTTCGTCGGATTGACTTCATTCCACCACCAAAAGTTGCGGCTTTCAAAGGAGGTTCAGATGAACCTACAGCGCAGTTCCAAAGAGGAGATCTTCTAGGCCACGCAAGTCAATCTTTACTTCTGCAGTTGCAGCTTCAAATTCAACAGCTTCCGGCTTCACATGTGTGAGAGAGAGAGAGACCCATTTCAGTGCAGTAGAGAAGAGACTCATATCTGCGCAGTAGAGAGAGAGAGATGTGATGAGATGAGTGAGTCCAAATGAGGAAAAGTCCTCTTATATTTATACACAACGTTGGTGGGTGAATAGATGCGACTGTTGGGCTTCTGAGCCTACATGAGTTGTAGGTCGGCTTGATAATAATTCCATAATCAAAATAAATTCATATCTCCATGAATACTTATCGGAATTCGATGATCTTTATATCAATCCTACACCTCTCGACGAGAGGAATCTAATAAAAATATTATTAGCCATGAATAAGATGACCCACATGAAGTTTTTCCCTGGTTGCCAATTTTAACACTCCCTCTCAACCATGGAGAACTTCATCTACAATCTGTCTATCGGTCGTTACTATTCATCCATCAAAAGCACTGCCTTGTACAGCCTGACCCTTGCCCTGCTCTGCTCTATTTTGCCTGTTCTGCTTTGTCTTGTTCTGCCCTGCACTGATCTGTACTGTTTTGTTCTGTTCTGCTCTGCTCTTGCATTGTTTTGTTCTACTCTGCTTTTGTCCGAATTATGAAGAAGAAGAAATGATCGAGGATGTATCATACTGACTCAAAGTCAGTGTCAGAGTATGTACCACTGGTCCCAGACCAGTCTCAACCAACCCAAAGTCAGCGTCATAGTGAGTACAACTCTAATGGTCCCAAACCAATATCATCCTCCATTGACTCAAAGTCAGTCTCAAAGTATGTACCACTGATCCCAGACCAGTCTCAACCGACCCGAAGTCAGCGTCATAGTATGGTACAACTCCTACCACTGGTCCCAGACCAGTATCATTCATCCCAGATCAATGGAGGTCATCCTAGCGTAGGGAGTACGGTAGTTACAATGATGCGTCCATCGGTACTACTATGGTCCCTAACTTCATTTCCCTGCTCATTGATCAGATGAGAGGTACTTCCCATGAGTCCCAAACTGCATGGGTAGGATGCCTCGACAGGAGAACTAATCAATCCTGTCCTCACAGGAGAACACATCAATCCTGCTACAATTGCCATGGAGAACACATCAATCCAGGCCTCACAGGAGAACACATCAATCCTGCTACAATTGCCATGGAGAACACATCAATCCAAGCCTCACAGGAGAACACATCAATCCTGCTACAATTTCCATGGAGAACACATCAATCCAGGCCTCACAGGAGAACACATCAATCCTGCTACAATTGCCATGGAGAACACATCAATCCAGGCTGCCATGGAGAACACATCAATCCAAGCCTCACAGGAGAACTAATCATCCTGCTACACAGGAGAGCGAATCATCCTGTTCCACAAGAGAGCGAATCATCTTGTCCCACAAGAGAGCGAATCATCTTGTTCCAGTGTGCACCACCAGGGGAGGGTGAGTCACCCTGTGGTCGTATGTTACTCCAGTAATAACCGCAAGCCCTCAGAGCTCCCAAAGCTCAATGTATGCAACATGCAGGACCCTTGTACAAGGGTTTCTTACCGACTCCAAGTCGTTTGGGAAAATCACAGATTAGATCTTTCCTCGGGGCTTTGACAAGGTGTATCAACCTGTACATCATCTTAATGCGATGGAGCCTCCTTGCTCATCAACTTACCATATCCAAGATGATGTCTATCTGCTGGAGCAATCGACGAATACGGGATTCCTCAATAATCGAATCCCACCTCTGGTTGTTACAAAGAATCACAGTGGTATCCAATGTAAATCCAAACAGCTCACTGAAGAGCTTTCGCAACCAGACTGCCTCACACGAGGTTATGCTAGCAACAATATATCCTGCTTCGGCGGTGCTCAAAGCCACCGACTTCTGCTTCCTGCTCATCCAGGATATCAAAGCAGATCCCAAGGTGAAACAGTACTCAGAAGTGCTCTTACGGTCCACCACACTGCCTGCCCAATCAACATCAGTATATCCAAGTAGTCTCACATCTCCGGCAGTGTATCTTAATCCATGAGAGATTGTGTCCTGAAGACATCTCAGAAGATTCCTGGCATCAATCCAGTGAGGCTCAACCAAATATGAGCTCACAATGCTCACTGCAAAACATATGTTCGGACGGAGGTTCACCAAGAACATCAATGCGAATGAGTTTTTGAAACTCAGAGGCATTTCCCAAGTCTGGTCCGACATCACTACCATATAACTTCTAAAAGTTAAGATCCTCGAGGTAGTCACAGGCTTGCAGTCCATCATACCGAATCTTTCCAATATATTTACCACATATTTTCCTTGAGATAGGAAAATTTCCCTTGGCTTCTGCCACACTTCAAGTCCTTGGTCCTTCATTTCAAATTCAGAAGCCATCTCCCTCTTACATTTGTGAATGAGAGGGTTTGCACCTGTTAGAAAGAGGTCATCCACATACAACACTAGTATGAGAGGCTTGTCATCTTCAACCTTAAAGTAAAGGTTAGGATCAGCTTCACTCCTAGTGAATCCCAGCTTCATCAAGTAGCTATCGATCCTCTCATACCATGCTCGGGGTGCTTGCTTCAGCCCATAGAGAGCCTTCTTCAACCTGCATACATGAGATTTTCAATCACAAATCTCAAATCCTTCAGGTTGCTCCACATAGACCTCTTCTTTGATAGAACCATGCAAGAACGCGGTCTTAACATCCATCTGATGTAGGTTCCATCCTTGTGAAGCCACAAGGGCTATGATCAAGCGGATGGTCGTATATCTGGCAACAGGTGCAAATATCATAGTCTGTACCTCCCTTCTGGGATAAACCACGAGCAACAAAATGAACCTTATACTTTTCCATACTTCCATTTGCTGCATGCTTTATCTTGTAAAGCCATTTTGAAGTAACAATTGTCTTGTCCAGGGTGTGGGAACTACTTCCCAGACATCATTCTCCATAATAGACTCATATTCTATGGTCATAGCATCCTTCCATAGTTAATGCTTGATGACATCTGAGAATGATGAAGGTTCATTTTGTATGATCGTGCTCATGATGGTCAAGTATCCCTGATACCTGTTAAGTTTCTTACTTTGATGGAAGGTTCCTCAGGGTGCAGCATGTCCTTCAGCATCATCAAGTATCCCCCTAAGCCATGAAGGCCTCTTCCTAGAAGAGGAAGGCTCATGTGGATGAGGATCAATCGGATCCATTGGTTCTTCTACATCAAGCATTGATTCATCATCCTTTTCTTTCGGTTCCCTGGTGTCAGCTTCTTGAGAGCTACTTGAAGTCAGCAGATTGTCCACCTTGGTGAGAGCCATATCTTTGTCAAAGGTGACATCATGACTAATCACAACTTCCCTTTGACCGATGGTGAACATTTCTTCAAGAGTTTAGGAACCCAATGCTTGATGAGGGCATCGATTTTGTACATATACGGCGGTGATTGTAGTTTCAGCCCATAGAAACTTTGGAAGTCTTTAATCATGTAGCATGGCCCGGACAGCTTCCATCATCGTGTGGTTCTTCCTTCCCACCACACCATTCTGCTCAGTAGTATGTGGTGTAGTAGTCTCCCTCTTAATGCCAACCTCAGGTATGCCTGAGTGAACCAATTGTAATATATCGGAGGTCTTGCTTTGGCTTGAGGGGAATGGTCCCCTTTTGAGCTTTCCTTTGGCACATCTTGGACATACACCTTCTTTCTCTACTTGGAATTCGGGCATCCCTATCACCATTTGTCTTACACTGAGTATAGCTTTATAATGAAGGGGGGAAAACCTTTAATGCCAAAGTTCGGACTGAAGAGATGTGTCATAAGACATGAAACCTAGTAGACTTCCATCGACCTCATATAATGAATCAACACTAAACCCAAGAGTAAAGGCATTTTAACATTATTAATCCATATACATACCTTGCCATTGCTGAAGGTTACCTTGTAGCCTTTGTCTTTCGTTCCCGAGATGGACACTAGGTTCTTTTTGAGGTCAGGTGCATTTAATACATCCTGGAATTTCTGGCCTTCTTGAATGCTTGTCTTCTTCCTTGATTCCCAGCTCTCCTCTTACCTTTGCTGTTGAATTTGTCATTCCTTTGATTGCCATCAGAGGGATTTGGATCATCGTCCTAGAGTGAGTCCTTTCTATCAGGGCACTCCCTTGCATAGTGACTTGCTTTATCGCAAATGTAACATCGTCATTTTCTTCTAGCCTTAGGTCCAGCCTTTCCTTTTGATTTAGTCCCAGAATTATTTCTTTTCTTTGCATGAAAAGAAAAGGCAGCAGGAGGACCTTTAGGCATGGGCATTTCTTACACTTCTTCCCTTGTTTCTTCTTGAATGCATCTAGCCATTAATTCCTCGAAACCAGGAATTACATTATAGTTCAGAAGAGTAGTCCTAAACACATACCATTCAGATGGTAATCCTTCAAGAGTTGTGAGTGCCATTTCTCTGTCAGTAATAGTTTCCCCAATAGATAGGAGATCGTTCTTGATCTCAGTGATTCTTAAGAAGTATGCTTGCATACTTTCATCTTTACCCTTCTTGATTTCCCTCAGCTTATTTCTAAGAAACAAAACTTGATTTGCATCATTAACTTTAAATAAACTCACCAGTCTGTCGTAGATTTCCTTGGAGGTGTCTAGATCAGAGATGTAGGCCACCAAGCGCTTGTCGATAGAGTCCCGGATGATCTTCTTTGTTTTGACTTCTCCATTTTTCCATTTGTTCCAGGCAGCAGCAGATGCATTTGATGAAGGCTCAACAATATTGCCTCTTACATGGTCCAGCACTCCTTGATCTTCAAGGGTTAGATCGATAGACATCTTTCATCCGTGATAGTCAGCGTTCTCACGGAGCTTATCTTTGGCAGGAAAGAGTGTTGAGGACCCCATAGTTCTTTTAGGATAGCCTTGCCAATCTTCTCTTCAATGATTGCTCTTGCTCTTGCTCGGGCTTTGTTTTCACCTTAGCTCTGATACCATGTTAAGTTATGGTATGTTCTATGCTTATAACAGTTTACTTCTTTTTCTTATTATATTCCACCGATTAGCAATCACATGTACATAAAGTAAAGTGCAGATAGCACATTAAACGATCGACAGAAAACAAGCCAAGACAAGAGACACAAGATGTGGCGGCTAGCCAGGGACAAACCCCACAATGTGTGGGGAAACCCTTTGATCAAATCTTCTTTTATCTTCAATAATTCAGCAGAGAGAAATAGTACAATAAATCTGATTCATATCAGCAGTAGCAAACCCTAGATCAGCAACATCAGCATTAGCGGCTTCATTATCAAACTAGGGCAGACGATATCTCACAAACCGACCGTCGGATTGACTTCATTCCACCACCAAAATTTGAGGCTTTCAGAGGAGGTTCAGATGAACCTACAGCGCAGTTCCAAAGAGGAGATCTTCTAGGCCACGCAAGTCAATCTTTACTTCTGCAGTTGCAGCTCAGTTTCAGCAGTTTCCGACTTCAAACTAGGGCAGTCGATATCTTGCAAACCGTTCGTCGGATTGACTTCATTCCACCACCAAAAGTTGCGGCTTTCAAAGGAGGTTCAGATGAGCCTACAGCGCAGTTCCAAAGAGGAGATCTTCTAGGCCACGCAAGTCAATCTTTACTTCTGCAGTTGCAGCTTCAAATTCAACAGCTTCCGGCTTCACATGTGTGAGAGAGAGAGAGACCCATTTCAGTGTAGTAGAGAAGAGACTCATAGCTGCACAGTAGAGAGAGAGAGATGTGATGAGATGAGTGAGTTCAAATGAGGAAAAGTCCTCTTATATTTATACACAACGTTGGTGGGTTAATAGATGCGACTGTTGGGCTTCTGAGCCTACATGAGTTGTAGGTCGGCTTGATAATAATTCCATAATCAAAATAAATTCATATCTCCATGAATACTTATCGGAATTGGATGATCTTTATATCAATCCTACACCTCTCGACGAGAGGAATCTAATAAAAATATTATTAGCCATGAATAAGATGACCCACGTGAAGTTTTTCCCTGGTTGCCAATTTTAACATCTTTGCATTTACTTTACGCAATCTTTTAATTGTGAAGGCTGCAGTAGAATTTATTTCGATATTTATCGTAAGAACATATGAATAACTTATTTCTAAGATAATAAGTAGAAGAAATAATATTAATCACTGTAGCAAGATTTCTATTTAGAAATTTTCACATGGTATCAAAACTAAGTTAAAGCAGAAGTAAAGTGTCGGAGGACCCAGTGTTGAAGGAAGAAAGGAATTCGAAATTCCTGCAAGGGCAATAATTCGAGTCTCCAAGGGGTTTGCATAGTTCAAGCTAGGAGGACTATATTTTCGTGGTAAAGCTCTCTTTGAGTGAGTCGTCGGAGAGGAGAGATTTCCTTATCGAAATCTGTTAGTGGCAGAAGGAACAACACAGTAGAAGATTCAACGAAGAGGGGTTTTCTCAGGTGGGACGCAGTTTTTCCTACAGCAGTTGTTGGGGTAGGATAGCGTCAGAAATCGGTTGAAAATAGCACAAGATGGATACTCAAAGTGTCTCAGAGTTGTCTACCAGATTAGAAGAAGAATTTGCATGCCTAGCAAATTCAGCGTCAGCAAATGTTTGGTACATTGATAGCAGGGCTTCAGCTCATATGATTGGAGTATGAGAACATTTCTCGAGCTATCAAGAAGAACAAATGGACTTCTATATTACTATGGGAAACATAACGAAATGTACTCCAGTAGGGAGAGGCACCATAGCATTTCAGATGGAAGCAGGGACCAACATTCGAGCCACCAATGTTCTGCATGTGCCAGGATTAGGAATGAACTTGATTTCAGTGTCCCAGTTACAGGACAAGGGATACGATGTATACTTCATAGGAAAGAAAGTATACGTCAAGCATCCAAGCTGGAAGAAGAAGAGACAAATTGGGATTCGAAGCAACAAATTGTATAGGTTGCAGCTTGAGTCACCAATGGCACTAATAGGCAGCAACTATAATGGTGAAAAGGAACGAAATGAATTATGGCACAGGAGAATGGGACACTTACACCATGGAGCACTGAGGATGCTCAAAGAGACTGTTACAGGAGTACCAACCCTTAGTAGTGAGCATGATGACTTATGCCGAGGATGCGTGCTAGGGAAGTATGCTAAAACAATTTTTTCCAGAAGTAACAATAGAGCAGAATGTGTATTGGGATTGATACACTCAGATATCTGTGGTCCAATGTCCACAAGAGCTCTTAGTGGTGGTGAATACTTCGTCACTTTTATTGATGATCACTCTAGAAAAACCTGGATCTATTTCTTAAAGACCAAGGATGAGGTCTTTGATCAATTTAGAGAGTTTGAGGCTCTTGTTGAAGATATGACAGGAAAAAGATAAAGGTATTGCGTTCAAATAATGGTGGAGAATATACAGACAGAGACTTCACAGATTTCTGTGCAAAGGAGGGCATCAAAAGGGAGTGGACAACTCCATATAATCCGGAATAGAATGGAGTAGCAAAGCAGAAAAATAGAACTATTGTTGGGGCTGCCAAAGCTATGTTGTATGATCAGGGTCTACCTAAGTATTTATGGGCAGAAGCTTGCAACACTGCGGTATATATCCAGAATAGAACTTCTATAGAGCATTGGGGAAGAAAATGCCCGAAGTAGTCTTCACAGAGAAGAAGCCGAAAGTCAGTCATCTCAAGATATTCAGGAGCGTGGCATATTGTCACACTCTAGACGAGAAGCGCAGTAAACTGGATCAGACTGCAAAAAAGGGGTATCTCGTAGGATACAGCGAGGCCTCAAAGGCATACAAAATCTACATTCCTAGCTGCAGGAAGATTGTAGTGAGACGGGATGCAAAGTTCATGGAGGATAGAGCTTTTAGGAAATCTCGAGAGATGCCAGCAAAAGATCAGACATGAGATGTTCCACTAGTCCAGCAGCAGCAGGGGCAGCAAGGAGGACAAGCAAGAGGACAGACACCTGGATCGAGACAGTGACTAGTACAAGTATCTCCTCAGAGGGGGGAAATCCAGATAGTTCTCAGCAAATGGAACAACAGGATCAGGAGGAGGAGTTGATTGAGCCTCCCACCACCAGTGATAGAACCAATAGAGAAGTACAATAGACACTGATGGAAGAAGAGGAGTTTGTTGGAGCTCCTAGAACCAAGAAAAGGCAGCATAGACAACCTGACAAATACCAGGCATTGGTAGCTCAAGTTGAAGAACCCTCTAGCTTTCAGGTAGCCATTCAACACCAAATTTGGGTGGATGCCATGGTAGATGAGTACAACTCTATCATGACGAATGATGTCTGGGAAGTAATACCTAGACCAGAGGATAGATTAGTTGTAGGATCAAGATGGATCTACAAGATTAAGTATGTTGCGGATGGCAGTATAGAGAAGTACAAGGCTAGGTTCGTGGCAAAGGGGTACGCTCAAAAAGAAGGAATAGACTATGAAGAGACCTTCGACCTAGTTGCTCGATACACCTCTATCAAATTCATTATATCCCTAGCAGCTCAAATGGGATCGGAGATTCACCAATTGGGTGTCAAGACAACATTCTTGAATGGCATGATAGAAGAGGAGGTGTATATAGAACAACCCGAAGGCTTCGAAACTCATGAAAAGAGAACTCATGTTTGCAGACTAAAGAAAGCCTTGTATGGGATCAAGCAAGCACCCAGAGCATGGTATCGTCGGATTGATAGTTACTTGCAGCAGTTGGGATTTGTCAAAAGTGATGTTGATCCCAATCTCTACTACTTAATGAAAGAGAATGAGCCACTTATTCTGGTATTATATGTGGATTACTTGTTTTTAACAGGGTCATCCAAACTCATACAGGATTGCAAGAAGAATCTTGAAGCTAAATTCGACATGAAGGATCTGGGGTTGATGCATTATTTTCTAGGGTTGGAAGTTTGGCAGAAGAATGGGGAGAGCTTCCTTGGACAAGGAAGATATGCTACAGAGATTCTGAATAGATTCGGAATGCAGGATTGTCGACCCATGGCTACTCCCATGATCACCCACTGGAAGAAAATAGATGCATCAGTAGATAAGGAAGTGGACCCCACCTTGTATAGACAGCTCATTAGGTTGCTCATGTATCTGGTCAACACTAGGCCAAGCATTTCCTTTGTTGTTAGCACTCTTAGTCAATTCATGGTGAAACCAAAAAGGGTGCATTGGGCGGCAGCTAGACACATGTTGATCAGTGGTTGTCATTGATGCCAACCCAAGCAGCACCAAGGGCTACCCCGATCTTGCAAGGGCATTTTTACTTGACAACTCATATTATTTTGCATCAAAGATCTTCTCGATGGATTCTACTTGTCGAGATGTTTCCGTTGATATATGGTATGCCTTCCAATTCTTCATAGTTTCAGAGTTATTTGCGTTTGAAGTCGGAAACTCCCATTAGTGGGCTAAAACCCCAAGGGTTGAGACATCACCTTATCCACCAACGATTGTCAATATATGGCAGGGTTTCTCACCGTAATTTCACCTCGTATAAGTTGAATAACTTGAAAATCCAAAGATAGTAAACCAATCATTGACTTAATACACTCATGTGTCACCTACAACCACACCAAAAAGGGTTAGTGTACAAATTCCTTAGAGCTTAAACAAACAATTTATCAATAACTATTAAATTAAATTAATTTTATTATAAAAAAAACATAGAAAATTAAAATATGTCCCTATCCAAAACACTATAACACATTCTAAACACAATTAACATGTAATTAGTTTGCTTAAGGCTTAAGGTGATATATCATTTAGTTAAATAAATATTTTTTTGTAACTCCAACGGCATCCTTACTTAAGGTTTGACGTATTAATTTAACAGTGTTTTATTAGGAAATTGTGTTCCAATTTTTAAGGCCTCCAACGTTTATTATTGGAGCCCCTTCTATGTTCTTCAACGGTCATCCTAGATGTATAAAAAGGTGACCCTGCCTCACCTATTTTGGCATGTACTTCAACGGATGATTAAGTAATAATGCTCTGAATTTCGTCCACACCTGAGGAGCTGTAACGCATGTATCAACAGAGGTGTAAGGTGTGTTTTTGGTCTCTTGGAGGTTTGGTCTAATTGCAGGGTGCCTTGCAAAAGGAGAGCGAAGAACTTCTTGATAATATTTTCTGAAATCTCACAGGATTAACAAGAAGGATAAGGTTTTGTCTTAAGCTTGATCTTAATGATTATTGGGACTGTTCAGAGTACAGGACTCGTGTTCAGAGTACAGGACTGTTTTGTCTTGTGGTTTGGTTAGATTGCAGATCCATTGGAGCAAAGCTACAGCTACACTATTACAATTCAGATCTGTGGTTTAGGCTTGAAATCCTCCCTCAGAACATCGACAATCATTAACTAGTAAAGGAGAGTAAGTTCAGGCCAGTGTCTGAAGACGTCACTTGAAATTCTTTTAAAAACCATCCTGTTGCAGGTCACTGTGTAGAAAAAAAGAAAAAATGAAGGTCTGATTGTAATTAAACAAGACTCTTATTTCGTTGAGACACTGTAAAATTCTGTCAAGGCTAGTTTTTTTTTGTGTTATTGGATTGTGGCTAGGGCATACATGCTGCTACAAGAGCATGTATTGTATTCAACTTTGTATATAGTCATGCATAGCGTCTAGGTCTATATCAAGAGTGGGGAGTCTAGGTCTCTGCTGCTGCATCAAAACAACTACAATCACAAACAACAAGCACACTTCAGGTATGCATTGTATTCATTTGATTTTTATTTATTTATTATTATGTGCTTACATGTGTGTTTGTAGGCAGAGGTAAGTTAAAGGGTATTTTGTTTTTCCTTTTTCCTTTTCACTTGGCAAAAGAAATTAGTGAGATTACCTCACTCTACACTGCAAGTCCTGGCTAATTCAGCAACTGAACCAACAAGTTCCCCGGCTACTTTTAGGTTTTCCCTGCTAGGTGTTGATTTGGGGTAGCATCGGATGTGCTTTAACCATAAAAATTGGTGGAGAGGCTAAAGCACATGAGATCTCCAAGACCCAGAAATGGTTTGGGGAAATTCCACCCGGTTAGAGAGATATTAAAATAATTAATATTTTTAAAGGAGTTCGTAAGTCTAAACTTCGGAAAATTAAAATATTAATGGGTATTAATATAAAAATGGGTGAGAATGTTTTAAAAGACATGAATCAAGCAAAATCTAATCTTAACTGTTGATTAGAGATTTAATTTCGGCCGTTGAAGACTCAACAAGAAAAGTATAAGAGGAGGCTTGAGGGTCAGTTGGAGATACACCAAGATTGATCAGTCAGTTTGATTTTCTGGAGCGGGGTTTGCTGAGAAAATTCGAACAAGTGATCTGAGTTGCAGCGAGGGGCAGTGAGTGCATAGCAGAGAGGCAGAGATAGTGTCGGAGGGCCAGCGCAGTGATTGAGGAGGCTACACAGAGCTAGCAGGAGCCACGCAGAGGGCCAGAGAGACTGCGCAGAGGCTAGCAGGGCTTGCGTGGGTGACGCAGAAGGCTAGGGAGCTGACGCAGAGCAGCAGAGGGCTGACGCAAGGGGTTCTAGTGCTATGCAGAGGCCAGCAAGACTGACGCAGAGCCTCAGAGAAGCGTTGGAAAGATTTTCGTGGAGCAAACTTGCTGAATATATGCTTCCGAAGAGAGGTATTACTGCCAGATAGAAATCTCTGTTGGGTGAGCCAGTTTGGGTTGGAGATACACCAAGATTGATCAGTCAGTTCGATTTTCTGGAGTGGGGTTTGCTGAGAAAATTCGAACAAGTCATCTGAGTTGCAGCGAGGGGCAGTGAGTGCATAGCAAAGAGGCAGAGATAGTGTCAAAGGGCCAGCGCAGTGATTGAGGAGGCTACATAGAGCTAGCAGGAACCACGCAAAGGGCCAGAGAGATTGTGTAGAGGCTAGCAGGGCCTGCGTGGGTGACGTAGAAGGCCAGGGAGCTGACGCAGAGCAGCGGAGGGCTGACGCAGGGGTTCCAGAGCTATGCAGAGGCCAGCAGGGCTGACGTAGAGCCTCATAGAAGTGTTGGAAGGATTTTCATGAAGCAAACTTGCTGAATATTTGCTTCCGAGGAGAGGTATTACTGCCAAATAGAAATCTATGTTGGGTGAGCCAGTTTGGCAC
This sequence comes from Pinus tabuliformis, assembly GCA_031772625.1. Classification (NCBI taxonomy): domain Eukaryota; kingdom Viridiplantae; phylum Streptophyta; class Pinopsida; order Pinales; family Pinaceae; genus Pinus; species Pinus tabuliformis. The sequence continues at coordinate 143,262,223 of CM062812.1, forward strand.
CCTAGTTGTACTCCAGAAAGTTGCTTGATAACAAAACCCTCAGAACTGCTGCACCGGTTTTCCCATGTTGGGTTTTTCCTCAAACGATTCTCCAAAAATAACAATGTCCCTTGTGTGTTTGTCTATTGTTTCAATTGATGATCTGTAGATGAGTTAAGACTGCATTTGTGTTTATTTTCAGTATTTATATGGTTAAATAACTTGTTAAGGAATAAACAAGTAGGTGAAATAAACCAGATAATGCAATAGGAATTTCTGATGTGTTAGATTCAGAAATATCAACATGGTATCAGAGCGTTGCAAATCATAGGAGCACTGAAGACACCAGCTGAAATCAGAAAATTTGCAGCAGAAATAGCTCTCTCGAGAGACAGAGTTTTTTCTAAGCAGAAGGCAGCAAAGGAGGAGTGACGCAAAGGGTTTGCGTCATCATTTCGAGCCAGAGAGAGGACCAGCGTAGAGGCAATGAGAGGCAGAAGAGGCTCACGAAGAGCCACATCATCCTACTCAACCAGGTAGGAGTGACGCAGTTGACCAGAGGAGCGATTCAGCCTTGCCAGGATTGCGCAAAGCTAAGGGGCTCAGTTTCTTCAGCTGCTGGGGCCTAGGGAGTTGTGGGTAGATTGTGGATTGGGAAGCTGGTGGGGTGTTGTTGTTGTCGAAGCAGAACAGTACCTAATGGGACAAAACCAAGGTAGAGGGAGTCATTGCCTTGAGGGATTTCTAGCCAAGAAATCCAGATCCGAGTTGCAGTCACAAAGAGGATCAGAGAGGAGTAGATCGATAGTTGGCGGGAAGATTTCTAGCAAGGAAATCGAGACTCAGAGGGAGTCTAGGAGAGAACTTCCAGGAGGGAAGTCGAGACTCAGAGGGAGTTCAATAGAAGAGTGAAGATGGCAATGAACAGACTGAGGGATTAGGACAAGTTGGATGGGGCCTCCAACTTTGTCATCTGGAAGGCCAGCATCATGTCTGTTCTGGATAGACATCGCATCAAGGGCTTCACCTTGAGAATTGTGGCTATCACAGACGACCTAGTTGATAATGAAAGGTATGAGGATGCAATGGCCAAGGCAAAGTGCATAATTCTTGATGGGGTCAAGGATCATGTAGTTCAGCATAGTGTTGATAAGAACACGACAAGGGAAATGTGGGATACCTTGCAAACATTGTATCAAGGCACTTTTGTGCAGAGGAAGATGCTACTGGAGAATTAGTTGCAGTCGTATCAGATGCAAAAGGGGAAGAAAATAAATCTATACCTCAATAGGTTGCAAGAGATTCGGGACCAACTTACCTCCATAGGGGCCATGCCGGATCAGGAGTTCATGGTGAGGATCGCCCTGAATGCAGTCTTCGAGGATTGGGAGACATTTGTCCAAAGCATTTTGGGCAGAGCTACTCTTCGAGGATGGGAAGAGATGTGGGCAACTCTTCACCAAGAAGAGATTAGACGGCTGACTAAGGCGGGAAGTAGCAGCAAAGGAGGTCGAATCAAGAAAGAGGAGGAGGAGGATGCGGCTTTGGCATCTGTGAGACAGCAGGGGAAGAGGAAGAAGAAGGACATCTCCAAGGTGAAATGCTTGCATCGTGGGGAGCTGGGTCATTATGCAACCCAGTGTCCCAGGAAGAAGAATGAGGGAGAGGCTTCTGACTCCAAGGCAGTTTTGGCTAAGGCAGAGAAAGAAGTCAGGACGGATGACGACTGTGCCATGAGTGCTCATGCACCTCTAGAGAAGAGGTGGGGAGACATCGAGTTGTAGTCAGGAGGACCACAAAACATGTGGGGCAGGATCCTTGAGGTAACCAAACTCTTCGATCATATCCAGCTACAGGAGCCCCGAGATACAGTAGAAGGATGACGGATGTCGGTAGAAGCAAGATGCGGATGGAGCGACAAGTCAGTGTTAGAGTGCAGTGGTATGTGGCAGCACAGTGGGGGTTGCAGCAATGCGAAAGGCACAGAAATGTAAAAATTTCTGTTTTCCCACCCCGGTTTTCAGTTTCACCTTATTTCTCCCATACAGTTAAATGCCCATTCCCATATCCATACATTCAACAACTGAAAAATAAATTTTGCTGAAAACACAAATTCTGGAAATTTTACAGAATGCTGGAAAATGCAGAAATAAAAATCAGCAGGTACAAACAGCCATTTAACACATTTGAACACAGTGATTTTTTGTCAATGTGACCCTGGAAAAACCCCCTACAACTCTTGGGGAAAACCAGTTTGAGAGCTCTTCTTTATTTCTGGAAAATGCCTTTTACAGTGAGAAATATTCAGCAAAAATCAGCAAGCAAATTTACAACTTATCTCGATTTCTAGGCCTCACAGCCCACTGGAAATTTCCAAACAACAACACAATGTTGAACGGCTACTGTACGGACTGTATGGACGGCTGTGCGGATGGTACGGATGACTGTATGGACGGTACGGACGGACGGTACGGACGGACTGTATAGACCTCGATTTTTGTGCAGAAAATCAGCTGCCTCGATTTCTATGCAAAAATCTGCCTTTTACTGTTTGTTCACTCAGCTGTACGAATTTGATTAACTGCTGCCTTGGTATGTGTGCCAAGCTGCTGCCTCCTTCTCCTCCTTGTCCAGAAATCTCCTTTGCTCTCTTGCTCTCTCTCTCTCAATCTGCTCATGAAAGAATGAATGATCTTTTCCTCCTTTTCCTCCCTTAATCCAACACTAAGTGACTTTTGGGTGATCCCTAAATCTAATGGCTGAAATAGATTGAGATCTAGGGCTGAGATTAAATGCACATTTAAATCTCACTTTCTATTTTTTTAATTCACCCCACTTTAATAAAGACCCACTTAGTCATTTATTTCCAAAGTCACTTTTCCTTTCTAATTTTTCATTGACTTTATAAAAGTCACTTTAAAATTAGACTTTAGTAACTTTATCACTTAAAGTCACTTTTAAATTAGATTTGACTTTATAAAAATTATAAAGTCACTTTAGGAGAAAAATTAAATTCTTTTGGACACTTTTACCTAGGCCAAAGATCAAAGCCTTAGGGAACCACCTGTCCTTCGGTACCAAATTTCAACACTCCCTCTTACCGAGGAAGGTGTTCCTCACCACACCCATCTTGTCTCTGAAGTAGTCATGCTTGCCCCGTGGTAAGGATTTGGTAAGAATATCTGCAACCTGCTCATCAGTGGGAATATACTCAAGCTTCACAGCGCCCTTCTGAACACAGTCTCTGATAAAATGATATTTGATCCCGATATGCTTTGACCTATCATGAAATACTGATTCTCCGTGAGTTTAATGCAACTCTGATTATCACAGTAAATCACTGAAGGTCTTAACGGCTGACCAAATAAGCCAAACAACATCTTGCGAAGCCAGATGGCCTCACAACTAGCTAGACTGGCTTCCATATACTTTGCTTCCGCTGAACTCAATGCTATTGACTGCTGCTTCCGGCTGAACCATGACACTACTGCCGAACCCAACCCAAAACAGCACCCTGAAGTGCTCTTCCTATCAGAAGCACAACCTGCCCAATCAGAATCAGTGTAACCTGCCAATCTCACTCCATCCCCCTGCTTGTAGTCCAAACCATAATCCACTGTCCCCTGCAAGTACCGCAAAATGTGTTTTGCAGCTACCTAGTGAACCTTCCTAGGCTCACACATAAACTAACTCATCGTGTTGACTGCAAAACAAATTTCTGGTCTAATGTTGACCAAATACATCAAGGAACCAATCAGTTGCCTGTACAATGTGGGATCCACCAACTCAGAATCCGAAGCATGAAGCTTCTTCCAGTTGGTGATCATCGGTGTCGACATGGGTCTACAATCCTCCATGTGGAATCTGCCAAGGATGTCCACAATATACTTTCCCTGCCCCAGGAAGAAATGCCCCTCCTCCTGCCACACCTCCAAACCCAAAAAGTAATGCATCAAGCCGATGTCCTTCATCTCAAACTCCGCCGCAAGATCTCTCTTGCAGTGCTCTATGAGTCTCTCTGCACCTGTAATGACCAAGTCATCCACATACAACACCAGAATGAGAGGCTCCTCACCTATCACAATAAAGTAAAGGTTCGGATCTGCCTCACTCTTTGTGAAACCCAACCCCTGCAAGTATGTATCTATCCTAGAGTACCAAGCTCTAGGAGCTTGCTTCAGGCCATAAAGGGCCTTCTTCAGTCTGCACACATGGGACTCCTTCCCATGCACCTCAAAGCCCTGTGGCTGCTCAATGTACACCTCCTCCTATATGAAGCCATTGAGAAATGCAGTCTTCACATCCATCTGGTGGATCTTCCAACCCATCTCTGCTGCTATCGATATAATGGAGCGGATCGAAGTATATCGAGCCACGGGAGCGAAGGTCTTCTCATAATCAACTCCCTCTACCTGGGAGAATCCTCTAGCTACAAACCTCGCTTTAAATTTCTCAATGCTGCCATCTGCAGCATGCTTTACCTTGTAAAGCCATCTGGAAGTAACCACGGATTTGCCCTCAGGCCTCGACACCACCTCCCAAACATCATTCTTCATGATAGAAGAATACTCCTCCTGCATGGCCTCTCTCCAGACCTGTTGGCTAGCTGCCTCCTCATAGCTAGAAGGCTCAGAGTCAAGGATACTGGTAACCATTGCCATATAGCTACAAAACCTCTCAGGTGGTCTACTCTCTCTGACCGGCCTCTTCGGCTCAACAACAGATGTGGCATCTCTCAAGGTGTCCTGAAGCCACTTGGGCTTCCTCTTCCCTAAGTGCACTTCTCCCATAGGAGAATGAAACTCCTCCCCATCATCATTAGGAGCCTGAACTCCTGACCGTCTGTTTGTTGTCCTCCTGCCTGCCCCTGAACCTGTAGAAGCTGAGGTACCGTGTGAACTGTCCATCAGTGGACTCCCTAGTGAACTGCTCTGTGAACTGCTCTGCATGCTGCCCGGAGCACCATCCCTCTGGCTCGGTGAGCCACTGCTCACTGACGGACCTGATATCCTCATAGATGTACCTCCAGATCCTCCTGATCCCTGCCCACTGGATCCCTGCGACTGACTCAATTGCTGCTAAGGGTCTCGCTGATCCAGATACTCTAACTCCCGTGATCTCCTAAAGGCCCTGTCCTCCTCGAACTTCACATCCCGTCTAACAACAACTCTCCTCTGTGCAGGAATGTAAATCCGAAAGGCCTTTGAGGTCTCACTGTAGCCCACAAAGATACCCTTCTTTGCGGTGGGCTCTAGTTTGGTCCTCTTCTCCTTGGGTATGTAGGAGTATGTAATGCATCCAAAGATACGAAGATGACCAATATCAGGCTTCTTCCCAGAGAAAGCCTCCTCCGGAATCATGTGCCCCAAGGCACGATACGAACTCCTGTTCTGCAAGTAAACAGCTGTGTTGCAGGCCTCTGCCCACAAGAACAATGGCAACCCCTGATCATGTAACATGGCTTTGGCAGCCCCTACGATGGATCTGTTCTTCCTCTCCGCAACCCCGTTCTGCTGGGGGTTGTAAGGAACAGTGAACTCCCTCCTAATGCCTGCCTCCGCACAATAGTCAACAAACTCTCCAAGGGTGTACTCTCCCCCATTGTCCGACCTCAGGGACTTGATCTTCCGACCTGTCTGTGTCTCCACAAGAGCTCTAAACTCCTGAAACCGCTTGAAGACCTCACTCTTGGTCTTCAAGAAATAAATCCAGGTCCTCCTAGAGTGATCATCAATGAATAAAACATAGTACTCATATCCACTCAAGGAAACATGAGACATCCGACCGGTCACATCAGAATGAATCAAATCAAGTATCCCAGTCGCTCTGCTGTCACTGCTGGGAAAAGGGGATTTGGCAAACTTGCCCTTCGCACATCCTCTGCAAGTATCAAAGTGATCAGTGCTGAAATCTGGCACACCTGTAGTGATCTCCCGCAAGGTCCTCAAGGCTCCATGATACATATGTCCCATCCTGCGGTGCCAAATCTCACACAGCTCAGAACTGCTAGCTCTACTGTCGGTACTACTGCTCAATGCCACAAGGGACTGGAATGCAAACTTGTGCACCTTTGCATGGCGTAGACCTATCACTCTAGCTGAATCAGCTGGAGTGCCCCTGGGATACATCAACACCTGTCCTCCCCTGAACAGTACCTCATATCCTCTGTCCTCCAAAGCTGAGATAGATATGAGGTTCTTCCTCATCCCTGGCACATAAAGAACGTCTAACACCTTCAAGGGAGGTTTGGACTCCCTCTGAAATGTCAGTGTCCCCACCCCGACTGCTCTGACAACACTATCATCACCGAGTACTACCTCAATATCAGTGCCACTCTCTGAAAGCTCTGAGAAGTACTCACAGACTCCTGTCATGTGACGTGAAGCCCCACTGTCCACATACCAGATACCCGAAGATGCTCCACTAATCGAGGGAAAGGCATGCTCCCTCTGAACCTGTGTGGCAAGTGATCCTGCACTAGAGGACTCATACGCAGTGAACCTCTGCTGAAGCTGCCACGTTCTGGTTCTTCCCCTTCTTCTTCTTCTTCTCCGGAAACACAACTGCATAGTGTCCTATCTTTTGACAATTCCAACACTTCACCTTGGAATAGTCCTTCTGTGTGTCACCCTGTTTAACTTTACCTTTGCCTTTGCCCCCACCATTGTTTGTGGAAGCTTGCTTCTTCCCTTTGCCTTTCTTACCTCTTGCCGACAATGCTACATCCTCATCCTGCTCAACTGGCTTGGCTGCCCCAAGCTGACCTTTCCTGATCTCTGTCTAAATGCAATCATCCCAAAACCTCTCCCATGTGGGAAGGGTCTCACGTGCACAAACCCCATCAGCAAAGTTCATCCATGAACGGGGGAGGCCATTCACTGCAATCCGCACCAACTCAGTGGGTTGAATGGTATCTCCAATTGCTGCCAACTCATCTCTCACATTAGTAATCTTTGTGAGATATCCAGCTGCACTATCATTATCCATCTTAATGTTCTTCAGCTTCTCCTTCAGGACCATTTTCCGGTTCTCATTGTTACTCTGGTAGAGATTGGACAATGCTGTCCACATTTCGTGGGCATTTCTCTTTCCTCTCACATGAGGAATGCAATGGTCTTTGACTCCGTCTAGAATCAGTCTCTTACCCTTGTTGTTCTTTTTATTATACTTAGCCAACTGAGTGGCATCAGTAGGCACAACAACAGGGTTCTGTGCGGTATGCACCATGATGTCCCAGACTTCTGCCTCCTCAAAGATACTCTGCATTCTCTCCTTCCAAATGTTGTAGTTTGTATGCCCATCCAACCTATCCTCCACCCTCAATCCCAATGACATCCTGCTGTCCTAAAACTAAAAAATAGCACTGCTGTAGTAAAGATAAAAACTGTTGTTTGTGAAAAATCAGCTTGCTGGAATTTTCTGAGTGAAAAATCAGCAGGCTGTAATTTTCTTCCTTGCTGTCCCAAACTGCCCTTCAGCACTCAAGCTCTGATACCATGTAAAAATTTCTGTTTTCCCACCCCAGTTTTCAGTTTCACCTTATTTCTCCCATACAGTTAAATGCTCATTCCCATATCCATACATTCAACAACTGAAAAATAAATTTTGCTGAAAACACAAATTCTAGAAATTTTACAGAATGCTGGAAAATGCAGAAATAAAAATCAGCAGGTACAAACAGCGATTTAACACATTTGAACACAGTGATTTTTTGTCAATGTGACCCTGGAAAAACCCCCTACAACTCTTGGGGAAAACCAGTTTGAGAGCTCTTCTTTATTTCTGGAAAATGCCTTTTACAGTGAGAAATATTCAGCAAAAGTCGGCAAGCAAATTTACAACTTATCTCGATTTCTGAGCCTCACAGCCCACTGGAAATATCCAAACAGCAACACAATGTTGTATGGCTACTGTACGGACGGTACGGGCGGCTGTACGGATCGTACGGACGGCTGTATGGACGGTACGGACGGACTGTACAGACCTCGATTTTTGTGCAAAAAATCTGCTGCCTCGATTTCTGTGCAAAAACTGTTTGTTCATTCAGCGGTACGGATTTGCTTAACTGCTACCTTGGTATGTGTGCCAAGCTGCTGCCTCCTTCTCCTCCCTGTCCAGAAATCTCCCTTGCTCTCTTGCTCTCTCTTTCTCAATCTGCTCATGAAACAATAAATGATCTTTTCCTCCTTTTCCTCCCTTAATCCAACCCTAAGTGACTTTTGGGTGATCCCTAAATCCAATGGCTGAAATAGATTGAGATCTAGGGCTGAGATTAAATGCACATTTAAATCTCACTTTCTATTTTTTTAATTCACCCCACTTTAATAAAGACCCACTTAGTCATTTATTTCCAAAGTCACTTTTCCTTTCTAATTTTTCATTGACTTTATAAAAGTCACTTTAAAATTAGACTTTAGTAACTTTATCACTTAAAGTCACTTTTAAATTAGATTTGACTTTATAAAAATTACAAAGTCACTTTAGGAGAAAAATTAAATTCTTTTGGACACTTTTCCTTAGGCCAAAGATCAAAGCCTTAGGGAACCACCTGTCCTCCGGTACCAAATTTCAACAAGAGATAGTTGCAACAGTGCAGTAAGGCACAAAAGTGGTTGCAACAATGCGAGAGGCATAGAGGTGTTGCAGTAGCACAGAGGCAATAGAGGAAGCACAGGATAGCAACAAAGGTAGCTTCAGGATCAGAGGGCTTCTAGCCTGACAAGGATGTCAGTTAGTTGGATAGATCAATTACTTACTTCTCAGTAACTGAGTTGCAGTGCAGCAATTAGCAGTGGTAGTGCTATGGGCAACACGATGCAGCATGATGAAAGAGAGCTGCCGTGCAGATGCAGTGTTGGGAGGAAGGACCAATAGCAACATGGATGTAGTACAGATGTAGCAGTGGCAATGGCACAACCACAGGCAGCAGTGCAGAGGATGTTGGGCAGCAGGCCAAGCATCAGCACAAGTACCGGTGCCGGATGATCAGGGTGATGTTCAGTAGTGGAGCATTACTAGAGCACATTCCTCGCTAAGAGGGAGTGTTGATTTGGGGTAGCATCAGATGTGCTCTAGCCATGAAAATTGGTGGAGAGGCTAAAGCACATGAGATCTCCAAGACCCAAAAATGTTTTGGGGACATTCCACCCAGTTAGAGAGATATTAAAATAATTAATATTTTTAATGGAGTTCCTAAGTCTAAACTTAGGAAAAATAAAATATTAACGAGTCTAAAAGACATGGATCAAGCCAAATCTAATCTTAGCCGTTGATTAGAGATTTAATCTCAGTTGTTGAAGACTCAACAGGAAAAGTATAAGAGGAGGCTTGAGGGTCAGTTGAAGATACACCAAGATTGATTAGTCAATTCGATTTTATGGAGCGGGTTTGCTGAGAAAATTCGAACAAGTGATCTGAGTTGCAACGAGGGATAGTGAGTGCATAGCAGAGAGGCAAAGATAGTGCCGAAGGGCCAGCGCAGTGATTGAGGAGATTACCCAGAGCCAGCAGGAACCACGCAGAGGGCCAGAGAGACTGCGCAGAGGCTAGCAGGGCCTGTGTGGGTGATGCAGAAGGCCAGGGAGCTGGCGCAGAGCAGCAGAGGGCTGACGCAGGGGGTTCCAGAGCTACAGAGAGGCCAGCAGGGTTGACGTAGAGCCTCAGAGAAGCGTTGGAAGGATTTTCGTGGAGCAGACTTGCTGAATATCTGCTTCCGAAGAGAGGTATTACTACCAAATAGAAATATCTGTTGGGTAAGCTAGTTTGGCACCCTAGTTGTACTCAAGAAAGCTGCTTAATAATAAAACCCTCACAATTGCTGCACCGGTTTTCCCAAGTTGGGTTTTTCCAGGGACGATTGTCCAAAAATAACGGTGTCCCTTGTGTGTTTGTTTGTTATTTCAGTTGATGATCTGTAGATGAGTTGAGACTACATTTGTGTTTATTTTCAGTATTTATATGGTTAAATAACTTGTTAAAGAATAAACAAGTAAGTGAAATAAACTAGATAATGCAGTAGGAATTTTTGATGTGCTAGATTCATAAATATCAACATTGGTCCTGCGACAGCCTCTAAGGCCCTGTGTTACCTCTGCTGGAGATCGATTTGCTTCTTAGGAGTTGATTCCAACCCTCTCGTCTTAGAAACATCAGCCTCCCAACAAATCTCGGACTTCTGCGTATGAGGCTCTACGCTGCTCTGTGTGGGGCCTGCGTGAGCCCTTCCTGGCTCTGCGTCACCCTCTCTGGCCTCTGCATTGCCTCCTCTGTGTGTCTCTCTACCTCTCTGCTGAGTATTCTTGGCTCCAAAGAAGATCCTCCAGCCAAAACTCCCTCTGCCCCTCATTGTGTGATCACTACAAATCACTACGCTGCCTCTAGCTTCAGCAATTCGATCTAACTGATCAACTCTCTGTGTGTTTTCCAAATGACCCTCAAGCCTCCTTAAATAATCTTCTCGTTGATATTCAACGACCCAATTTAGAAGCTAATTAATGGCTAAGATCATTTCTGCTTGATCCTCGTCTTCTTCTAGAAGTTACACCCACAGTTAGATTAATACCCATTAATTATTTTAATTTCCTAAGTTTAGACTTAGGGACCCATTAAAAATAGTTAATTATTTTAATAAAACTTTCTCCGAGTGGAATTTCCCAAAACGTTTTCTATGTTCTTTGGAATACATGTACCCAAGCCTCCCTGCAAAATTTGAGACTTAGAGCACATCTGATGCTACCAGAAATCAATAGGATATACACCAGGAACCAACCCCAAAGAAAAGAAATCCAACCATATCTTGTAATGCATTGGCAGGAATTACCACTCCTCAAACTCTCAATATAGAATGATATATCAAGAAGAAAAAGGTAATAATGTTGATTGATTCGGGTAGTACCCATAATTTTATTCATTGTAAGATAACCAAGGAATTGAATTGCTTCCTATATCCAACACCAGAGTGTCAAGTCATGGTTGCAAATCAAAGAACTATAAATTGCTTTGGAAAGTGCCATAATGTCAAGCTAACCATGGGGGAATATGTATTGAATAGTCCAATGTTTTCCATTCCAATGGGTGGTTTTGATGTTGTACTAGAAGTCCAATGGTTACAATCGTTGGGGATGATAGCTTTCAATTTTCAAGAATTTTTCTTGAAATGTTTTTGGGAAGGAAAGGAAGATTAATTAAGGGGTATCGCATGGAAACCAGGAAAGATAATCAGCTTTAATGGCATGAAAAAACTTCTGAAGAAAGAACAACGGGGCGTAATTACACAATTATACTCACTAAAGGTTCAAACATCAAATTCATCTATTTCTCCAGATCTCAAAAAAGCTTTGGACAATCATTTTAAGGTGTTTGAGACTCCCAAAGGCCTCCCACCTTTTCGTGATCATGATCATGCTATTCATTTAACTCTAGGAAGTGTTCCTCCAAACATCAAGCCTTGCAGATATCCTTATGCCCAAAAGAGTGAAATTGAACATATGGTTGCAAAAATGCTAGAGACTGGTATAATTCAACCTAGTCAAAGTTCTTTCTCTGCTCCAGTAGTATTGGTGCATAAGAAGGATGGATCATAGCGTATGTGTCTAGCTTATAAGGAGCTCAACAAGCTCACTATTAAAGATTAATTTCCCATTCTTGTCCTTGATGAATTGTTGGATGAATTACATGGAGCAATTTACTTCACCAAGTTGGATCTTCGTTCAGGATATCATCAAATTAGAATGAAGACTAAAGACATTCCAAAAACAACATTCAGAACTCATGAGGATCATTATGAATTTTTGGTCATGCCTTTTGGCCTTACTAATGCGCCTTCCACATTTCAAGGTTTGATGAATTCCATTTTCAAACCCTTATAAAATTTGTGTTAGTATTCTTTGATGATATACTAATCTATAGCAAGTCTTGAAGGATCATGTTCAACATGTTGACGGGGTGCTCAAACTATTGGAGGCGAAACAATTAGATGCACAAACCTCCAAATGCTTCTTTGGAGTATAGGAGGTGGAATATTTGGGTCATGTTGTATCTCATGAGGGTGTTAAGGTAGACCCTAACAAAATTAAAGTCATTAAGGAATGGAAAATCCCGACAAACATAAAGAATCTTCAAGGATTTCTTGGGTTGACAGGGTATTATCTCAAGTTTGTTAAGAATCGTCATAGAATAGTATCACCTCTAACATCATTATTGAAGAAAGATGCATTTTCTTGGACTCCAGAAGCAACGAATGCCTTCATAGAATAGTATCACCTCTAACATCATTATTGAAGAAAGATGCATTTTTTTGGACTCCAGAAGCAACGAAGGCCTTTGAACATCTTAAAGAGGCAATGTGCCAAGCACCAGTCTTAACTATACCAGACTTCACAAATTTTTTTATTGTGGAATGTGATGCCTCAGGAAATGGAATTGGTGTTGTTTTAATGCAAGAAGGAAGACCTATTGCTTTTGAAATTCATCCAATCAAAAGAAAGTATTTACACAAACCTACTTATGAGAAGGAAATGTTGGCAATACTACATGCACTAAAGCAATGACGACTTTACCTAATGGGAAGACACTTCAAGGTAAAAGCAAATCATGATAGTCTTAAATACTTTTTGGAACAAATTTTATCTTCAAAATAGCAGCAAAAATGGGTGACAAATATGTTGGGTTATAACTTTGAAATCATCTACAAAAAAGGGAAGCAAAATGTTGTTGTAGATGCACTCTCAAGAAAGGATGAGGATGTGGAATCATAGTTTTGTGCCATTTCTATTGTTGATTTGGGGTAGCATCGGATGTGCTCTAGCCATGAAACTTAGTGGAGAGGCTAAGGCACATGAGATCTCCAATACCCAGAAAGGGTTTGGGCAGATTTTAAACAGTTTGGGAGATATTAAAATAATTAATATTTTTTAATGGTGTCCCTAAGTCTAAACTTAGGGAAAATAAAATATTAATGTGAATTAATATAAAACTGTGTTAGAATGGTCCAAAAGTCATGGATCAAGCCAGATCTAATCTTAGCCGTTGATTAGGGACTTAATCTCGACAGTTGATTTGTCAACAAGAAAAGTATAAGAGGAGGCTTGAGGGTCACTTAGAGAACACACCAAGAGATCAAGATTTCGACTTTCTAGGGCTGGGTTTGCTGAGAAAGTTAAGAGAGTGATCAGAGTTGCAGCTGAGGAGCAGTGAATACAGAAGCAGGGAAGCAGAGATAGCACCGGGAGGATCAACGCAATAGCTGGAGAGAGGGATGCAGAAGCAACCAAGGGTTCACGCAGAGCCAGCCAGAGCTCACGCAGAGGCAGCCAGGAGCTGCACAATGCCTCAGAGGGCCACCATGGGTGACGTAGAGGGCCAGAGGACTGATGCAGTGCCTCCAGTGGCTAACGCAGGCCAAGCCAGAGTGACGTTGGGCTAACGTTGGGCCAGAGAAAGGCTAACGCAGTCCCTAGAGGCTGACGTTGGGGTAGATTGGGGTAGATTGGAGCTGTGGAGCTACTGGAGTGTTTATCCGGGGTTTCAACCGGAATATCTGCCTTCGAGTAGAGAGGTCCTACTGCCGAGATTTTTCTTTGTTGGGTAAGATGGCTTTGGTACCCAGATTGTATTCTGAAACTGCTTAATAAATCAAACCCTCAAATAGTTGCACCGGTTTTCCTGCATTAGGTTTTCCAGGGACATTAGTCCAAAAACAACAGTGTCACTTGTGTGCTTGTTTTTGTTTCCTTCAGGTGATGATCTGTAATGTGTTGAGCATGCCCTTGTATTTATTTCCAGTATTTGCATGGTAGATAACTTGTTAATTAACATAACAAGTAGGTAGGAATAAATCAGAAAGTACATGAAGGGTTTCTAACAGGTTAGACTTAGAAATTCCAACATCGTATCAGAGGGAGGTTGCAGATCACAGGAGAACTGAGGACATTAGCCACGCAGAGCAACAGCAACAGAAAGCAGTTGTCCCAAGTGACAGAAGTTGTTCCTAACAGAGTAGCAGCAAGGAAGGGGTGATGCAGTGCCTGCGTCATCAAGATTGAGCCAGGAAGAGGCAGCGCAGAGGCTAAGGGAGGTAAAGACAGGCTCACGCAGAGCCACGCAGAGGTCGGGAGGGCTGACGCAGTTGGCTGAGGAAGTTGATTTGCCGGTGCTGGGATTGCGCGGAGCCTAGGAGCTCTAACCTTCAATTTGCTGGGGTTTAGGAGGCTGTGGGTAAGTTGCAGAGTAGAGCTGATGGGGTACTGTAGTCAGAACAGTACCTAACGGGGCAAGGCCAAGGAGGAGGGAGTTGCTACCGAGGCGGATTTCTAGCCAAGGAATTTGGATCAGTGTTGCAATTGCACAGATGATTGGAGAGGGGCATCTCGACATTGGTAGAAGGGTTTCCAGGAGGGAAATCGAGGCTCAAAGGGAGTCACACCAAGAACTTCCAAGAGGGAAGTAGAGGAGCAGCAAGATGGTAGTGAATGGGGTAAGAGACTAGGACAGACTGGACCGAGCCTCAAAATTCGTAGTCTGGAAGGCTAGAATCCTATCCGTTCTAGACAAGAATCGTGTCAAGCACTTCGCCTTGAGGATGATAGCTATCCCAGTTGACTCAGCTGATAACAACAAGTACGAGGAGGCAATGGCAAGGGCCAAAAGCATCATTCTTGATGGGGTAAAGGACCATGTAGTACCACATATTGCCGAAAAGGAAACGACAAATGAGATGTGGGAGGCCCTAAAGAAATTGTACCAGCATACTTCTGTGCAGAGAAGGATGTTACTAGAAAATCAGCAGGGGTCATACCAGATGCAGAAGGGAGAATAGATCGACCCCTTCCTTAGTCGATTGAAGGAGATCCGGGATCAACTGACTTCCATAGGGGCCACGCCGAATCAAGAATTTATGGTGAGAACAACCTTGAACTCAGTCTCAGAAGACTGGGAGGTCTTTGTCCAGAGCATACTGGGCAGGGAAACTCTTCCGGATTGGGAGGAAATGTGAGCGGCTCTTCGCCAAGAAGAGATCAGAAGGCTGAGCAAGTCGGGAAGCAGCAGCAAGGGGATCAGAATCAAAAAGGAGGAGGAGGTGGATGTTGCCCTAGCATCTGAGGGAAAGCAAGAGAAATGAAAGAAGAAGGACCACTCTAAGGTCAAATTCTTCCACTATGGGGAGTTGGATCATTATGCGACCCAGTGTCCAAGGAAGAAGAGCAAGGGAGAGACCTCCGAGACCAAGGCTGCACCAGCAAGGGCAGAGAAGCAAGTGGAGACAGACGATGGCTGTGCCATGAGTGCACACACACCATTTGAGCAGAAGTGGGGAGACATCGAGTTGTAGTCAGACGGACTACAGGTGATGAGGGGCAAGATCCTCGAGGTACCCAGCCTCTTGGATTAGACCTTGCTATGGGAGCCCCGAAGAGGAGTAGCAGTACTGGCGGATGTCAGTAGAGACGGATGCGGATGGAGTGACAGAGGGAGCTACAGTGCAGGATTCCCAGGACAACGTGAGGCAGCAGTGCGAGAAGCATGGGAGTGTTGCACCAATGCAAGATGGCACAGAGAGGTGTGCAACAATGCAAGATGCATGGAGTTGTTGCAGCAACGCAGAGGTCAGAGAGGGAGCACTTGTCAGCGACAGAGGGAGTTTCAGCATCGAGGGTGTCTCTAACTTGACAGAGATGTCAGAGTTGGGAGATTAGTTACTTACTTCTCAGTAACTGAGTTGCAGTGCAATAGTTAGCAGTGGTAGTGCTATGGGAAGCACGATGCAGCATGATGAGAGGGGTTGCAGTGCAGATGCAGCAATGGCAGTGGCAGGGCCATGAGCAACAGCACGAATGTAGAGGAAGTTGCAGTACGAATGCAGCGGTGGCAGTGGCAGGACCATGGGTAGCAGTACAGGATGCAGCAGTGCAGATGATGGGTAGTAGACCTAGCATTAGCATAGGGACTGACGTCGGATGATCAGGGTGATACTCAATGAGGAGTATTGCTAGAGCACAGTCCTCGCTAAGAGGGAGTGTTGATTTGGGGTAGCATTGAATGTGCTATAGCCACGAAAATTGGTGGAGAGGCTAAGGCACATGAGATATCCAATACCCAGAAAGGGTTAGGGGAGATTCTAAACAGTTTGGGAGATATTAAAATAATTAATATTTTTAATGGAGTCCCTAAGTCTAAACTTAGGGAAAATAAAATATTAATTTGAATTAATATAAAACTGTGTTAGAATGGTCCAAAAGTCGTGGATCAAGACACATCTAATCTTAGTCGTTGATTAGGGACTTAATCTCGGCCAATGATTTGTCAACGAGAAAAGTATAAGAGGAGGTTTGAGGGTCACTTGGAGAACACACCAAGAGATCAAGATTTCGACTTTCCAGGGCTAGGTTTACTGAGAAAGTTGAGAGAGTGATCAGAGTTGCAGCTGAGGGACAGTGAATACAGAATCAGAAAGGCAGAGATAGCACTGGGAGGATCAGCGCAGTAGCCGGAGAGAGGGACGTAGAAGCAGCCAAGGGTTCACGCAGATCGAGCCAGGGCTCACGCAGAAGCAGCCAGGAGTTGCGTCAGTTCCTCATAGGGCCAACATGGGTGACGCAAAGGGCCAGAGTACTGATGCAGTGCTTCCAGAGGCTGATGCAAGCCAAGCCAAAGTGACGCTTGGCTAATGCTGGGCCAGAGAGAGGCTGATGCAGTACCTAGAGGCTAACGTTGGGGTTTAGTGGGGCAGATTGGAGTTGTGGAGCTGCCAAAGTGTTTATCCGGGATTTTAGCCGGAATATCTACCTCCGAGTAGAGAGGTACTACTGCCGAGATTTTTCTTTGTTGGGTGAGCCGGATTTGACACCCAGATTGTATTCTGAAACTGCTTAAGAAATCAAACCCTCAGATCGTTGCACCGGTTTTACCGCATTGGGTTTTTTCAGGGACATTAGTCCAAAAACAACGGTGTCACTTGTGTGCTTGTTTCTGTTTCCTTCAGTTGATGATCTGTAATGTGTTGAGCATGCACTTGTATTTATTTCCAGTATTTACATGGTAAATAACTTGTTAATTAACATAAAAAGTAGGTAGGAATAAATCAGAAAGTACATGAAGGGTTTCTAACGGGTTAGACTTAGAAATTCCAACATCTATTATCCAACATGAGTGGGTAACCGAAGCAAGGGATGAATGGAAGAATGATGAAGAGGTGTTGTCACTTATTCAAAAGTTGCAACAAGATCCCAGTACATTTGATACATTTAGCTAGAAAAATGATTCATTATGGTACAAAGATCACTTATATCTTTGTAAGAATTCCCAACTCAAACAAAAGATTCTTTTAGAATCACACACCTCTTCCTTAGGAGGGCACTAAGGTTTTTTAAAAACTTACGATAGGGTTGAGAAGGAATTTTTTTGGGATGGCCTTAAATCTGATATTCAGAATTTTGTGGCAGAATGTTTGGTTTGCCAACAAAATAAAGTTGAGACAATTAAGACCCCGGGTCTATTACAACCTTTAGCCATTCCAAGTCAGCATTGGGAGGTCTCAATGGATTTGATCACAGGTTTACCCAAGTTTGAAGGAAAGAGTGACATCATGGTGGTAGTTGATAGACTTATCAAGTATGCACATTTTTGTGCATTATCTCATCCTTTTAAAGCTAGTACAGTTGCTACTACATTTATGGAAACAATTCAAAAGCTTCATGGAAACCAAAGATTATAGTAAGTGATAGAAATCCCATTTCACTGGAAATTTTTGGACAAAATTATTTTCTTGTCTTGGTACTCAATTAGCTCATAGCTCATCTTATCATCCTCAAATTGATGGGAAAATTAGATAGTGAACAAATGTTTGGAAGGATATCTTCGCTACTTTGTTTTTGATAAACAAACACAATGGGTCAAGTGGTTACCTCTAGCTGAATGGTGGTATAACATTTCCTTCTATACAGCAACAAAAATTACTTTATTTATGGCCCTTTATGGATATCATCCACCATCCATCACATCATCTTTAAGAGAAAATTCTAAGGTTCAAGCAGTGGAAGATCACATCGAGCATCAACAACAAGTTCTCCAACTCTTAAAGGATAACCTCACTATGGCGCAGAATCAAATGAAACAACAGGAAGATCAGCTTTGCAGTGAAAGAAGTTTTGAAGTAGGTGACTGGGTATTTTTACAACTACAACCATACAAACAAATGTATCTCAAGCAAGCTAAGAAGGATAATAAATTATCGCCCAAGTACGATGGTCCTTACAAGGTATTGCAAAAGATTGGTACTATGCCATACAAATTGGAGCTTCCTGCATCTTCTCGATTACACCCAACTTTCCATGTTTCATGCTTAAAGAAGGTTATCAGTGACAAGCTTCTAGTTCAAACAGTGTTGCCAGAACTTGACAAAGAAGGAAAAATCATATTTGAGCCTGAAGCAGTCACGGAAACAAGAATCTGACAGCTACAAAATCGATCAATTTAAGAGTATCTAATTAAGTGGAAGAACTTACCCATTGAAGATTCCACATGGGAGGATGATAATTTTATAAAAAAGCATCCAGAACTACTCAAGCGTTGAGAACAACACTTTTTTGAAGGAGAGGGGCATGTTAGGTCCTTATAATACTAGTGTAGCCCCCTTATTGTTATTGTTGTGCCCATGTAGCCCTCATATTGTTATTGTGGTGCCCCATAGAAGCCCACTATTGTTATTGTTGTGCCCTTACATTATTATTGTTATGTAGGCTCTGATTATATTGTGACCCTTAGACTCCTATATATACAAAGGAGGTCTTGTCATTTGTATCATCCAAGAATTATTCATTTATGTAATGCAAAGGAGGTTTCCCCCTCGAAGAGGATACTTTTGAAGTCGTTGATCTATTTTTTTGTGTGCTGGTTGCATAACATCTAGATAACCTTGTTGACTCTTTGAGTAATCATCATTAGAATTGGTATCTAATTGTATTTTCCTTTCTAATCAAAAGATCCTTGGTGAATAGTGTTTTCAATATTGTTTCATTGGTGAATGATAATCTCATTAAGATCTAAATGCTCTTTACTTGAAATCTTTGGGTTAGCATTGAAATATCTTGTTTCTCTCAAGTGGCAATCTGATTGGTGCTTTTTGCTTAAGGGCTACTAATCTAATTGAACATCTTGTGATTGTTGGTTTTAAGTAACATTGTCATTTCATATTTAATCATTAAAGTGGATAAGTGCTCTAAATTGCTATCAATTACATTGTCTAACCATCTTGTGGAAGATAATTTTGTCTTAAGTTGAATTGATCTATTGTTGAGTATTGAAACTTGATAATTTGGCACATTCTTGGTGATAAGATTGTTTTTCCATTTATTATTAAGTACTCTTGTCATAAAAGGTAATCATCACTAAAATACTTAAAGCCTTAAGCAATCTTAATCCAAGAAACACTCATAATCCTTGCATTGCATTTTAAGTCTAGTTGCACTAATAACTTACCTCCAAGCATAAGCTTGGTTGATAGACATTTAGGGCCACCCTTTCTCAATTTAGCTTGAGGAATTTAGAACCTCTTTAGTGGTTAACATGGTGACCTTGCAATCGTCAGAGCCACAGTCTCTGCGGCACCGGAGGCGTCGGGTGGTTGGAACATAGAGGGAGGTATCGTTAATCAAGCCTTTGCTTGCTTCCCATTGGCTTCCATCCCACAACCTACTCTAGAGACCGATTCCAAAATACTTAAGAGGAAGGTCTTACTTAGAATAGGCATGTAACAAAATGTAACCAAGATTCTTCCATCACACCTAGGTCTTAGGATTTTCATAGCATATATGTTAGTGAAGCATCTAAGCAGCTATTTTCCATTAGGTTACTTGGCATTTAATTGATAATAAGCAAGAGATTGAATCCATAAGGCACTAGTCTCACAATTCAATTTAATATGATCTTTAATTCTTTGCTAAAATTAACCAAGTAGCTAGGCCACTAAATTGTGTCTCCCAGACTTGTTGGTTGCTAACTTGTCTTTCATCTCCACATTTCCATAGGGACTACCCCCCATATCTTGTTGTTGGGAGACAACTACAACGGAGAGGACAGGGATCAGAGTGACAGCACCCGACCTGAGTCGTTGTCACAATGCCTGTACAATCTGAGCGACAACAATTCTCGATAGAAATAGTTGCAGTGATTGTTGCAATAATAAATCAGGCCTCCAAAATAGAACTGGAAATCTATAAGTTGCACCTGTGAATTAATGCCTAGAAATAATATTGTTGCTGTTGTTGGACGTGAATTGTTATTTATGCCCTCAAATCTGCTCCAAAATTTCTATAAAATTAACTGGAGCCTTCTCTCACCAAAATCTACCAAACTCAGAAAAATATGGGCTAATTCCAATTGACCTTAAAAGCTGCAAAAAGTGTGAATTACCCATAAAATATTGTTGTTGTTGCTGCTGCAGGAGAAAATTTGGAATTTCTACCCTCAAAACTACTCGGAAAAAATATGAAAATTTAACTTGGAGCTCCTCACACTAAACCCATAAAAACCCAAGAATGGTTACGCTTAACTCCAAGCCAAAATCGAACCCACAATGTGATGCAAATTGCCCAACTAACTAGCAATATGCCCTACAATAAGAATGCATGATTTTGGCCCGAATACAGCCCAAAACATTATATGAAATTAGCTATAGGATCCACACCCAAACCAAAGAAACCCAGAAATCATTTGGGATAATTTTAGATAACACGAAATGCCCAAAATAGAGTGAATTTCCAGCTACACAGTTTTGTGTCGAAGTAGAGAAGAACTACTGAGAAATGATAAAACTCGTCAACAAATTGCTGAGAGATTGTGCACAAATATCCTCCAGCAAATAGCTATCACTTCCAATGAAAAATTCTCGGGAAATACCAGCACCAGACACCAACCAAAAGCTTTGTTCTCCAACCCCTGCACGGGCTCTTTAAGAGAAAATTCGGCCCATCTAAAAGATACACGAACAAATCTGAAAAATGGTACCAAACTCCTCTAACTAGTGGAAAATATCTTGTAAATACCTAGAACCTGTAATAGAAAGATGTTGCTCCAAATAACTTCTAGGGTTTGTCTTCTACGCCCAGAAATAGCAAATTTATGTGTGAATTTTCAGTAATAAGCTCTAATGGAAGCCTTGAAATAGACTTCCCCAAA
This sequence comes from Pinus tabuliformis, assembly GCA_031772625.1. NCBI lineage: Eukaryota > Viridiplantae > Streptophyta > Pinopsida > Pinales > Pinaceae > Pinus > Pinus tabuliformis. The sequence goes on from CM062812.1 coordinate 143,283,373, forward strand.
GCCTTACTAGGGAGACACTCAAAGTTCTCCGAAGATAGAGGTGGAATTTCCGCCTGGCAATCCCTTGTGCTAAGCAACACTAGTTGTCTTGGCCGAACAGCTCAAGAGAACTCATGTTTAGATGTCAAATAAAAATGCTAAGATAGAATGATTTGCAATTAAGTTCCTCTTCCTTTTATAATTCTTCATGGAACCTCCCTCTAGCTTCTAGATCCTCCCTTTTTCCTTATTATTTTATTGGTGGGGGCCATTTTCTACATTTTTGCCTCCATTTGAATAAAATAATAATTTTCTGCCATTCTAATAAAATAATATTTTTCTTCCATTTTCCAACAAAATGTTACCTTGCTGCCATTCTCCATTAAACTAATAATTTACCTCCCTTTTCTAATAAAATATTATTTTTCTGTCATTCTCCATTAAAATAATATTTTTTGCTTTTCTCCCATAAAATAAAATTTTATTCTTTTTATTTAATACCTCCAAAATTGGTAAAACTCCTTAGTGAATTTTGCACTCACAAAAATTGGAGACATGACACACAGGCCCTACTTGCACTACCTGTGGAACTGCCTGAAATTTGTCATTTTGTCTAACTCTGACTCTAGAAATGACTCGCTTGACCTCTTGGAAATTTTCCTATCCTCTAGCACCTGAATCGACCTTCTCTAGCTGAACTGACCCTTTGAAGCTTTTGTGCTACCTCTGCACAGCCTCATTGAGAAATAATGCAGCCTCTCTTTCTTGCACTGAAAACTGACTGGAATGCTCAGGAATCCTCTTGCTACTCCCTCAATCACTATTTCGCTAGCTCAACTCACTTCCTTGTTGAATCACTACACTGGATAGCTCGATGTGCCAAGGATACTCGATCTCTCTCTTGCTCAATGTATCTTAGGTGATCTTGTCTCCATCCCAATCAACCTGCTCTTATGATCTCTCATTGGATCACCAACGACCATGATTAAATTGTTGTCAATGACTAAGATCATCTTAGACTTGATCCGTGTAAGTCTGTAGAGCTTTCTCGATCTTTCTCAATTAAATGTTGTTAACTAATCAATTTTCCTAAGTTAGACTTCGGCATTTTTTAATTATTGATCAATTAACTTAATTAAGTGGTCTCTAGGTGTTTTCTCCTGAAACGTTTTCTGGGTTTTAGAGATTTCATGATCCTTAGCCTTTCCAACACAAATTGAGACTAGAGCACCTGTCTGATGCTACAAAAAAATAACACTCCCTCGTAGCAAGGAAGGTGTTCTGTCTTCTCCACTCCATTGCTATACTCTATGAAAATTCCTACACTCTGAAGGAACCCCTACTGCAGCAAATCTGAATCTACTTCACCTACTTGATTTTTAAAATCGGTCAAAGATCCTATTGATCCCAAATGCCACAAAGGAGTTTACATGGTTCCGTGTTCCTGTGGAAAAACATACATTGGAGAAACTGGTCGATCTATCCATACTAGAATTCAAGAACATGCCGCCGATATAAAACATAACCGCTCAAAAACCTCAGCTCTGGCTGAACATTCCAGTAAAACCAATCATCACATCTGCATTGAAAACTCTAAGGTGGTAGCCAAAATTGATCATTATCACCATAGAAAACTGAGAGAAGCCATAGAAATAGGTAGAAACCCTAACAACCTCAATCGAGACGAAGGATGGAAAATAAGTGACAATTGGATTCCTACTTTAATGTCCTAGAACACCCTCTCCTAACCTAACCCTTCCCCCATTAAACTTGACCTCCCTCCCCAACATTCTCCACACTTCACACCTGTACTAAACACCTACCAAACTTCCAATTCTTAAAATTAAAAACATTAATTTACATCTTAAAACTAAAAACTATAAACCTTAGATTACTAATATTAACATTAAAATTATAGAAACAAGCACTAATATTAAACTAGTATTAATTAACATTAAGATTATTATTAAAATTAGACTTATTAATTTACTCTAAATAACAAGAACAAAACTAAAATAAAATTAAGTATGAAACGAAGTAGTAACAAACATAATATAATTAATCATAAATAAATAAATAATAAATAAATTAAAAATTCATTTTAATATTAATATTGAAATAATAAAAATCCCATCACATAAATTCTCATTAAATTGGAAATATATAAAATAATAATAATAATAATCATATAATTAAATAATAAAAATCTCATCATATAATTAAATATTAAAAATATTAATTTACAAACAAAGAATATCAAATTAAATTATTTTACATTACTGATATTAACATAAAAATTAATAATTAAACACTTCAATTATATAATTAAATATTTCAAACTTAATTTAAATCATTCTATTTTATTAATAGTATATAATTAAATCAAAACCCAAAAATTACAAAACAAGTTTGGCAAGGTCGGCTTCCATTCCCTATGCATCTCTTAACCCTATTTATTCAAGTCCAATGAGATCTGTCCTACATAATTACTGATCTATCCTGATGATGAGCCACAATGGATGGCTCGAAACGTCGATACAAACAATCATGGATGCGAGAACTCCGGAAGTAAACAACACACAAAACACTGATCGTAGAAGCCTCAAAACAATAATACATTTCATCAAGTTATTCTTCTAAATACTAAAGCAAATTACTTCTACAGCCTACACTAATTAAATATTTGATCTCATGAAACAGAAAACGGAGCAAAGCACAAGATACTTAAGACACTTATTTTTGGACACAAGTCCCTGGAAAAACCCAATGTGGGAAAAACAGTGTAGCAGCTCTGAGGGTTTTATTATTATGCAAGAGAACTATCTAAATACAAATCTAGGATGCTCATCTAGCAATCCTTTAGAGAAAAAATACTGCCGGAAAATTTGAGTGAGTTTTACCTCACTTCACCCGGCAAAATTTCGGTTGATCCAACACAAGACTGGTTAACCCCAGCTATTTATGCATTGGCTCTGCATCAGCCCTGGGTCACCTTCTCTGCCCTTTGCGTCAACTCTCCTGGTTGTTCTAGCAGTTCCAGCACTTCCCTGCTACTCCGACAGTTCCGACAATTCCAGCAGTTTCGGTTATTCTAGTAGTTCTGGATTCTACGTGACATGCAGCTTTTCTGCGTCATCTCTCCCGGCTAATATGCTGCCACTGCATCAGCTCTCCCGGCTGTTCCGACAGTTTCGACTGTTTCGGCAGTTCTGGATTCTACGTGACAAGCAACTTTTCTGCGTCAGCTCTCCCGACTACTGTGTTGCCTCTCTGCAAGCTCTCTCTGCCACTCTGTTCTGTATTTTCCAGAAAGTCCTTCTCCCGAATTCTCTCTACCCTCAGCTGCAAGATCTCCACAATCGATTTTCCTCCTGAGAACTTCTCACCTCAGAAAATCGATTTCCTCAATCTCTCTACATGTGTTTCCAAATGAACCCCAAGCCTCCATTTTATACTTTTCCTATTGAGCCTTCAATGGCCGGGATTGTCTCTAATCAATGGCTAAGATTAAAACATGACTTGATTTGCCTTCTAGATCATTCTCACCCATATTTTAATTAATACCCATTAATATTTTAATTTTCCTAAGTTTAGACTTAGGAACCCCATTAAAAATATTAATTACTTTAATAAAATACAATCCGAGTGGAATTTCACAAAATAGTTTCTAGGTTCTTTAGAACTCATGTACCTTAGCATCTCCACCAATTTTCAAGGCTAGATCACTTCCGATTCTACCAAAAAATAACACTCCCTCTTAGCATGGAAAGTGCTTTAGCAAAAATGTCCACTTACATGCTGCTCTATTTCTGAAGCACCTCCTTTCTACACTGCTACTGCCACCAACACTATTTTGCTGCTGCTACTATACTGCTATCCATGACATTGCCACTGCCATTGTTGCATATGTACTACATCTCCCTCTCAAACGTTGCATCTGTTATGCTGCTAACATTGCATCCGTACTGCAACTCAGTTGCTAAGACAAGCAACTGAAAAACATCCAAAATTAGTTGAACTTAACTTTATTCAACATAATACAATGAATGTTGGAATCTGACTGTTGTTGATTCTGACCCTATGAATCTTTTGCGCTACTGCTGACTCCTGCACTGCTGTCAACCTTGTTCTGCATTGATCAGTCTCTGGTCCCAAGCCACTGCATCTGTCCTCCAAACACTCCAATGCATCATCTGACACTAAGTCCATCTCACTACTACTGAATCTTGGGCTCCCGTAGCAAGGAGTTGATCCAAGAGGTGGACTCCTCAAGGATCCTGCCCACATGTAGTCCTCCCGACTACAGCTCAATATCGCCCCATCTCCCACCTGGAGATGCGTGGGCACTCATGGCAAACTCGTCCTCGTCAATCTTTGCTGAAGCAGCCTTAGGATCATGTTTCTCATCCTTATCCTTTTTATTCAAAGGACATTGGGATGCATAGTGGCCCATCTTGCCACAACTAAAACATTTCACCTTCGAAATGTCCTTCTTCTGCTTCAGCTTCTATTGTCCCTTCAATGCTAGAGCTACGTTCTCCTCCTCCTCCTTCATCTTTGAGCCACTCCCACTACTGCCACTGAGGTTGACCTTCGCTAGGTCCCTCAACTCCTCCTGTTGAAGAGTCGCCCACATCACCTCCATGAAGGTAGTTTTTCTCTGCCCAATATGCTTTGAATGAAAACTTGTCATTCATCTGAGACTCCATTCAGGGCTATCCTCACCATCGTGGTTGGCTATGGAGTGGACCCCACTGCATCAAGCTGGTCTCTCGTGTCCTGAAGACACTGAAGATAGAGGTTTACCCCTTCTCCTTTCTGCATCAAAGTCCGCTGCAACTTCTGCTACAAATACATCTTTTGTTGTTCGGAAGAGCCTTCATATAGAGAAGACAAGGCTTCCCACATCTCTCGAGTTGTATCCTTGCCCTGCAAGTGTGAGACCACATGATTGCGAACTCCATCGAGAATGAGCCTCTTTGCCTTCCCCTGCTCGGCCTTGTACTTCTTCTTTTGAAAATTGTCAGCAGGAATAGCGACAATACTATTGACGTAGGCCTCGAGATCATATTCCTCCAGAACAAATAAGATTCTGGTCTTCCATATGACATAGTTGGAAGCTCCTTCCAACCTGTCCTGATATCTGAGCCCATGCGATGCCATCTCACCCAACTGTCGAACTGACTCCTCTAGTCACTGTTTAGCACTACTCAGCTTCTCAGCAAGTGAGAAATTTGAACTTTTTGGCAGAAAGTTCTTTGAGGAGAAAATTCCCCTTCTACGTGTCTTCGTTCTTTTCTAGCGGATTTCTGCCCCAGTAGAAACTGTGCCCTTCAAGCACTACCCTGAGGCTGTGCGTCACTCCCTCTGCCTCTGAAAACTCTCGAAGTGGAAATCGTACCTCTGTTGTCTCACTCAGAGAGAGATTTCCTCATATCTGCTTCCCGACAAGGACTGCACAATCCCTTCAAGGGGATTCGAATTGCTGCCAAGTGCAGCTTTCGGCCTCACTGCTCAGCACTGGATCTGCTCTTCCTGTTTCAAAATCAACGCTCTGATACCATGTGAAAATTCCTACACTCTGAAGGAACCCCTACTGCAGCAAATCTGAATCTACTTCACCTACTTGATTTTTAAATTACATTCATCAAGTTATTCTTCTGAATACTAAAGCAAATTACTTCTGCAGCCTAAACTAATTAAATATTTGATCTCATGAAACAGAAAATAGAGCAAAGAACAAGATACATAGAACACACTTATTTTTGGGCACAATAGTCCCTGGAAAAACCCAATGCAGGAAAATCGGTGCAACAGCTCTGAGGGTTTTATTATTATGCAGGAGAAATAGCTTAATACAAATCTAGGATGCTCATCTAGCAATCCTTATAGAGAAAATACTGGCGGAAAATCTGAGTGAGTTTTACCTCACTTCACCCAGCAAAATTCCGGTTGATCCGGCACAAGACTGGCTAACCCCAACTATTTTTGCGTTGGCTCTGCGTCAGCCCTATGTAACCTTCTCTGCCCTCTGTGTCAGCTCTCCCGGCAGTTCCCTGCAGTTCCGGCAGTGTTGGTTGTTCCGGCAGTTCTGGATTCTACGTGATAGGAAGCTTTTCTACGTCAGCTCTCCCGGCTACTATGCTGCCTCTGTGTCAGCTCTCCCAGTTGTTCCAACAGTTCTGGCAATTCCTAGCAATCCTGGATTCTGTGTGACAGGCAGCTTTTCTGCGTCAACTCTCCCGGCTATGTGCTGCCTCTTTGCAAGCTCTCTTCGAATGTCTATGGTTTCGACCTATCATGAAACATTGGATTTTCAGAGAGCCTGATGCAACTATGATTATCACAGTAGATATTGGTCACCTCCAAATTTTGACTAAACAAGCTTACTAGCATCTTCCGAAGCCATATAGCTTCACATATAACCATGCTAGCTACCATGTACTCTGCTTCTGCAGAGCTCAGTGCCACGAACTTTTGCATTCTGCTACACCAAGATACAACTAGTGATCCAACATCGAAGCAACACCCAGATGTGCTCTTTCGATCCATTGAACTTCTTGCCCAATCTGCAGTTGTGAACACACATAGTCTGACATCATCACCTCGAGTATACCTCAATCCATACTCGACTATGCCAAACAAATACCTCAATACATGCCTCACTGTTGTCCAATGCACTCTCTTTGGTTCCACCATAAACTGATTGAGAGTTTTGACTGCGAAGTAGATATCTGGCCTAGCGTTGACTAGATACATGAGGGAGCCGATAAGCTGTCTATACAAGGTTGGGTCAACATCCTCGTCTTCTGATGCATCTATTTCCTCCTCTTTGTAATCATAGGCATAGACATAGACCTACAGTCCTACAGCTTAAACTTCTTCAAAATTTTTGTAATGCATCTCCCTTAACCAAAGAAAATATCCTTGTCCTGCTGCCATACTTCCAACCCTAGGAAATAATGCATCAAGCCTAAATCCTTCATGTCAAACTTTGTTGCCTAGTTTCTCTTGCAGTCTTCTTTGAGCCCTGATGACCCTATCAAGAAGAGGACATCCACATACAAAGGATGAGTGGCTCATCCTCCACCATCAAATAGTAGAGGTTCAGATCTACGTCACTCCTGACAAATCCCATCTGCTGCAAGTAGTTGTCGATCCGACCATACCATGCTCTGGGAGCCTGCTTGAGCCCATATAGAGCTTTCTTTGGTCTGCACAAATATGTGCCCCTCTCATGTGTCTCGAAGCCCTTTGGTTTTTTGATATATACCTCCTCCTCTATCACTTCATTCAAGAAAGTTGTTTTGACGTCCATTTGGCGAATCTGCCATCCTAGCCTTCCATATGCCAAAGTTAGAGGCTCCATCAAGCCTATCCTGATCTCTGAGTCATGTTGAGGCCATCTCTGCGAAACTCAAAAACTAGGAAAATGAACCAGGAAACTCCTTCTCTTTCCTGTGGCCATGCTGCTACTACTCGCACTCCCTGAGGAATGCATAGATCTACTACTGTTTTCCTCTGGATGTCCTTCTCTAGTACTCACACTGCATGCTGCTTTCTACTGGCCAACTCACTCAACCTTCCAGAAGTCCTTCGAAATCTGGAATCTGGAAATTATGAATCTCCTCCTGAATCTGGATCTGGAAATCCTCTGCGAAAACTAGAAGTCTTCTTTTTTGTGTGCTTTTCTCTTCCACCCAATGTTGATCTGTTGCTGCAAAACTTTGTTGCAAATCAACTATGCCCATATTTTCTCAACAAAATCACTGATCTACTCACCAAAAATCTCTATCCAACAAATCTGCTACCAGAAAACTCTACTTCTGAGGTTGATCGAATTCTTCGAGGTCGGATCTAAAAATTGAACCCTCGACCTCTGCAAATTCGCACTTTCTGGTGGCCTATGCAAATATAAGAAATTCTTCCCAAAAGCTCCTCTAAAGCTGCAAAATGTCTCCCCGCCACTGAGCCTCTGATCTTATCTTAAATGCTCTGATACCATGTGAGATTTCCTTAAATTGCAACTGCTGGAATTTACTCTTCTAACTAGTTAGCAGTTTAGTTTTCTGATTAATACCGAATAAATCACACTGCAATTATTAGCAAATAAGTTATGTGGAAGCTAAATAAAATGTTGGAACTGAGAAAATAAATGCACACACAATAAAAATTGACACCAATATTTTTGGAATAATAGTCCCTGGAAAATCCCAAAGGAAAAACCGGTGCAGCAACTGAGGGTTTATTTTATTATTGTGCAACAATAAAAACATGAGCGCAATAATCTGGATGCAAAACTGGCTATTCACCGGAGATAATCTAGCCAAAATATTTGTGAGACAAAATTGTCTCACACCCCAACAGATCCGGCTCCAGAAACTGACCCAACTGGGCTACTAGAAATGCCCCTGTGTCATCCTTTGCACAATTTGTGCACAGGCCCTACTCGCACTACCTGTGGACCTGCCCGAAGTCTATCGTTCTACCTAACTCTGCCTCTGGAAATGACTCGCTTGACCTCCTGGAAATTTTCCCGGCCTCTAGCACTTGAATCGACCTCCCCTCTAGCTAAATCGAATTGGCCCTTTGAAGCTTATGTGCTGCCTCTGTGCAACTTCACTGAGAAATAATGCGACCTCCCTTTCCTACAATGGAAACTGACTAGAATGCTCTGGAATCATCTTGCTTCTCCTTCAGTCACTGTTGCTTTGGCTCGAACTCACTTTCTTGCTGAATCACTACATTGGATAGCTCAGTCTGTCAAGGATACTCGCTCTCCCTCTTTCTCAATGTATCTTCAATGATCCTATCTCCATCCCCATCGACACCAATGACCATGATTAAATCGTTATCAACAACTACGATCATCTTAAACTTGATCCGTGTGAATCGCTAGGGCTTTCTTGATCTTTCTCAGTTAATTGTTGTTAATTTATCAATTTTTCTAAGTTAGACTTGGGAATTTTTTAATTATTGATCAATTAACTTAATTGAGTAGTCTTTAGGTGTTTTCTCCTAAAACCTTTTCTAGGTTTTGGAAATCTCGTGTTCCTTAGCCTCTCCAACACAAATCTAGACTAGAACACCTGTCTGATGCTACAAAAAACTAACAAGAGTCTCAATGCTTGACCTGTTTGTGCCAACTTTGGAGGGCTTGGGTACCTATGTAGAAGGTGCTCAAGACCTGGGTTGTTGAACCACATATTAAGAACAACATGGATTCTAATGAAAGAAACCAGTCATCAAGGACCAAGAACATTAATACATCTAAGTGAACTAAACTTAAATGTTATGGTCAATTTAATACTCCAAACAAGAATCCCCTTCAAAAATAAGGCCCTAGATCTCGCAAAGATGTTTTCTCCCTAGGTAGGGGTGGCTAAAGGTCAACCCTATTAAAGTTCTTCCAACCCCTAAGGGGAAGTTACATTTCTTTGGTCCACCCTTCAATCTATAGGTGCTATTGAATAGTAGTGATGGTAATGGAGGGGATAAAACTTCATGGCCAAGCACCATGGTTAAAGAGACCAACTAATGGGAGTTTCCACACCCTAGTTGCACTAATAACTTACCTCCAAGCATAAGCTTGGTTGACAGACATTTAGGGCCACCCTTTCTCAATTTAGCTTGAGGATTTAGACCCTCTTTAGTGGTTAACATGGTGACCTTGCAATCGTCAGAGCCACAGTCTCTGCGGCACCGGAGGCGTCGGGTGGTTGGAACACAGAGGGAGGTATCGTTAATCAAGCCTTTGCTTGCTTCCCATTGGCTTCCATCCCACAACCTACTCTAGAGACCGATTCCAAAATACTTAAGAGGAAGGTCTTACTTAGAATAGGCATGTAACAAAATGTAACCAAGATTCTTCCATCACACCTAGGTCTTAGGATTTTCATAGCATATATGTTAGTGAAGCATCTAAGCAGCTATTGTCCATCCGGTTACTTGGCATTTAATTGATAATAAGCAAGAGGTTGAATCCATAAGCCACTGGTCTCACAATTCAATTTAATATAATCTTTAATTATCTGCTAAAATTAACCAAGTAGCTAGGCCACTAAATCGTGTCTCCCAGACTTGTTGGTTGCTAACTTGTCTTTTATCTCCACATTTCCATAGGGACTACCCCCCATATCTTGTTGTTGGGAGACAACTACAATGGAGAGGACAGGGATCAGAGTGACAGTACTCGACCTGAGTCGTTGTCACAGTGCCTGTACAACCTGAGCGACAACAACTCTCGATAGAAATAGTTGCAGTGATTGTTGCAATAATAAATCAGGCCTCCAAAATAGAACTGGAAATCTATAAGTTGCACCTGTGAATTAATGCCTAGAAATAATATTGTTGCTGTTGTTGGAGGTGAATTGTTATTTATGCCCTCAAATCTGCTCCAAAATTTCTATAAAATTAACTGGAGCCTTCTCTCACCAAAATCTACCAAACTCAGAAAAATATGGGCTAATTCCAGTTGACCCTAAAAGCTGCAAAAAGTGTGAATTACCCGTAAAAGATTGTTGTTGTTGCTGCTGTAGGAGAAAATTTGGAATTTCTACCCTCAAAACTACTCGGAAAAATATGAAAATTTAACTTGGAGCTCCTCACACTAAACCCATAAAAAACCAAGAATGGTTACGCTTAACTCCAAGCCAAAATCGAACCCACAATGTGATGCAAATTTCCCAGCTAACTAGCAATATGCCCTACAATAAGAATGCATGATTCTGGCCCGAATACAGCCCAAAAAATTCTATAAAATTAGCTATAGGATCCACACCCAAACCTATGAAACCCAAAAATCGTTTGGGCTAATTTTAGCTAACTCGAAATGCCCAAAATAGAGTGAATTTCCAGCTACACAGTTTTGTGCCGAAGTAGAGAAGAACTGCTGAGAAATGATAAAACTCGTCAACAAATTGCTGAGAGATTGTGCACAAATATCCTCCAGCAAATAGCTATCACTTCCAAAAATTCTCGGGAAATACCAGCACCAAACACCAACCAAAAACTTTGTTCTCCAACCCTTGCACGGGCTCTTTAAGAGAAAATTCAGCCCATCTAAAAGATACACGAACAAATCTGAAAAATGGTACCAAACTCCTCTAACCAGTGGAAAATATCTTATAAATACCTAGAACCTGTAATAGAAAGATGTTGCTCCAAATAACTTCTAGGGTTTGTCTTCTATGCCCAGAAATAGCAAATTTATGTGTGAATTTTCTACAATAAGCTCTAATGGAAGCCTTGAAATAGACTTCCCCAAAGCCTCACTAGGGAGACACTCAAAGTTCTCCGAAGATAGAGGTGGAATTTCTGCCTGGAAATCCCTTGTGCGAAGCAACACTAGTTGTCTTCGCTGAACAGCTCAAGAGAACTCATGTTTAGATGTCAAATAAAAATGCTAAGATAGAATGATTTGCAGTTAAGTTCCTCTTCCTTTTATAATTCTTCATGGAACCTCCCTCTAGCTTCTAGATCCTCCCTTTTTCCTTATTATTTTATTGGTGGGGGCCATTTTCTACTTTTTTTGCCTCCATTTGAATAAAATAATAATTTTCTGCCATTCTAATAAAATAATAATTTTCTTCCATTTTCCAATAAAATATTACCTTGCTGCCATCCTCCATTAAACTAATAATTTACCTCCCTTTTCTAATAAAATATTATTTTTCTGTCATTCTCCATTAAAATAATATTTTTTTGCTTTTCTCCATAAAACAAAATTGTCTTCTTTTTATTTAATACCTCCAAAATTGGTAAAACTCCTTAGTGAATTTTGCACTCACAAAAATTGGAGACATGACACACAGGCCCTACTTTCACTACCTGTGGAACTGCTTGAAATTTGTCGTTTTGCCTAACTCTGACTCTAGAAATGACTCACTTGACCTCTTGAAAATTTTCCTATCCTCTAGCACCTGAATCGACCTTCTCTAGCTGAACTAACCCTTTGAATCTTCTGTGCTACCTCTGCACAGCCTCATTGAGAAATAATGCAGCCTCTCTTTCTTGCACTGAAAACTGACTGGAATGCTCAAGAATCCTCTTGCTACTCCCTCAATCAATGTTTCGCTAGCTCAACTCACTTCCTTGTTCAATCACTACACTAGATAGCTCGATGTGCCAAGGATACTCGATCTCTCTCTTGCTCAATGTATCTTTGGTGATCTTGTCTCCATCCCAATCAACCTGCTCTTATGATCTCTCATTGGATCACCAACGACCATGATTAAATCGTTGTCAATGACTAAGATCATCTTAGACTTGATCCGTGTAAGTCTGTAGAGCTTTCTCGATCTTTCTCAATTAATTGTTGTTAACTAATCAATTTTCCTAAGTTAGACTTCGGCATTTTTTAATTATTGATTAATTAACTTAATTGAGTGGTCTCTAGGTGTTTTCTCCTGAAACGTTTTCTGGGTTTTGGAGATCTCATGATCCTTAGCCTTTCCAACACAAATTGAGACTAGAGCACCTGTCTGATGCAACAAAAAAATAACACTCCCTCGTAGCAAGGAAGGTGTTCTGTCTTCTCCACTCCATTGCTATACTCTGTGAAAATTCCTACACTCTGAAGGAACCCCTACTGCAGCAAATCTGAATCTACTTCACCTACTTGATTTTTAAAATCGGTCAAAGATCCTATTGATCCCAAATGCCACAAAGGAGTTTACATGGTTCTGTGTTCCTGTGGAAAGACATACATTGGAGAAACTGGTCGATCTATCCATACTAGAATTCAAGAACATGTTGCCGATATAAAACATAACCGCTCAAAAACCTCAGCTCTAGCTGAACATTCCAGTAAAACCAATCATCACATCTGCGTTGAAAACTCTAAGGTGGTAGCCAAAATTGATCATTATCACCATAGAAGACTGAGAGAAGCCTTAGAAATAGGTAGAAACCCTAACAACCTCAATCGAGACGAAGGATGGAAAATAAGTGACAATTGGATTCCTACTTTAATGTCCTAGAACACCCTCTCCTAACCTAACCCTTCCCCCATTAAACTTGACCTCCCTCCCCAACATTCTCCACACTTCACATGTGTACTAAAGACCTACCAAACTTCCAATTCTTAAAATTAAAAACATTAATTTACATCTTAAAACTAAAAACTATAAACCTTAGATTACTAATATTAACATTAATATTGATTAACATTAAAATTATAGAAACAAGCACTAATATTAAACTAGTATTAATTAACATTAAGATTATTATTAAAATTAGACTAATTAATTTACTCTAAATAACAAGAACAAAACTAAAATAAAATGAAGTATGAAACGAAGTAGTAACAAACATAATATAATTAATCATAAATAAATAAGTAATAAATAAATTAAAAATTCATTTTAATATTAATATTGAAATAAATAAAAATTCTATATAGGTCTAAACAACAAAAACAAAACTAAAATAAAATTAAGTATTAAACAAAGTAGTAACAAACATAATATCATTAATCATAAATAAATAATAAATAAAAATAAAAATAAGTAAGAATAAATTAAAAATTCATTTTAATATTAATATTGAAATAAATAAAAATCCCATCACATAAATTCTCATTAAATTAGAAATATATCAAATAATAATAATAATAATAATCATATAATTAAATAATAAAAATCTCATCATATAATTAAATATTAAAAATATTAATTTACAAACAAAGAATATCAAATTAAATTATTTTACATTACTGATATTAACATAAAAATTAATAATTAAACACTTCAATTATATAATTAAATATTTCAAACTTAATTTAAATCATTCTATTTTATTAATAGTATATAATTAAATCAAAACCCAAAAATTTCAAACAAGTTTGGCAAGGTCGGCTTCCATTCCCTATGCATCTCTTAACCCTATTTATTCAAGTCCAATGAGATCTGTCCTACATAATTACTGATCTATCCTGATGATGAGCCGCAATGGATGGCTCGAAACATTGATACAAACAATCATGGATGCGAGAACTCCAAAAGAAAACAACACACAAAACACTGATCGTAGAAGCCTCAAAACAATAATACATTTCATCAAGTTATTCTTCTAAATACTAAAGCAAATTACTTCTGCAGCCTACACTAATTAAATATTTGATCTTATGAAACAGAAAACGGAGCAAAGCACAAGATACTTAGGACACACTTATTTTCGGACACAAGTCCCCGGAAAAACCCAATGTGGGAAAAACAGTGTAGCAGCTCTGAGGGTTTTATTATTATGCAAGAGAAATATCTGAATACAAATCTAGGATGCTCATCTAGCAATCCTTTACAGAAAAAATACTAGTGGAAAATCTGAGTGAGTTTTACCTCACTTCACCCGGCAAAATTTCGGTTGATCCAGCACAAGACTGGCTAACCCCAGCTATTTATGCATTGGCTCTGCATCAGCCCTGGGTAACCTTCTCTGCCCTTTGCGTCAACTCTCCTAGTTGTTCTGGCAGTTCCAGCACTTCCCTGCTACTCCGACAGTTCCAGCAATTCCAACAGTTTCGGTTGTTCTAGTAGTTCTGGATTCTACGTGACAGGCAGCTTTTCTGTGTCATCTCTCCCGGCTAATACGCTGCCACTGCATCAGCTCTCCCGGCTATTCCGACCGTTTTGACTGTTTCGGCAGTTCTGGATTCTACGTGACAAGCAACTTTTCTGCGTCTGCTCTCCCGACTATTGCATTGCCTCTCTGCAAGCTCTCTCCGCCACTCTGTTCTGTATTTTCGAGAAAGTCCTCCTCCTGAATTCTCTCTGCCCCTCAGCTGCAAGATCTCCACAATCGATTTTCCTCTTGAGAACTCCTCACCTCAGAAAATCGATTTCCTCAATCTCTCTACATGTGTTTCCAAATGAACCCCAAGCCTCCATTTTATACTTTTCCCGTTGAGCCTTCAATGGCCGGGATTGTCTCTAATCAATGGCTAAGATTAAAACATGACTTGATTTGCCTTCTAGATCATTCTCACCCATATTTTGATTAATACCCATTAATATTTTAATTTTCCTAAGTTTAGACTTAGGAACCCCATTAAAAATATTAATTATTTTAATAAAATACAATTCGGGTGGAATTTCACAAAACAGTTTCTGAGTTCTTTAGAACTCATGTACCTTAGTGTCTCCACCAATTTTCAAGGCTAGATCACTTCCGATTCTACCAAAAAATAACACTCCCTCTTAGCATGGAAAGTGCTTTAGCAACAATGTCCACTTACATGCTGCTCTATTTCTGAAGCACCTCCTTTTTGCACTCCTACTGCCACCAACACTATGTTGTTGCTGCTACTGTACTGCTACCCATGACACTGCCACTGCCATTGTTGCATATGTACTACATCTCCCTCTCAAACGTTGCATCTGTTATGCTGCTAACATTGCATCCGTACTGCAACTCAGTTGTTGAGACAAGCAACTGAAAACCATCCAAAATTAGTTGAACTTAACTTTATTTAACATAATACAATGAATGTTGGAATCTGACTGTTGTTGATTCTGACCCTATGAATCTTCTGCGCTACTGCTGACTCCTGCACTGCTGCCAACCTTGTTCTGCATTGATCAGTCTCTGGTCCCAAGCCATTGCATCTGTCCTCCAAACACTCCAATGCATCATCTGACACTAAGTCCATCTCACTACTACTGAATCTTGGGCTCCCGTAGCAAGGAATTGATCCAAGAGGTGGACTCCTCAAGGATCCTGCCCACATGTAGTCCTCCCGACTACAGCTCAATATCGCCCCATCTCCCGCCTGGAGATGCGTGGGCACTCATGGCAAACTCATCCTCGTCAATCTTTGTTGAAGCAGCCTTAGGATCATGTTTCTCATCCTTATCCTTTTTCTTCAAAGGACATTGGGATGCATAGTGGCCCATCTTGCCACAACTAAAACATTTCACCTACGAAATGTCCTTCTTCCGCTTCAGCGTCTGTTGTCCCTTCAATACTAGAGCTATGTTCTCCTCCTCCTCCTTCATCTTTGAGCCACTCCCACTACTGCCACAGAGGTTGACCTTCGCGAGGTCCCTCAACTCCTCCTGTTGAAGAGTTGCCCACATCACCTCCATGAAGGTAGTTTTTCTCTGCCCAATATGCTTTGGATGAAAACTTGTCATTCATCTGAGACTCCATTCAGGGCTATCCTCACCATCGCGGTTGGCTATGGAGTGGACCCCACTGCATCAAGCTGGTCTCTCGTGTCCTGAAGACACTGAAGATAGAGGTTTACCCCTTCTCCTTTCTGCATTAAAGTCCACTGCAACTTCTGCTACAAATACATCTTTTGTTGTTCGGAAGAGCCTTCATATAGAGAAGACAAGGCTTCCCACATCTCTCGAGCTGTATCCTTGCCCTGCAAGTGTGAGACCACATGATCGCGAACTCCATCGAGAATGAGCCTCTTTGCCTTCCCCTGCTCGGCCTTGTACTTCTTCTTTTGAAAATTGTCAACAGGAACAGTGACAACACTATTGACGTAGGCCTCGAGATCATATTCCTCCAGAACAACTAAGATTCCGGTCTTCCATATGACATAGTTGGAAGCTCCTTCCAACCTATCCTGGTATCTGAGCCCATGCAATGCCATCTCACCCAACTGTTGAACTGACTCCTCTAGTCACTATTTAGCACTACTCAGCTTCTCAGCAAGTGAGAAATTTGAACTTGTTGGCAGAAAGTTCTTTGAGGGGAAAATTCCCCTTCTACGTGTCTTCATTCTTTTCTAGCGGATTTCTGCCCCAGCAGAAACTGTGCCCTTCTAGCACTACGTTGAGGCTGTGCGTCACTCCCTCTGCCTCTAAAAACTCTCGAACTGGAAATCGTACCTCTGTTGTCTCACTCAGAGAGAGATTTCCTCAGATCTGCTTCTCGGCAAGGACTGCGCAATCCCTTCAAGGGGATTCAAATTGCTGCCAAGTGCAGCTTTCGGCCTCACTGCTCAGCACTGGATCTACTCTTCCTGTTTCAAAATAAACGCTCTCATGTGAAAATTCCTACACTCTGAAGGAACCCCTACTGCAGCAAACCTGAATCTACTTCAGCTACTTGATTTTTAAATTACATGCATCAAGTTATTCTTCTGAATACTAAAGCAAATTACTACTGCAGCCTAAACTAATCAAATATTTGATCTCATGAAACAGAAAACAGAGCAAAGAACAAGATACATAGAACACACTTATTTTTGGGCACAATAGTCCCTGGAAAATCCCAATGCAGGAAAATCGGTGCAACAGCTCTGAGGGTTTTATTATTATGCAGGAGAAATAGTTTAATACAAATCTAGGATGCTCATCTAGCAATCCTTTACAGAGAAAATACTGGTGGAAAATCTGAGTGAGTTTTACCTCACTTCACCCGGCAAAATTCCGGTTGATCCGGCACAAGACTGGCTAACCCCAACTATTTTTGCGTTGGCTCTGCGTCAACCCTATGTAACCTTCTCTGCCTTCTGTGTCAACTCTCCTGGCAGTTCCAGCAGTTCCCTGCAGTTCCGGCAGTTTCGGCTGTTCCGGCAGTTCTAGATTCTACGTGATAGGCAGCTTTTCTACGTCAGCTCTCCCGGCTACTACGCTACCTCTGTGTCAACTCTCCCGGTTGTTCCAGCAGTTCTGGCAATTCCCGGCAGTCCTGGATTCTGTGTGACAAGCATCTTTTCTGCGTCAGCTCTCCCAGCTACTGCGCTGCCTCTTTACAAGCTCTCTTCGTCTCTCTGTTATGTATTTTCCGGAAAGTCCTCCCGAATTCTCTCTGCCCTTGAGTTGCAAGATCTCCCTAATCGATTTTCTTCCTGAGAACTTCTCACCTCAGAAAATTGATTTCCTCAATCTCTCTATATGTGTTTCCAAATGAACCCCAAGCCTCCATTTTATACTTTTCCTGTTGAGTCTTCAATGGCCGAAATTAAGTCTCTAATCAACGACTAAGATTAAAACATAACTTGATCCGCCATCTAGATCATTCTCACCCATATTTTGATTAACACCCATTAATTTTTAATTTTCCTAAGTTTAGACTTAGGAACCCCATTAAAAATATTAATTATTTTAATAAAATATAATCTGGGTGGAATTTCACCAAACGGTTTCTGGGTTCTTTGGAACTCATGTGCCTTGGCCTCTCCACCAATTTTCAAGGCTAGAGCACTTCCGATGCTACCAAAAACAAACATACTCCTCGACGTGATGAATATCCTGAAGTCTATAGTTGGACCACTTCACGCTGCTGATGTCTAAAATATGTGATACAACTAGCTCTCACTGTCCATGAACCACTGCGCATACTCTGATTCATTTTCTAACCTTGTAGCTGATTCACCCTGCATCTGCGTTGTTGCTGATACTGCACTATGTCATCCTGCACTGCTGCCAACTCTTCCTGCGTTGCATTTGTTCTCATGTTGTTGTTGTTGCTGCAACTACTGCAACTGATAAATAATGTACAGATCCACTATGTCTCTATACTGCCTCTTCAAGTGTCCCTTGAGTCTCTGATTGCAACTAGTTTCTACACTGTAAACTGAGTAACTGTTTGTTCTCATCTATCTCTGTACCCCTCTAGTAACTAACTACAACTAATCTTTGAATTGTCTCTCAAGATCTGACTGCGCCTTCTGACAATGATCCTCATGCTACTAAAAGTGTTCTCCACTATACCCATTTGTTCTCTGAAATAGATGAACTTGGCTCTCCCTAGAGCTTTCGTGAGTATATCCGCAACTTGTTGTTCTGTGGGAACATTTTGTAGCTGGACTACTCCACACTGCACATAATCTCTGATAAAGTGGTATCGAATGTCTATGTGTTTCGACCTATCATGAAACATTGGATTTTCAGAGAGCCTGATGCAACTCTGATTATCACAGTAGATATTGGTCGCCTCCAAATTTTGACTAAACAAGCTTACTAGCATCTTCCGAAGTCATATAGCTTCGCATATAACCATGCTAGCTACCATGTACTATGCTTCTGCAGAGCTCAGTGCCACGAACTTTTCCGTCCTACTACACCAAGATACAACTCGTGATCCAACATTGAAGCAACACCTAGATGTGCTCTTCCGATCCGTTGAACTTCTTGCCCAATTTGCAGTTGTGAACACACATAGTCTGACATCATCACCTCGAGTATACCTCAATCCATACTCGACTGTGCCAAACAAATACCTCAATACATGCCTCACTGTTGTCCAATGCACTCTCTTTGGTTCCACCATAAATCGACTGAGAGTTTTGACTGCGAAGTAGATATCTGGCCTAGCGTTGACTAGATACATGAGCGAGCCAATAAGCTGTCTATACAAGGTTAGGTCAACATCCTCGTCTTCTGATGCATCAATTTTCCTCCTCTTTGTAAATAGGTGTAGACATAGATCTACAGTCCTACAGCTTAAACTTCTTCAGAATCTTTGCAATGCACCTCCCTTAACCAAAGAAAATATCCTTGTCCTTCTGCCATACTTCCAACCCTAGGAAATAATGCATCAAGCCTAAATCCTTCATGTCAAACTTTGTTGCCTAGTTTCTCTTGCAGTCTTCTTTGAGCCCTGATGACCCTATCAAGAAGAGGACATCCACATACAAAGGATGAGTGGCTCATCCTCCACCATCAAATAGTAGAGGTTCAGATCTACGTCACTCCTGACAAATCCCATCTGCTGCAAGTAGTTGTCGATCCGACCATACCATGCTCTGGGAGCCTGCTTGAGCCCATATAGAGCTTTCTTTGGTCTGCACAAATATGTGCCCCTCTCATGTGTCTCGAAGCCCTTTGGTTGTTTGATATATACCTCCTCCTCTCTCACTTCATTCACGAAAGTTGTTTTGACGTCCATTTGGCGAATCTGCCATCCTAGCCTTCCATATGCCAAAGTTAGAGGCTCCATCAAGCCTATCCTGATCTTTGAGTCCTATTGAGGCCATCTCTGCGAAACTCAAAAACTAGGAAAATGAACCAAGAAACTCCTTCTCTTTCTTGTGGCCATGCTGCTGCTACTCGCACTCCCTGAGGAATGCATAGATCTACTACTGTTTTCCTCTGGATGTCCTTCTCTAGTACTCACACTACATGCTGCTTCCTACTGGCCAACTCACTCAACCTTCCAGAAATCCTCCGAAATCTGGAAATTATGAATCTCCTCCTGAATCTGGATCTGGAAATCCTCTGAGAAAACTAGAAGTCTCCTTTTCTGTGTGCTTTTCTCTTCCACCCAATGTTGATCTGTTGCTGCAAAACTTTGTTGCAAATCAACTGTGCCCATATTTGCTCAACAAAATCACTGATCTACTCACCAAAACTCTCTATCCAACAAATCCGCTACCGGCAAACTCTGCTTCTGAGGTTGATCGAATTCTTCGAGGTCGGATCTGAAAATCGATCCCTCGACCTCTGCAAATTCGCACTTTCTGGTGGCCTATGCAAATATAAGAAATTCTTCCCAGAAGTTCCTCTAAAGCTGCAAAATGTCTCCTCGCTACTGAGCCTCTGATTTGATCTTAAATGCTCTGATACCATGTGAGATTTCCTTAAATTGCAACCGCTGGAATTTACTCTTCTAACTGGTTAGCAATTTAGTTTTCTGATTAATACCGAATAAATCACACTGCAATTATTAACAAATAAGTTATGTGGAAGCTAAATAAAATGTTGGAACTGAGAAAATAAATGCACACACATAATAAAAATGACACCAATATTTTTGGAATAATAGTCCCTGGAAAATCCCGAAGGAAAAACCGGTGCAGCAAATGAGGGTTTACTTTATTATTGTGCAACAATAAAAACATGAGTGCAATAATCTGGATGCAAAACTGGCTATTCACCGGAGATAATCTAGCCAAAATATTTGTGAGACAAAATTGTCTCACACCCCAACGGATCCGACTCCAGAAACTGGCCCAACTGGGCTACTGGAAATGCCCCTGTGTCAGCCTTTGCACAATGCTTGCACTACCTGTGGACCTGCCCGAAATCTATCGTTCTGCCTAACTCTGCCTCTGGAAATGACTCGCTTGACCTCTTGGAAATTTTCCCGGCCTCTATCACTTGAATCGACCTCCCCTCTAGCTGAATCGAATTGGCCCTTTGAAGCTTATGTGCTGCCTCTGCGCAACTTCACTGAGAAATAATGCGACCTCCCTTTCCTACAATGGAAACTGACTAGAATGCTTTGGAATCATCTTGCTTCTCCCTCAATCATTGTTGCTTTGGCTCGAACTCACTTGCTGAATCACTACATTGGATAGCTCGGTCTGTCAAGGATACTCGCTCTCCCTCTTTCTCGATGTATCTTCAATGATCTTATCTCCATCCCCATCGACACCAATGACCATGATTAAATCGTTATCAACAACTACGATCATCTTAAACTTGATCTGTGTGAATCTCTAGGGCTTTCTTGATCTTTCTCAATTAACTGTTGTTAATTAATCAATTTTTCTAAGTTAGACTTGGGAATTTTTTAATTATTGATCAATTAACTTAATTGAGTAGTCTTTAGGTGTTTTCTCGTAAAACCTTTTCTAGGTTTTGGAAATCTCGTGTTCTTGAGCCTCTCCAACACAAATCGAGACTAGAACACTTGTCTGATGCTACAAAAAACTAACAAGAGTCTCAATGCTTCACCTGTTTGTGCCAACTTTGGAGGGCTTGGGTACTTGTGTAGAAGGTGCTCAAGACCTGGGTTGTTGAACCACATATTAAGAACAACATGGATTCTAATGAAAGCAACCAGTCATCAAGGACCAAGAACATTAATGCATCTAAGTGAACTAAACTTAAATGTTATGGTCAATTTAATACTTCAAACAAGAATCCCCTTCAAAAATAAGGCCCCAGATCTCGCAAAGATGTTTTCTCCCTAGGTAGGGGTGGCTAAAGGTCAACCCTATTAGGTTCTTCCAACCCCTAAGGGGAAGTTACATTTCTTTGGTCCACCCTTCAATCTATAGGTGCTACTAAATAGTAGTGATGGTAATGGAGGGAATAAAACTTCATGGCCAAGCGCCATGGTTAAAGAGACCAACTAATGGGAGTGTCCACACCCTAAGTGTATAGACGTGAGGAGGTAGCATTCAAGAATTCATGAGTTACCAACTCAGCCTTTGTTTTTCCACTCCTCTTGTGCACCTTTTTCTTCTTCTTGATTTTTCTTTGTATTACTGCTTATAGCTTGACGGTTAGAGCTTGCTTTGTATAATGAAGTAGTTGTATTTCCCATTTAGGATGAGTCAAATTTTATCACTCATCAGGGTTGGGACATGCAAGGTCTCTTTTTGTGATCAAATAGAGCAATAAGTGCTCCAGAATCGAGTGATGGCCATATGAGTGAGGTAGAGCCCATGATAGGCTTTTACCCCCATGCTAATGTTCATGTCCCTAGCCATATTTTGCATTTTTATTTTTCTTTCTTTAATTTTGTTTTGGTCGTGATATGCTCTTTTTGTTTCTTTTAGCTACATCAACCTCCGAGGGAAAAGTTTTTGGGCCCTACCCAAGTATGTGGACATATGAGTGTCAAATCCAAAAGAACCAATAACAAGTTGAACCTGAAGAATGGAGGTGAGATATGGGCTTGTAATGTAAGATGGAAGGTGTTAATTATGAAATATGGCAAGATGGAACTATGCTTTCTCAATCGGGGCTTCCCAAGTGTGAAAATTCTTTGAAATGTAGAATTAATTTTCCTAATGGATTATTCAGTTTATTAATTTTCTGATTAATATCGAATTAATCACACTACAATTTCTTCACAAATTAAAATAAACATTGTGCTAGACACTAAGAAATGCTAGCACACACAAAAATTATGACACCATTATTTTTGGACAATTGTCCCTAGAAAAAACAAATGTGGGAAAATCAGTGCAGCAAATGAGGATTTTATTATTATGCAGTGGCAAAAATTATAAGTACAATAAAATATCACCAAACTAGTGATTCTACTGAAGAGAAATACTAGTAAAAATATACTAAGGGATTTTACCTTCTTTCTGAACAATCTCGACACCACACTGCCTCTGAAAAGCAAGTCATCCACCCTATTCTGCGCAATGTCTGCATCACCCCTGTGCAGACTGCTACACGCTTAGCCAAGAACTCCTGCAAATCAAGTCGTCCTGCCTACTGCTGATGGGGAAACTATCTCTCTGGTAATCTGGAAAATCTTCCCGGCCTCTGGAACTGAAAATGAGCTTCTCCTCAACTAAATCGAAATTCTCAATTGAGGCTCTGTGTTGCCTCTGCGTAGCCTCTTGGAAATAAATTTCGGCCTACTCTTTCTAATTCTCCAGACCTGGAAACTCCTCCGGAATACTACTATGCTACCCCTCTACCACCTGCTACTCACCCACTGGGTTAATCTCCACTGTTGAACCACTTCTACTACTGGGAATTGTTGATTTTTGGGGGTAGCATCGGATGTGCTCTAGCTCCGAAATTTTGTGGAAGGGCCAGAACACATGAGATCTCCAAGGACCAAGACCCAAAAATTGTTTGGTGAAATTCGACCCGGATTGTATTTTATTAAAATAATTAATATTTTTAATGGGACTCCTAAGTCTAAACTTAGGAAAATTAAAATATTAATGGGTATTAATGAAAATATGGGTAAGAAGCTTCTAAGGGACGAGAATCAAGTCTAATTTAATCTTAGTTGTTGATTAGATCTTAGATCATGATCGTTGATTTCTCAATAGGAAAAGTATAAAGGAAAGCTTGAGGTTAGTTGGAGAACACACACAGTGAAAGCAACACTTGAGCTAGATTGAAATTCTGAGGCGTGGTTTGCTGAGAATTTTGGAGTGAGCTTCTAATGCAGAGAGAGGCAGTTCGGCAGTGGTACTTTTGTCCAAGGCCGAGAATACATAGCAGAGAGGCAGTGCAGCACCAGGGAGAGAGTGCAGCTCTAGGAGGGTGATGCAGAGGCTGGAGGGCTGACGCAGTCACTTAGAGACATCGTTGGGGTTTCTGTGAGGTAGATTGGGCAGCAGTTTAGAAGATAGATTTCTGAGCCGGAAAGGCTCACTGGGAGGGTGATGCAGCTCCTAGAGGAGGTGACACAGTTCTAGCGCAAAGCTAGGAGCATCCGTCACTGCACAGCACTAGGGACAATGTAGTCACCTATGGTGTTTGTTCATCCCAATGTTGCACGAAGCGGGAGCGAAGCGGAAGCGCGAAGCGGAAGCGCGAAGCGCGGAAGCGTCATTTTCCAAAAATCTAGGGAGCGAAGCGTCCGCGGAAGCGTCTGCTATATATATATATATATTTTTATATATTTTTTTGCATTTATACTCAAAACAAACATCCCAAATACCAAATTAATTGTAGAAGACATGAAAACATGCATATTTTTGCATAAATCAAGATAGATATGGCATCCATGATTCCATTGTAGTTACTAGTATGTACAACAATCATCTATATTCTAGCTATTACAAACATACATCAAATTTTTAAGCATATTATAAAACATAAAACATAAAACATTTAAGCATATTATAAAACATAAAACATAGAGCATATTATGATTTATCTAGCAAGTGAGCAACTGTCAACATTTGTCATGTCCAAAATTCAAATAATAATGTTTACAAAATATGTCACTTGGTCACCGCCAAGCCAAAAAGGTTCAAAATTCAAATTCACAAGTCTACAAGTCTAATGAGTAATCTATAGACTATGACAAAAAGAAGTAGATTGTGAATATATCTACTAATCTCTCCTCCTTCCACCACGAATAGAACGTGATGGCGTGCCTCCACGTGGTGGCAATGAAGAAAATGGTCCCTGTGTAAGTCGTGGCACTGGAACTGATGAAGAACCCCCTGTTGTTGGTGTTGAACCATGGAACCTAGGACCAGATGGGGGTGGGGGTGGTGGCATATCAACACGGTCATCATCATCCTAGAATCGCTCAAAAAATTCATGCAAAAAAAAAAAAACACTAGTTAACAAAAAAATTAAAAACATGAATTAGAGAAATGCTTTATAAGGGAAAATTGGAAAATTCATACCACAATGGACATACCTGGATAAGAGCATCCTCTAATTGCTCTAGTTGCAACACTCCATCCTCCAAATTGGGCTCCTCTGGATGCTTGTCCCAAGTCAACAAGTCTTTATTAGACTTTGCATCTTCACAGTAATGGGACAACAATCGCAAGTTGTAATGAACATAAACCAAGCTCTCTGCCCGGTCTAAACTCAACCTGTTCCTTTTAACACTGTGGATGAAAGAATAAGAGCTCCAACACCTCTCTGCAGAAGAAGTGTTTACCACCTGTGATAGCACCCGCAATGCCAAACTCTGTAGAAGTGGAGTAGGCCCTCCATGCATGTTCCACCACTCAAGAGCAGAAAAATGCTCTCGATCTTCAATTGAATGCATGCTCCCAAATGGACCAGTGTTGAGCGTATAGTTGCTCACCTGTCTCCGTACCAATGCAGCCTCCTCATTATCAGGGATTAATCTACTCAATGCAGCCATATATTTTTCGTGAACCTCTTTATCTTGGTGTGGTTTTTTCCTGCTTCCCCCCCCAGGTGCTAGTTTTGAAAGCCATGATGGATGATAGTACCTAGGTGTCAAAACATATGCTAATGCATGCAATGGAACATTTAGCATATCCCATCGCTTTTCCACCTCTTCACGAATATAATTGTACAAGGTGGTATCTCTAGGCTCAACAATGTCTTTAATCTGCCCCAACATGCTATCCATTTGCTCATACACCTCCCCAATTACTGGTCGATCTGAATCTGCAAACTTGATCATGTAATAAATTGGTTTGGTGAATTGCAAAACATATTTAACCTGTGACCAAAAGTAAGTGTCAAGAACAGTGTCCTTGACTACATTAGCAGTAGCACCATCTGTACACTGGTTAATTTCATCCCATGTTTCAGCACACACCAGATTAGTTAAAGCTTGTCTCACCTTCACTAGCCGCCTAAAGGTGAGGTAATAACTAGCAAATCTTGTCTTTGCAATTTTAAGCAATTGCAACTTGGAGTAAGTGCCATAGAAGTAGTTTACCCTTGTATGCCCTGTGATGAATTTAATGAGCTGCTTCCCTTTCCTGTAAACCTCAGCAATCCACCCACATTCTTTGTGTTTCACAATATCATGCATCAAAAGGTTCAATGTGTGAACCAGGCACCCAGACCAAAAGATGTGTGGATGAGTACGCTCAATAATTTTTCCTGCTGCCTTACAATTTGCTGCATTATCTGTGATCACTTGAACCACATTATTCGGACCAACATCTTTGATTGATTTCAATAGGAGATCTGCAATGTTTTGTGCAGTTGCACTGATGGAGGAGGAGTCATGACATGCAATAAATACTGCACCCTTAGAAGAAACACCAAGAACATTTATCAAATGTTGGTTTCTAATATTTGTCCACCCATCTGATACAATGGATACCCCATAATCCACCCACTCATGTGTAAAACGTGTCAAAGCTCTTTGAACCTTAGCTTTTTCTCTTTCTAATAACACTGTTCTAGCTTTCTCATAGTTGGGGGCCTTGTATCCTTTTGGGGCTTCATTGATGGCCTTTACCATGTCATGCCAATAGGGAGAGCGAAGCACATTGAATGGTACACCGCAAGCACAAAGAAAACGGACTACCTTTCCATCCACATCATCCCTCCCAACAACATTAAGGAAATCCCCTATTGTTTTTCTACCTCCAGAGGTTGCAGAAGTACCATGAGGAGATGGGCAACTACCAAATTTAGAGGTTGCACTTGATTCTGAATGAGTTTTTTGTTTCTTGTTTTTTTGTTGTGCAGCCATCTCTATTTTGATGTATTTTTGTCTTTGTTCACTTGAAATTTTTGGGCAAATGGCTACCCCCACAGAACCCTTTTTTTCATCACTCTCTAGCACCCCACAAAGATGCCTCCTCAGACGGGTATATGAACCCGTATATGGTTTTCCTCCATGACAATCATGAGGGCACATCCATTTGTAAGATCCACCACCCTTTCCCCCTTCAAGTTTGGTCACATAGTTCCACAAGGGATTTGATGTACCTTTCCCATCTTGTGCTTCAGTGTCCTCTTCAAGTTCATCCCCTTCCTCTTCAAACCCTTCCTCCTCATCATACATTGGGTCACTACTATTAGGACCAAGTTCATCCCCTTCCTCTTCCCCTCTATTCCTCACCCTTGCCATCATTAAAACCAAGAGTGGAATGATACATAGAAGCCAAAAGAACACCATCTTGGAATATGGATATAGGTGGTGGACAACCTGTAAATAAAGGAGCAAGTAGAAACAATGGGAAAGAGTAGGAGAGGGAGGAGAAAAATACAATTTTTTTTTCAAAAAAACAAGGGAGTTTGGGGTTTGAACTTACCTCTTTAGCTCTTGTAGATGAAGTCCTCCAAGCTCTTGCTCCAAGCTCCTCCTCCTTCTCCTAGCTCCTCCTTCTTCACTCTTCCAAGCTCTCCTCTCTTCTCCTCTCTTCTCCTCTCCTTTCCTCTCTTCTCTTCTCCTCTCCTCTCTTCTCTTCTCCAACTCTCATAAACTCAAAGTGAGAAAATGAGAAGAGAATGGGGGCTTTATTCTTTTCTAAACTCACCCTAAAGTGACCCTAACCCACCCCTAACCCACCCCCTCATGCTTAGTTAAGTTAGATTTTAAATGAAATTAAAAAAAAAAATTGATATGCGCGGGTTGCGTGCGGGTTGCGCCCGGGTGGCGTGCGGGTGGCGTGCGCTTCCGGGCAGGTTGCGTGGCGCCACCTCATGCCCGAACCGCATGCCGAAGCGCGATTCCGGGGGGGCGCAACCTCATTTGGCAGGAATCGTTTTAAAAATGCGGAAGCGCGCAACCTTAAAAACGGAATCGCGATTCCTCTATGGATTCCGGAACGCTTCCGCACGGGTCGCGGTTCCGGGTTAGGATCCGAGGGGGGGGGGGGCGATTCCTGCAACCCTGGTTCATCCAGTTGCTGGATCCACCAAAATATCTGTCTCCAGATAGAGGTACTTCAGTTGGGTGAGCCGAATTTGGCACCCTAGTTGTAAAAAGAAATTTTCTTAATAATAAAACCCTCATATCTGCTACACCTATTTTCCCACATTGGGATTTTCGGGGACATTTAGTCCAAAAATAAGTGTGTTCTTTGTGTGGTTGTCTCATTTATTTTTCAGTACTTGATCTATATATTGGTGTAGGCTGGAGTGTATTTGCATTTATATTTTTTGAATAATTCAAAAAATAACTTGTTAAAATGAAAAACACAAGTAGGTAATGCAAATCAACTTACTACATAAGGATTTCTGATTTGTTAGAATCAAAAATTTTCACACGGTATCGAAGTGATTGCAAATCAAGGAGGACTGAAGCCATCAAGCGAAAGGAAAGAGGAAATTTTTTGCGTGAAGACAGTTGTCCTGAGAGACAGTGGAGTTTAAGGCCAAGAGAGCAGAGGAGGGGTGACGCAGTCACCAACGGAGGCTCACACAGAGCCTGTGTCAACCTGATTGGGTGACGTTGTTGCTGCAGAGGGCAGCGCAGTGGTTTCTAGGCCAACACAAAGACTATTGAGTCTTGTTTTTCCGGTTGTCGTGGCTAGAGGTGCAGCGCAGATTTCATCTGGAGTTGTTGGTGGGGTGTTGATTCTGTTGGTGCAGAATAGTACCTAGTGGGGCAAAAGCAAAGTAGAGGGAATCAGTTCCTCAGAAGATTTCTTGCCAAGAAATCTAGATCCAGTGTTGAGCAGCAGCAAAGAGAGATCAAAGAGGGGTGGTTCAACAGTGATTGGCAGAAGGATTTCCGTGAAGGAAATCGAAATTCAGAGGGAGCTTGTTCCTTAGAGGATTTCTAGCGCCAAAGAAATCCAGATCCGAGTTTTGTTGGGGTAGCAGCGAAAGAGGGAGAAGAGAACCAGTTCGACATTCATTTGAGCAGACATGGTCGTTAACGAACTGAGGGATCAGGATAGGTTGGATGGAGAATCCAACTTCGTGATCTGGAAGGCCAGGATCCTGACAGTTTTTGTAATATCCCGTTTCCGGGATATTCCTTAAACCCAAGCAAACTCCAACCAAACACGTCCAAATGATATAGTGACCGGGAAACTCAAAGTGATAAAAATAACAGTGGTACAACATATAATAATGTGAACATGAAATATAAGCAGATACTCAAGAAATGCAGAGAGAAATGCTAAGCCATTTTATTATATTGAGTAATGGAAAGAGTACAAGAGGTGATCAGACAGGTAGCACCTCGACTTGCACAAGGCAAGTGAAGAAATACACTCAGAATAGCAAAGGAATGGCCTCTCTCTGAACTGCGTCCAAGCTGCTGGAGAACTGCCGTGCTGCTGCCACTACTAGAAATCAAATGAGGATTTGGGGTTGTTCCCCTCCTCAGAAAATGTTGAAACTCTGGAATCAGAGTCTACTCAAGAAACCTAGAAAAACCCAGAAATCTTTTCTGAAATATTCGACCCCCGAAAATCACCCCCTTAGGGATCTACACTGTCCCTCAAGGCTCTGCACTGCCACTGAATAGAATCCTCCAAAACTCCACCTGAAACTCTGCTAAAATCCTCCAATATGCAAGGACTGATCCCTTGCTCAATCTCCCAGCTCAAATCCTCCGCTAAACCCTCAATCCGGAACTCCCACCAAATGAACTGCGTTCCTCTCTCAAGACTACGCAGTTATCCAAAATGCTTAGTTCCTCCTCACTCCAAAGATCAATCCTCCTGCAAAAGACTGCTGAAAACTACCTTGCCCGAGCAAGCACTCGAAGTCCCCCATGGCTAAGGGTGAGATCTCCGAACGGAGACACTTGATGCACTAAACAATGCTGCAGACCAGCTAAACAGCCAACGTGCTCTAAGTCGAAGTGACTAGCTCAAATGCACATAATCGAATGACAAAATGAGGAGGCTCCCCTCTCCTTTATAGCATTGGGCTCTCTCAATCCCAAGACCCAGCTCCTCCAATGCAGTCCCTTTCTTGCCACGTGTTCCTTCCCATCTGCGCAGTCCCTTCAAGTGTCTGCGTGGGCCCCATCTCTTCGTGGTCCATTGGCACCCTTGGCTCCCCTTTAAGTCACAACGTTGTGCTACTAGGAAGTGACTTTATTCTAAAGGTGAGTTATGTCCCCCTTTTCCTCACCTTTTTATTTATAAATAACTGTAGAAGGCAAAATTAAGCAAAATCGAATATTCCAATTAGCCATGGCTAATTAAGAATATTACAATCTCCCCCGGCAAAATATTGCTTGTTCTCAAGCAACTGAAGTGATGGATGCTGCAAAATTTTCTCACTCTCCCAAGTGGCATCCTCATCCAGTAAATTCTTCCACCTCACCAAGAATTCTCGGACCGTCCTGCTCCGTAGCTGCCTCTCCTTGCTATCAATAATAGCCTCTGGCTACAACACCAAATGCCCCTCATCATCCGTGGGAGGTAGCTCATCTATCACTGTCACACGTTGTCCCAATGCCTTCTTCAGGCATGATACATGAAAGACGTTATGAATCTTGCTGCCTTGGGGCAGCTCCAACTCATACACAACCTGTCCTATCCTGCGTATCACCCTGTATGGCCCATAAAAGAAGGGCTTGAGCTTTTTAGCCCCCTTCCGCTTCAATGACGACTGTCGGTATGGCTGTAACCGTAGGTAGACCAAGTCCCCTACCTCGAACTGTCTCTCCACCCGACCCCTGTCGGCATATAGCTTCTGTTGATTCTGTGTTGTAGCCATATTATCTTTGAGAGCTCGGAGAATATCCTGACTCTCTTGGATCCAAATCTTGGCTCTCGGAGCCTTGCTAGCACCAAACATCACATCAGCAAAAGATAAGGGATGATATCCATACAAAGCATAGAATGGTGACATACAATGGACATATGATGTGTAGTGTTGTAGCAGTACTCCCCCAGATGTAGCCACTTCAGCCATGCTCGCTGTTGCCCACTGACATAGTTACACAAGTAGCCCTCCAGCCACTTGTTAACTATCTCCGTCTGCCCGTCCGTCTGTGGGTGATAACTGGTGCTTGGAGTCAACTCTATCCCCACCAACCGGAAAAGCTCCTGCCAAAACCCACCCATGAAACGGTTGTCCCTGTCACTGATGATGGTCTTAGGAAGACCATGTAGCCTAAAGACCTCTCTGAAGAACAACTCGGCCACCTGTGCAGCTATGTAGTGTGCAGATATGGCGAAAAAATGTGCGTACTTTGTCAGTCGATCAACGACGACAAAGATACAATCCTTGCCCTACACCATGGGCAACCCTGTGATGAAGTCCATCGAAATATTCTCCCATTTCCCTTCCAGAATGGGCAGAGGCTGCAATAATCCTACGAGATGGCTCATCTCCCCCTTGTTCCTCTGGCAAACGTCGCACTCCCAGACATGCTGGAGTACGTCCTCCTTGAGGCCCTTCCATGAGAACCTCTCTCTAATGGCCCTGTAGGTTTTGGTAAACCCCTGATGGCCTGCCAATGGTGAATCATGTGACGCCTGCAGTATCTTCTTCTTGAGCTGAGATCTCTCAGTCAAGAAGATCCGGTCCCTGTAGTGGATGATCTCATCGACCACCCTGTACCTATCATCTGCCACCTGCCCATCCATAACCTCACATGCAAATCTGTCCTTAGAGTACTCTACTAAGAGTCGAGCCCTTCAGTCTGTGTCCAAACTCATAAGAGACAACGTGGCTGGTCTACGTGAAAGGGCATCTGCTACCATGTTGTTCTTACCCTTGACATAATCAATGTCAAAGTCATATGCTTGATCTTACTGATCCATTTCTGTTGCCTCTCCTGTAGCTGCTTCTGCTCCAAAAAGAACCTGAGGCTGTTGCGATCAATCCTCACCCTGAACCTGTTACCCACTAAATACTGTCGGAACTTGGCCAATGCATGCATGATGGCCAGCATCTCCTTGTCGTATATAGAATACAACCTCTCATGCGGAAGGAGCTTCCAGCTCTCAAAGGCTATAGGGTGACCTCCCTACATCAATACTACGTCGATCCCCTCTCCCGTCGCATCACACTCCAAAACAAATGGCTGCAAAAAATCTGGCAATACAAGCACTGGGCAGCTGCTCATCACCTCCTTGAGCCTGTCAAAGGCTCGCTACGCTGTATCCGACCAACTGAATGCCCCCGTCCTCGCCAAATCTGTCAGGGGTGCAACAAGCTGTGAGAAACTCTTGACGAACTTCCGGTAGTAAGTACAAATACCAATGAATCCCTGAAGTTCTGTCACGTTCCTCGACTCTAGCCAATCTCGGATGGCCCTAATCTTCTCCTCATGAACTCTCACTCCGTCCACCCCTATGATGTGTCCCAAGTACAACATTTCTGTCAATCCAAACTCACACTTGGAGAGCTTGGCATAGAACTGCTGCTCCTCCAAGATGCGCAACACTGTCTCAATGTGTTGGAGATGCTCCTCCCAAGTCCTGTTGTAAATGAGTATATCATCAAAGAATACCAACACAAACTTCCTCAAGTGACTATGGAAGATGTGATTCATGCAACATTGGAATGTAGTTGGGGCGTTGGTTAGCCCGAAGGGCATCACCAAAAACTCAAAGTGCCCATTGTGACACCTAAAGGCGATCTTGGGAATGTCCTGTTCCCTCACGCGGATCTGATGGTACCCAGATCTCAAATCAATCTTTGAGAAGAACCGGGCTCCTCTCAACTCATCCATCAACTCATCGATCCTCGGTATGGGGTACCTGTTCTTCAGGGTCTTCTTGTTCAGGGCCCTGTAGTCAATACACATCCTCAGTGTGTCGTCCTTCTTCTTCACCAACACCACAGAAGAGGCAAAAGGACTCGTGCTCGGCCGAATGTGCCCAAGGGCCAGCAACTCCTGAATGGCCCGCTCAATCTCATCCCGATAGGCCTTGGGATGCCTATAGGGGGTAGTAATCACTGCCTGTATGCCCTGCTCAAGCTCAATGGTGTGCTCAAACCCCCGGTCCAGTGGCTGTCCTGGCGGAATCTCCCCAAATACTATGGCATACCGGTCAAGGATGGACTGTATCTCTGGGTGCACTATCTACCCTGTAGTCCCTACCTCTGATGCACGCAGCTCCACTGCCCACTCTACGTCTCCCTTCCGGAAGACTGCCTCCATCCGATGAGCCGAAACAGTCTGAGGCGGATATGTGTGCTATCCCCGTATCTTCTCATGCTTCCTTGTCTTCTCATCATCCCACTCCATCTCTAGGGTCTTTCAATCTATTGTGACCTTCCCTAGAGTTATAAGCCACTGAACACCCAATATCATGTTGGTGTTCTGGAATATCGACCATGAAAAAGTGGTCAGTGAATGTGCAGGTGCCCATCGTCACTGATAACTCTAGGACATAACGAGCACACACCATGGTCTGATCTCCTGGGACCAAAACTGAAAAGCCATCGAAGCTCTCTGTCTGTATACCTCTCTGCTCAACCATCTGTGCATCGATGAAGTTGTGGGTTGCCCCACTGTCAACCAAAACTGATACCCGCTGGCCACGTACTGTCCCCCGTACGCACAGCATCAAATACTTGGGAACTCCTCGCAATGCTGCAAGGGCCCCTTCAGGTAGGTGCAAAAGCTGCACCACCCACTGCTGGTGGTGGAGGTGGCAAACGATCCTGCGCGGCATGACTACCTCCTGCCTCCACATCATCCTCCTCATCCTCTTCCCCGCTGCTCTCGGAGAAGACCTCAATAAAATGTGCTTTGCCAGCAGCACATCTATGTCCTGGTGCCCACGACTCCTGATAGGTGAAGCACAACCGCTTCTTCTTCAACTCCCTCCTGGCATCATCATCAATCTGTGCTCGTCCTGGATTCCCCTTTGGAGGCGGAATCCTCACATCCTTCCCCTTAGGCTGGAAAGCCTGTCTCTGGGGGTAAGGTGTCCAAGTCCTGGGTAAGGCATCCTGTAAGTCCCGGGTCCTGCTAATAGCATCCTAGAGTGTGGCTAGTCTAGTGGACTTGACTAGACCCCAAAGTGGCTCTGCTAACCCCTCAACATACATGTAGATCCTCCGTGCCGTGGATAGATCTGGCACCATCACTGAAATCCTCAAGAAGTCTACAATGTAAGTCTCTAGGCTCCCTGTCTGCTTGAGCCTTGTCAACTCAACGAAGTGTTGTTTCGGATCCCTCCGGTCAAACCTCTCCATCAATCTCCTGGTAAACTCGGCATATGTTGTCACTGTGGAATGTCCAAGTGTAACCATCCCATGGAACCACCGATCCTGGGCCTCACCATCCAAATGTAATGTCGCCACCTTGATGGCTTCTGCCTCCGACATCTGGTTAAGCTAGAAATAGATGTCTAGCTTCTCCACCCAAGACCTTGCCGAACTGTTTCATGAACCATCAAACGTAGGCAAGTGGAATCTACTAGCTGTGCGGCAGGTGTCTCCATTGTGATAATGCCGGTGTCCTCTGTGATGGTCGCGGAGTCTACTATCCCACTGGAGCTGAACAAAGTCTCTAAATGAGAGAGTGTCCCTGAACTCCTGCCCATAGGCCTGGTACTCTGCAAAATAATCGCCCATGCGATCAGGCTCTGCCTCTTGCTGTGCTCCGGCCCTCGTGTCTGCTCCTAGGAAAGTGGGCATGGTAGAGCGTATAGGGGCATGTGAGGCCACCTGCTGAGTAGTATCATGTTGAGTGGCACCCTACTCTAGCAAATGGTGAGATGCACCCAATCCATCTCGAACCTGGAAAACCCGTGGGCTCTCACGCTGTCTAGCCTCCATTGCCATGAATCTCTGCCCCATCACCTCGATCTGCCTCGAAAGATCCTACACTGATTTGAGGAGTATGTCTGCAAATCTCTTCCCATCATCATCTGCCATCAAATCCTCCTGCTTTGCGTCCACCACATGCTCCTCCTGTCCTGCGTCCACCACAGGCTCCTCCTGTTCTGCGTCCACTACTGGAACACAGTCTCCCTCTTTGTAGGTGTTCTCCAACCTACGCCCAGTGTCTCTGTATCGCCTACCTCTGTAACAGATGTAGGGCTAATCCCCCGGTGTCATAGATTGATAGCTCCACAGGTTGAGCCAGATCTATGCTTTGATACCACTGTAATATCCCATTTCCGAGATATTCCTCAAACCCAAGCAAACTCCAACCAAACACGTCCAAATGATATAGTGACCAAGAAACTCAAAAGTGATAAAAATAACAGTGGTACAACATATAATAATGTGAACATGAAATATAAGCAGATACTAAAAAATGCAGAGAGAAATGCTAAGCCATTTTATTATACTGAGTAATGTAAAGAGTACAAGAGGTGATCAGACAGGTAGCACCTTGACTTGCACAAGGCAAGTGAAGAAATACATTCAAAATAGCAAAGGAATGGCCTCTCTCTGAACTGCGTCCACGCTGCTGGAGAAATGTCATGCTACTGCCACTACTGGAAATCAAATGAGGATTTGGGGCTGTTCCCCTCCTCAAAAAATGTTGAAACTCTGGAATCAGACTCTACTCAAGAAACCCAGAATGCTTTTCTGAAATAGCCGACCCCTGAAAATCACCCCCTTAGGGATCTACGTTGTCCCTCAAGGCTCTACGCTGCCACTGAATAGAATCCTCCAAAACTCCACCTAAAACTCTGCCAAAATCCTCCAATATGCAAGGGCTAATCCCTTACTCAATCTCCCAGCTCAAATCCTCCGCTAAACCCTCAATCCAGAACTCCCACCAAATGAACTGCGTCCCTCTCTCAAGACTACGCAGTTATCCAAAATGCTCAGTTCCTCCTCACTCCAAAGATCAATCCTCCTACAAAACACTGCTGAAAACTACCTTGCCCGAGCAGGCACTCGAAGTCACCCAGGGCTAAGGGTGAGATCTCCGAACGGAGACACTCAATGCACTAAACAGTGCTGCAGACCGGCTAAATAGCCAGCGTGCTCTAAGTCGAAGTGACTAGCTCAAATGCACATAATCGAATGACAAAATGAGGAGGCTCCCTCTCCTTTATAGCGTTGGGCTCTCTCAATCCCAAGGCCCACCTCCTCCAATGCAGTCCCTTTCTTGCCACGTGTTCCTTCCCATCTGCGCAGTCCCTTCAAGTGTCTGCGTGGGCCCCATCTCTACATGGTCCTTTGGCCCCCTTGGCTCCCCTTTAAGTCACAACGTTGTGCTACTAAGAAGTGACTTTATTTTAAAAGTGAGTTATGTCCCTCTTTTCCTCACCTTTTTATTTATAAATAACTGTAGAAGGCAAAATTGAGCAAAATCGAATATTCCAATTAGCCATGGCTAATTAGGAATATTACAGTTTTGGACAAAAATTGCATCAAGGATTATGCCTTGAGGACAATTGTTGTTCTAGTTGATGTTGATCCTCTTAAGAAGTATGAGGAGGCTAAGGCAAAAGAAAAGTGCATGATCTTGGACGAGGTCAAGGATCATGTGATCCCACATATTGCTGAAAACGACACAAGGAGCGAAATGTGGGAGGCCTTGACCAAATTGTACGAGGGAACTTCCGTTCAATGGAAGATGTTGCTTGAGAGCTAGCTGAGATAGTTTCAGATGCAGAAGGGAGAAGAAATCGATCCCTTCCTTCTCAGGTTACAAAGGATCTGTGACCAGCGAACTTCCGTAGGGGCTACACCAGATCCTAAATTTATGGTCAGGACTGCCCTGAATGCAGTCACTAAAGACTGGGAAACCTTTGTCCAAAGCATCTTGTGCAGGGCTTCTCTTCCCAGTTGCGAGGAGATGTGGGCAGCTCTTCGACAAAAAGAGATCAAACGATTGACCAAGGCAGGAAGCAGCAGCAAAGGGATCAGAATCAAGAAAGTGGAAGAGGAGGATGTGGCTCTTGCATCAATGGGACAGCAAGGGCAGAAAAAACGAAAGAAGAAGGACATATCCAAAGTCAGATGCTTCAGATGTTGAGAAATGAATCATTTCGCCACGCAGTGCCCTTAGAAGAAGAAGGGCAAAGAAGAGAAGTCTGACTCAAAGGTTGCTCCAGCGCAAGCTGACAAAGAGGATGATGATGATTGCGCCATGAGTGCTCATGCACCTCTAGAGAAGACATGTGGTGATATTGAGCTGTAGTCAGGAGGACTACATAATGAGCAGGATACTTAAGGTCCCTGTTGACCCTGCCGCCTACACCTACCTACAAGTTAGTGAGAAAAGCCTTCAACCCCACAAGGTGTGGTTGGTGGCAGGGAACTCAAAGAAGGGGTTGTCACACTAATCCTGACTCTTTCCGTTTGAGCTATCTCCTAGGTTAGCTAGGGGAGGTGGTCCCTAATGAAAAGTTAAGTTAAAAGATGTGGTTTTCTAGAAGAGTGTTAGAGTTAAATAGATTATCTCTTTAAGATTTATAAGCAAAAAATTGATATGAGCAATAACCATCATAAGATAAGCATCAAATACATAAACAATCAGTGCCTTCCAAGTATTTTCTCTTTAAGAAATGAAATTATATTTTTCTTAAAATGAAGTGAAATGCTGTCAAATGGAAAGCCAAAATAAACCTGAAAAGTGAAACACTAAGTTGTTAGCACAAGATATTATAAATACTTTCAAGATGAATAAGTCTACAAACCAAGGCATGGAAACTATCTTGCTCAAAATGATACAAAAATAACTCAAATGTTAGACCAAGATGACAACAAAGTATGTTACAAAAATAATCTACAAGAGGCTAGGCCAAAGAGTATGAGCAAGCTCTCCTCTTCGACTAGCCATGACTTAGCTCTTTGAAATAGCCAGATATTGATAAATGAAGTACAATACGTAAAAAGTAAATGTTTCCAAGTTTGATATTTTGATGCAAGAAATAAAAGCTTTAAGAAACTTGAAAGAATCCCTGTAAGACACAAATAAGATATAGATGAGACTTTGGAATTCAAAACATGTGGGTTCTCCTTGAATATTTTTCAAGAATGGGTTGATTCCTCCGAGAATTTCCCCTCACGTTTGAAAATTTTGACCAAATAATGATTCATCTACAAAACTTCACCACAAATCATTAAATCGACATGAAATTAAATAAGTGCAGTGGAAAGAATTCCTAGAGATACATTTATTATCCACTAGAAGATTTCTTTTCCTAAAACAAATAATTAATTCTTATGCTAATATGAGATCGCTGCATACTAACATAACTTGAAACAAGCATGAAATAAATAATAACATGAGGAAATAAATAGAAGCATAACAAGAAGTCAAGAATTTACCACATATGCAAAGAGAAGAACACCATCACGCGTTACCCCAAAGACTATTGTATTATATTGCAAGTAGTGAATACAATCTCGCAGAGTCTCCTCAAGAACAATAGCTCGTATTACATCCTACAAATGAGAGTTCAAGGCTCTATTATATAGAACTATGGAAGCCAATCTCAATGTAGAAGTGATTAAACAAGCGGCATGATGTGACAATCCCAAAGAAAAATTCGAATTTGTTGAATGGAGCTCCAATGCCAAGTGTACAAATCGAATTCTGGCAAGTGAACATCATTTTCTTCTTCCTTTATGTGCCAAATTCGAATTTTATGATAGAATGACAAGAGTATATGGTTGGTAACCCATGTGGGGACAATTTCCCAAAAAAATATCCACCAAATATTCTCCCAAATACTCCCAAATGTGCATTAACTTCACAAATTCGAATTTCCAAGTAAGCAGCTTTCTCCTTTAATGCCAGAAATTCGATTTTATTTGAGCACATGTTATTTCCTTGATTTTAGGAGTCCACATCGCCTTGGGACTTCATTTTAACTCCCCCATAATTTTCCACCTCATTTCCACAACTTTTAGCATGTGTGGATGTTTATTTTTCTCCATTTATTTAATTTATGGCTTAATTAATTACCAGATTTCCCACTAAACCTAGGAAAAATGGATTTTGAGGGTTCAAAACACATTTTTAACCCATCAAAGTGTGTCACAATTGAAATTTGAGGGTGAGAGGTGCAAATTTCATTACTCATACCCCATACAAATTCTCTAGACATTACTTATTATATTACAAGTGCAATTTTTATTGCAATTTTTTACCTACGGGAAATCTAAAAAATTAAAAAATGACTACCTAGACCTAACCAAATTCTACGAATTTTTTTGTGTGATCTAATATGGTAATATACATCGACTCTAGACACTAAGATGTGTTAGGGGCTCAACCTTCAAACTGTCAGCTTTGGGGTAAAACGTGAGTGAAAAAATCTAGAAAATTATCCGCCTCTGAAAAAGAAGGGATAATTAACCAGATAAAAAAAACACTCCAAGGTGTACTCGTTTGTTGATAGAGTCCCAACATCCTAGACCTGTTACAGACTCAAACCTCATCATTACTAGTATCACTTATTACAATTCCTCGCAAGGTGTAGAATATGGGTACAAGAAAGATGATGAGAAGATAGAAGTAGTGATCCGGATTTAAACAGGAACGCAACAAATTACAGAGATAACCATAAACACAGGGTTGCAACGGAAATAATACTTCATTTCATTAATGTCAAATACTGAAATATGCTTACAAACAGAAATGGAAATAAACCATCTAGGGCGATGGTAGCTTATCTTTGAGAAGAGATGTGGTGGCTACATGCCTCTGAACTGTGTTACAATGAGGCTCGAAGGCCTATTTATTGTTGAAAAACAATGGAAAACCCTTAACATCCCAAAACCTAACCCTAGAAGATGAAACGCCAAATTGTGGGCCCCGTTTTGGGTAAGTTGGTACATCAACTTCCCAGGGTCGTAACTTTAGCACCCGATCTTCGTTTGACGCGTACAATAGCTCGTTAAAAAGATCTATCCGAGCACTATAACTTTGGGAAGAGCGTCATCAGTCGATAGACCCATGTTGCTCCCAGATTTCCCAAAAAACGTTGTTTACGGCCTCAAAACGACTCCGGAAGTTCAGGACCCGAAAAACTGCTAAAAATAGTAAATTCTGCTACAATTAAGGAAACTGAAAAACTGAAAGAGACAGTTGTCGGGGTCCAAATGGGATAGGTGGGTGGCCACCAACATCCACCTGGATCATTCCTCCCCCCTTAGGAAGCAATGGTCCCCATTGCGTTGATTTCCTCCATCTGTTGAACTTGGTTCCTGGTGAGCTATTTTACAATCTCAGATGCGTCCAGTAATGGTGGGAAGCATGGTCGAGGATGGTACTCATTGAACACTTGGTGCAGGCGAAGGAATGGAGGAATACTGTGCTCCAGAGCATTGCTTCCCACAGCCTTGGTAATGGTGTAAGGAACATGTCGGCGTGGTCGGAGCTTTTGATGGGTTCTAGTAAGGTGTTCTTTCTGTCGATGCAACCAGACTTTGTTGCCAACCTGAAACTTGTGTGGTACCCCTGTGGGTGAGGAGAAATTGTTCCTGTGTTCTTTCATGACCGTATCCCTCTATTGTTGCTGCTGCGACTGCGTGGAGGAACCCCTCACGGGGGTCATGGATGTGGTGACGATCTTCCCCTTACTTGGGAGCGAACCAGACAGAAAATGAATTTCCTAGTCTGGGAGATGAGCTTGCTTCCTTTCTTGGCAGTGATCAAAGAGGTGGCGGTAGGTGGGGCTACCTCCCGTATCCTGTATAATAAATTACCTAAAGAAATAATGGCAGTGCGAGGCCTTGACATGGGCATGTCGCCTCCACAAGTATGGTTGGCCTAATAGTACATCACAAACATCCAGAGGTGTAACATCACACAATACCTCGTCTGTGAAGGGCTTGATGTTGTAGGGAAGGCGGCACTACTGGCGAACTTTGAGATCCCATCCTTCATGAAGCCACCCGATACTATACGCTGCGGGTGTGGTGTAGTCGGTAGGCCCAACCGCTTCACAACCTCTACTAAAATGAGGTTCTTTTGGCTGCCACTGTCAATAATGAATTGCAGCAGCGAGCCTTTCACCCACATCTGTGAATGGAAAAGACACTCCCCCTCCTCTGGGTCTTCGGGCTCATTCTTTTGGATCTTGGCAGTGGCAACAGTGACGCTGGGCTCCGCATCAATGATCTGCTTCCCTTTGCCATTCCCCTTGTCGGGTTCTGACTCAGGGTCGGAACATGCACCTGATTTTGAAGCCTTCAACTCGGCCACCAGCGACTACTTGGTTCGACACTCACTTGTGTTATGAGTGGGACTCTTGTGGAACTCACACCACTTTCCCGTATCCTTCTTCGACTTCGTGGTGTTGTTCTTTTCTTGCGGCTTCGACGGGTTGTCTTGGGTCACCCCGCCTTGGCTTTGTCTTTTGGTCTTCGGATTTGCAGATCCGAAGTCTCACTTCTTCTGTTTAAACTTTTGCTCGATTTTGACAGCGTATCAGTACGTCGTGCTGAGCGAGGAGATGTTTACGAACTCCATCTCTTCCTGGATGTACCTGTGTAGGCAGTTGTGGTGTTTGAGTACCAAATACAGCTCAGAGTCCTTGATACCCAACTGTGTGCGAAGGGCATGAAAAATGTTTCTGAACTCCGACACATCTTGGTCCCTTCCCTACCATAGTGTGGTCCATTTGATGTATTTGTCCTCATAGCTTTTGACAGGGTAGTATTGCTCCTTGACGGCATCCCGGAATGAATCCCAAGTGGATGCAGCTAAAAATAGTGAGCCCGTACTTTCATTCTTCTAGTAGGTTTCCCACCAATCCTTGACGTGGGGGGCTACTTTGAGAAGAGCGAAAACAATCTTTTCCCGACTCAAAAATTCATGAACAGAAAAATACCCATCTACGTCTATTTGACCCTCGAAGATGGGGATTTCAAAATTAACTTGTACCTTAACGACGTGGCATTTCCAGAGTAGCTGTTGGAAGCCGATGCATCGCCTCTGGGTAGCCAATGAAGGATCTGTGCAAAGCTATCCATCATTGCGTTTCTTTGTCGCTCGAGGGCTTCTTCGAGCAAGATTTTGATAGAATCTCCTGCCCCCTTGCCTTTCTTTTCATCCACCATGGGAGGCTTTCGGAATTTGCGAAGCTGGTCTTGCAAAGGTTCGACCAGTTCAAGCCCTAACTCCTTATATCCCGACCTCGTTGGGGACATGTAAAGAAAAACAGAGAAAAGGTGGACCGCTCTGATACCACTGATCCGGATCTAAACAGGAACGCAACAAATTACAGAGATAACCATAAACACAGAGATGCAACGGAAATAATACTTCATTTCATTAATGTAAAATACCGAAATATGCTTACAAACAGAAATGGAAATAAACTAGCTAGGGCGATGGTAGCTTATCTCTGAGAAGAGATGTGGTGGCTACATGCATCTGAACTATGTTAAAATGAGGCTCGAAGGCCTATTTATTGTTGAGAAACAATGGAAAACCCTTAACATCCCAAAACCTAACCCTAGAAGATGAAACGCCAAATTGTGGGCCCCGTTTTGGGTAAGTTGGTACATCAACTTCCCGCGGTCGTAACTTTGGCACCCGATCTTCATTTGACACGTACAATAGCTCGTTAGAAAGATCTATCCGAGCCCTATAACTTCGGGAAAAGCAACATCGGTCCAAGAACACATGTTGCTCCAAGATTTCCCAAAAAACATCGTTTAGGGCCTCAAAACGGCTCCGGAAGTTCAGGACCCAAAAAATTGCTAAAAATAGTAAATTGTGCTACAATTAAAGAAACTCAAAAACTGAAAGAGACAATTGTGGGGGTCCAAATGGGATAGGTGGGTGGCCACCAATATCCACCTAGATCAAGTAGAGTTAAAAAACTCTGTTGATTGACGATATCTGATGGTACAAGTGTCCTCTGGATCATCCTTGGGCATGGAGTCTTCATATAATTATGAAGTGTCACTCCAGTGGTCAACAATCCCCAAACTCTTGGATCACATACGGCTACGGGAGCCCTTAATGACAGTAGAAAAATGACGGGAGTCAATTGGTGCGAGGGATGATGGAGCAATAGTGGCAGAGATAGAGTGCCAAAGTCTGAAGCAGCGCAGTAGAGTGTTGCAGCAGTGTGGAAGGCATAAAGCAGATACAACAGCAACGCAGTAACATCAGAGGGTCAGCACAGATTAGCAGCAGAGGTAGCTTCAGCGTCAAGAGGCATCCAGACTGACCAGCATGTCAACTTTTGGGTGGCTTTTCAGTTGCTTACTTCTTAGCAACTGAGTTGCAGTGCAACAGTTAGCAGTGGCAATGCTATGGGCAGCATGATGCAGCATATTGAGAGGGAGTTTTAGTACAAATGCGGCAGTGACAGTGGCAGTGTCATGTGCAGCAGTACAGATTGCAGCAGCGCAGTGGATGAGGGGCAACAAGTCAAGCATCAGCAGCGCAGAGGACCGATGCCATGGATCAGTGTGATACTTCTGCTAGGAAGTATTGCTAGAGCACATTCCTCGCTAAGAGGGAGTGTTGATTTTTTTGGGTAGCATCGAATGTGCTCTAGCTCTGAATATTTGTGGAGGGGCCAGAACACATGAGATCTCCAAGACCCATAAATTGTTTGGTGAAATTCCACCCAGATTGTATTTTATTAAAATAATTAATATTTTTAATGGGGTTACTAAGTCTAAACTTAGGAAAATTAAAATGCTAATGGGTACTAATGAAAATATGGGTGAGAAGCTTCTAAGAAATGAGGATCAATTCTAATTTAATCTTGGCCATTGATTAGAGATTAGAT
Organism: Pinus tabuliformis; assembly: GCA_031772625.1. Classification (NCBI taxonomy): domain Eukaryota; kingdom Viridiplantae; phylum Streptophyta; class Pinopsida; order Pinales; family Pinaceae; genus Pinus; species Pinus tabuliformis. Next base: position 143,327,024 of record CM062812.1, read on the forward strand.
CACGGCTGTTGATTTCTCAATAGGAAAAGTATAAAGGAAGGCTTGGGGTTAGTTGGAGAACACAGAATGGAGGAACGCCTTCAAGGCTTATGAGGATGTTGTAGAACAGGGCTTCATGTAGCTTGTTAAAGGACGTTCGAACTGCACTTGAGCTAGATCGAAATTGTGGGGCGTGGTTTGCTAAGAATTTCGGAGTGAGATTCTAGTGCAGAGGGGTAGTTTGACAGTGGGACTTTCGTCCAAGGCCGAGAATACATAGCAGAGAGGTAGTGCAACACCAGGTAGAGACAGCGCAACTCTAGGAGGGTGACATAGAGGCTGGATGGCTCACGCAGTCACTTAGAGGTAGCGCTGGGTTTTTGTGACGCGGATTAAGGAGTAGTTCAGCAGATCGATTTTTGAGCCGGGAAGGCTCATTGGGAGGGTGACGTAGCTCCTAGAGGAGGTCGCAGTTCCAGCGCAGAGCTAGGAGTAGCCGTCGCTACACAACACTGGGGACAACGCAGTCACCTATGGGGTTGCTCATCTAGTCGCTGGATCAGCCAAAATATCTGTCTCCGAATATAGGTACTTTTGTTGGGTTTATTCTCTGTTGGGTGAGTCGGATTTGGCACCCTAGTTGTATCCAGAAATCTGCTTAATAATAAAACCCTCATATATGTTGCACCGGTTTTCCCACATTGGGTTTTTCCGAGGACGTTTAGTTCAAAAATAAGTGTGTCCTTTGTGTGGTTGTCTCATTTATTTTTTAGTACTTGATCTATATATTAGTGTAGGTTGCAGTGTATTTGTGTTTATATTTTCTGAATAATTACGAAAACAACTTGTTAGAATGAAGAACACAAGTAGGTAATGCAAATTAGCTTACTGTAGTAGGATTTCTGATTTGTTAGATTCAGAAATTTTCACAGGAATTCAAACTACCTAGGAAATTGAATATCTACACTGGTGCATTCTCCATCTACCCATCGACCTCTTCTTATAATCTCTAGTTGGGACTCCAACGGCCACGATTAAAACTTAATCGATGGTTGAAATTATCTCCATGTCAATCCGTGTGAGTTTCTAGAGAATTTCGCCTTTCCCAATTAATTACTATTAGTTAACCATTTTTCCTAAGTTAGACTTACGAAATTTTTAACTATGGTCAATTAATTTAATTGAGCCATCTCTAGGTGGAATTTCCAGAAACTATTTCTGGTTTTTGGAGAACTTATGCATTTTAGCCTCTCCACAAAGTCTTGAGACTAGAACACCATCCAATGCTACAAAAACTAACACCAAGTAGTGCCCCTCCTATACTCAAAGGGCCTTAAAGGAGGTCTCACTAGACTAGGGTCAAATATTAATGCCCCCAAGTAACGTGAGAGAACAAAATCACGGTCAAAGTCCATCAATATTCTAGATCACCCCACAATACATACAAAATGCTCAAACACAAACAAGGATAAGCACCCGATTGCAAAATGATCAAAGTACCTTTTGAGTGGTAGCCCACCTTCCTACATGTGCTCATTCTGGGTGTGTGAGAAGCAAGTGGCTGATGTAAGTGGCAAAGATATGCGACATATCATGAGCTAATGGTGGCTGGCAGGGGCTACTGGTTGTTTGTCTGATCGGCTGGCCACCAAGTGTAGGAGAAAAGTTTTCTCCTATGGGGTTACCCATTTTGGTTGGTAACATGACCAATGCCTCAAGAGTTGTGACATTGCCTTGAAATTTTTGAACAGACTTGAGAACTATGAAAATGCTAGATATCATATGAAGCCAATGTAATGCTCAATTAGCCCTAAAATATCGAGGGCTCCATTACATTCTCATGTACAACCATCTAGTAAGTAGTTGAGACTAGAATACCATGTGATCAATCATCAAACCTCTAGCACATCGCCATCCATTCATTAAAAATCGATGGAACCAAGTGAATGTCCCAACTACCCAAAGCTCTTTATGATGAAAATCACAAAGGTAGTGAAGAAATTAAATAATACAACCCCTATGAAAAATGAGGGCTAACAATGTTGATTCTAGATTCATATGTTCAGTACCAAAGGTTCATATAGGAGGTTGTTGTTCAAACCATCTAGGTTGACCTTCAAACCATCAAGGTCATTGTTCAGACCTTCAAGGTGACATTCAAACCTTGGAACTAATGTATTGAATTTGGAGCCAATATTCACAATTTTGAGATGACATTCATACTTTGGCATGGATCAAAAAATGATGACCACGACTATCAATATAACATCTAAAATTGAAGATAGACAAAAGAAATAGAAGCAAACCAATAACCATTGTAACATATCATCTCATGCTTATAATCAATCCTTTTCTATTAAATTTCCCTTAAGATAGTGTATCACCTTACAATCAAGAAGAATACCCACAAGTGTTATTCCTATGTTCCACCAGGTTTCTGTGATGGGGAGCATGGGAGTGGGGACACACACAAGGGGGACATATGGAAGCACCCCCAAATTTTAGGGAAATTCAGGGGGGGCTATTAGTTTTTGTAGCATCAGATGTGTTCTAGCCTTGAAATTTTGTGGAGAGGCTAGAATACATGAGATCTCGAAAACCTAGAAATCATTTCTGGAAATTCTGCCTAAAAATGACTTAAATGGATTATCAACCAATTTTTAAATATTTCCTAAGTCTAAACTTAGGGAATATGGTTAATTAGTTAGTATTAATTAAGTCAAAGTGTGAATGATCTAAAAACTCACACGGATCGATCCATAGATGATCCTAGCCATTGATTAAGTTTTAATCTTAGCCATTGGTGCTCCAACAAAGGATTATAAGAGGAGGTCGATGTGGTGATGGAGAAAACACTTGAGAGGTTTGATTCCTTAGCAGATCAATTTCCAGAGTAGAAGCAGTCAGTTGCCAAAGAGAGAGCTAAAGATCAAAGCAGTGTGAGAGGGGTAGGGGCAGTGAGTCCAGAGGAAAGATTTCCAGATTTGGAGAGGCAACAACAAGAGGGCCGAGTTATCCCAAAGAGGCAGCGCAGAGGCTCTACGCGGTAGCTTCAGCAAGGCAAATCGATTTGCTGGTGAGAAAAATCATTCTCAGTTCCAAAGGTCGGGCAAAGGTTCCAAAAGGTCGAAGAGATGATTTCCTCAGCACCTGGAAGCAGAACGACTTCATTAGAGGCAGTTTCGAGCCACTCGTGTGGGAGACAGTGCAGAGGCAGCACAAAAGGGCTCACGCTGGGGTTTGGATGGCTAGTTTGCTGAAGGAAAGTCATGCCAGAGATTTCCTGTGGGAGAAGGGAAATTCCCTTCAATATTTTGCCCAGATTTTCTTGCTATGGATTTCTAGTTTTAGGCATCCAGATTGTACTCATATTTTCCATTGTTGCATAATATTAAAACCCTCATCTGTTGCATTGGTTTTCCCAAGTTGGGTTTTTCTGGGGACATTTGTCCAAAAATAATTGTCTCATATTTTATGTGTGTGTGCTAGTATTTCTTCCAGTCTTTATTCTTCCACAGTTTTATTTGTGTAGATTGTGGTGTGATTTATTCAGTATTTTCCGTAGCAAACAACAAATAAATTGTTAAATTAAATTAACATTTAGGAGAATAATTTCCAGTTGTTGCAATAGGATTCTGGTTTTCAGAATTTTCACATGGTATCAGAGCACAGTTGATCAGCTGGAGAGCTCAAAGGCGAAGAGAGAAGGAATTTCTTTCCTCATTATGGGCAGCAAACCGAAATTCCCAAAGGCAGTGCAGTCATTTTGCCAGGAGGCCGACTTACTTGTGGAGGTTCGATTTTTCTGAGTGAGGGGCAGAAAAATTTGATCCTGCCAGATCGAGTGATTCCATAGGCAGAGGGAGCAACCCATATTTTGGTTGAGCAGATCTATAGTTGGACACAGTGGTTTTTGCAGCAGTTTGCTAGAGCAGAGCCAACGTCGGGTGGAAGGAAGAAAAGCACACACAGGGAAAATTTTCCTCAGGGAACTTCTAGTCTCAAGAAGTTCAAATTTTCTTTGTAGATCAACAGTCATTGTGAGAAAATATTCTCATTCCAGAAGGGAGTGCCAATAGCAGAGCAGCAGCGAGGCAGAAAGAAAGAGGAAGTTTTCAACAATTCATTGAGATGGCCACTGCTAGACTTCGTGATCAGGACAGGTTGGATGGAACTTCCAACTACGTCATCTGGAAGGCAAGGATGTCCTTCCTTTTAGATGGATATTGCCTAAAATCCTATACTGATGTAGTGTAGCAGTTCCCCGGGATGCAGATCAGCCGAAAGAGTACAAGAAGGAGATGGCACGGGCAAAACGGTTGATCCTAGATGGAGTCCGGGATCATGTTGTTTCACATGTAGATGGCAAAGACAATGCTAAGCAAATGTGGGATGCTCTAGCCACATTATATCAGGGTACTTCCGAGCAGCGGAAGATATACCTAGAGGAGAAGTTCAGGCTCATCCGGACGCAGAAAGGGGAAAGCATAGACCCCTTCCTCACCAAAATTCATGAGGTTCGAGACTAGTTGTCAGGGGTTGGGGCAGCGCCTCAACCCACAGAGCTTGTGAGATTGGCACTTAGCAGTGTCTCTTAGTAATGGCAGGTCTTTGTCCAAATCATATGGGGCAGAGACAAGTTACCAAACTGGGACAAGATGTGGGTTGACTTGCAGCAGGAGGAATTGAGGCGAGCTCTTCTAAAGAGCTCCATTAGTGGCAACAACAGCAGATCAAAACAGGTGAAGGAGTAGGAGAATGTGGCCCTCGCATCTAAGGGTCGTAGTCAGGGACAGGGGGAGCCGAGGAAGAAGAAGAAGGACCTGTCGAAGGTCAAGTACTTCAGATGTGGTGAGCTTGGTCACTACAGTAGCCAGTGTCCTATCAGGAAGAAGGACAAGGAGGAGAAGCATGACCAACAGGCAACTTCAGCAGAGATCGATAGGTTGTCTTCTAGGATGGAGGAAGACTTCACCATTTTTGTTGATATACCTCCAAGGGTGAGGTGGGGTGACTTGGTGTTGTAGCCCCAGAGTGCTACAGATGGGTAGGATCCTTGACGAGTCCACCTCATGGATCAATACCTTGCTACAGGGGCCCACAGTATTCAGTGGCAAGATGGATCAGTGATAGTTGATGCAGTCAGATGCCAGAGTGATAGTGCAGAGACTAGTAGCAGTCAAATGTTGAAGAGCACAGCGCAGAGATGGCAATAGTGCAGTTGGAACAATGCAAAGTTAGTAGAAGTGCAGATTATTCAGTGACAGTGCAAATACTAGTAGCAGTTAGAGACTCGAGTGAAAAATGCATTATACTGATCACAATTGATTCAATATTTTGGATGCTTTTCAATTGCAACAACAACAAATGAGAGGGAGTTGCAGTGCAGATGCAGTGTTGGTCGCAGTTCGACAATGTCAGTAGCAGCGCAGATGCATCGCATATTAGAGTTGCACAGTGATTGGTGGGCAATATGGCTAGACATCAACAATGTGACAGGAGATGATACAAAGACATGGTGTTGCTACAAGGTGTGTAGTAGCACTAGAACACATTCCTTGGTAAGAGAGAGTGTTAGTTTTTGTAGCATCGGATGTGTTCTAGCCTTGAAATTTTGTGGAGAGGATAGAATACATGAGATCTCCAGAACTCAGAAATCGTTTCTGGAAATTCCACCTAGAATTGACTTAATTAGATTATTAACCAGATTTTAAATATTTCCTAAGTCTAAACTTAAGTAATATGGTTAATTAATCGGTATTAATTAAGTCAAGGTGTGAATGAGCTAGAAACTCGCATGGATCGATCCAGAGATGATCCTAGCCATTGATTAAGTTTTAATCTTGGTCGTTGGTGCTGCAACAGAGGATTATAAGAAGAGGTTGATGTGGTGATGGAAAAAACACTTGAGAGGTTCGATTTCTGAGTAGATCGATTTCCATAGTAGCAACAGTCAGTTGCTAGAGAGAGAGCTAGAGATCGAAACAACGTGATAGGGGAAGGAACAGTTAGTCCAAAGGAAATATTTCTAGATCCAGAGAGGAGGCAGCAAAAGGGCCGAGTTATCCCAAAGAGGTAGCACAGAGGCTCTGTGTAGTAACTTCAGCAAGGCAGATCGATTTGTTGGTGAGAAAAATCGTTGTCAATTCCAGAGGCCGGGCAGAGGTTCCAGAAGGTCGGAGAGATGATTTACTCAGCCACTGGAGGCAGAAGGACTTCATCAGTGGCAGTTTCGAGCCATACGTGTGGGAGACAGTGTAAAGGAAACACAAAAGGGCTCACGCTGGGGTTTGGACAACCAGTTTGCTGAAGGCAAGTCGTGCCAGAGATTGCCTGTGGGAGAAGGGAAATTCCCTTCAGTATTTTGCCCATATTTTCTTACTATGGATTGCCAGTTTCGGACATCCAAATTGTACTCAGATTTTTCATTGCTGCATAATATTAAAACCCTCATCTGCTGCACCAATTTTTCCAAGTTGGGTTTTCCCGAGGACATTTGTCCAAAAGTAATTGTCTCATATTTTATGTGTGTGTGCTTGCATTTCTTCCAGCATTTATTCTTCCGCAGTTTTATTTGTGTAGATTGCAGTGTGATTTATTAAGTATTTTCCATAGCAAACAACAAATAAATTGTTAAATTAAATTAACAATTAGGAGAATAATTTTCAGTCGCTGCAATAGGATTCTAGTTTTCGGAATTTTCACAAGGGCAAGGGGATGCAGAAGTCCCTAGCATAGAGGTACCCATCTCTAAAATTACAAAAATAAAATATAAAGATAAAATCCCAACAATAACAATTCATCACATTCAAATTGATCATTGTGCAATCCAATCGACATGCTATAACCCTACCAATCTTGAAATCCTAAAAACTGTCGAGTCTTTTAAATTGTGAATGGAATATGAAATTTCACTTTCTCCATATGAAATATAATGAGATTGGAACCACTCTCAAACATCCTAAAACAACTAATGGTGATGTTAAATTTTTTAGTAAAAGGATATAAAAAGTAATATAAAGGAGAATGTCAATATTACTTTAAGAATTTAATATTGTCGTTAATTAAAAAGCTCACATACTCCTCAAATCTCTATTCCCATCTTTGTTCTATCTTCATGGGTTATTGGACAAGGAGGGGAGCGTATCCCCTTTCTAAGAGAGAGGGATGCCCGGATATCCATTGTTTGGGGAAACATTTCCCCATGGATTTCCCCGAGTTTTTCCCAAAAGGCGATGTCAGGAAATGCTTCCTCGGGCATCTTCTTGTCCCCAGAGGGTGGGAAACATGTGGGATGCATCCTTGTGGAACTATGGGTTATTCAGAATTCCAAGGGAAATATCATCATAGAAAAATAATTTTCATTGATGTAACTGTCTCTAAGGTTTTTAAAATCTAACAGAGTCCAAACAATAATGAATGTGTAACAAATCCAATAGTAGATGAATGGTTGAAAAATGTTATTCCCTATTTCTACTTCTATTAAATAATTAAACATAATCACATTAAATTCTTAAAGGGAACACGATTGAAAGTGCCAATGTTTGATGGAAAAATAGGCATTGAGTGTTTTAAACTCGAGAAAAATGGTTGAGATAATGTTATAAAAGTCATACTGCTTGCACAGAAATGAAAAAATGGTTAGAGGCATGAAAGACCAAAATGTAAAAATCATGACGATAGAAGATTCTAATTTTAGTACAAGCAAGCAATATCATGTTCGACGTGTAGGATCAATAACTTGAAATGTTTTCATTGTATGTCATGTCACCAAAATTCAGAAAAGTAATAAAAAAATGGATTCTTACCAGGTGAACAGAAGTATCATAGCCTGTCAAAGTGTATTGACTCATTAGAAGTCCAAGGACAAAAATATATGGTTTACTATGAATCCCAACATCATTTTCACTGTTGAAGTGTGTGAAAACGAATTCAACACTAGCTCTCTGAGGGGCTACAGTGGGTATAAGAATCATAAGAATAATGACACCTGGAAAGTGAAGCTTGTTTTAGTCCTAAAAGTTGAATTCAACATGCAAAGTATTGAAACTCTATAGTACAAGTATATTTTCAGGCTCATATACTTACCAAGAATATTCCACACAGCGGCTAATTTTCCAAGAAAAGATAACCAGGAAATCGGAAAGCTATTTATAATTGCATGAAGTAAAAGGATGCCCCCATGAAGACCTATGACCACATATTTTGAAGCTTCATATCCACCTCCATTGATGCCTCCTGTACTAAGAAGGATAATTACTTGAAGCAATTGAGCAAGAGAGAAGTCTACACTTGTTGTCCCTGCCCACTGTGAAGTATAATAATCATAGCAATGATAGGAAACATTGCAAAGGTCACGAATATGAATTAGCACCCCGTCCACAAAACAAAATTATTGAAATTATAACCTTGGGCTATGACGAAAATGAGAATTCAACATACAACCAAAAATACAACTCCAAATTGTATAAGTCCTCGTCAGCAAATATGAAAGTAATTGATCGATTGGAAGAGTGTGATTTGACCAACCTGGCCAACTATGTTAAACCTGAAAGGCGCATAAAACATGTGTCAGGATAAAAACATTGGCCGTTAACAGTAAATGCAAGACTAAGTTGTGTCATGCCTCAAAAATTATTTTGCAACAACATTATGAAACATTCTCACTGCAATAATTTTTATACGCAACCATGTCCATACCAAACACTTAGGAACATCTCATTGAGCGTTTAGAGACATCATAAATATCCTGCATAAGCTGCCACACTGATCGCTATTAAGCCTTCTAATGCTCAGATTGACAAGGCTATTGAGGGCTCCATAAGGAGCGGTATTATTTTGAATGAAAAGGCTTAATTGTAGAAATGGAGAAGTTTAGTATCTTGATTATTATTGTAAACACGCAGCTCATATTAAAACCATTATACATCCTATTGTTGAAGAACACACCATAAACCCAACCTATCGACTTGGGGTTTTATTGAATGCAGTCGTTATCTTTAATAACCCTCACTAACACCAGTTGTTTATTAAACGCAACACTTCTATAAGGTTGTGGGCCATGTTAACATTTAAAATTTTTATCACAGCTTTATAAATTCAAAAAATATTATTTAATGTGGATGTGCTCATGACATTATGATGCTCACCAAAGGTTCCAATATAATAAGCAACATTACCATTGAGCATTCACCATGAAGAGAAGAAGGCATTTTTCAAGTTCTTCGCAAGAACAGTGTTAGAACGGCCATGGAAACCTTTTCTTACACAATCTCTTCGGTCCAATTTCATATAAATTTAGAGACAAGCGGATGGGCTTAATATACTAGGTAAAAAGGCTAGGTAAACTAAAGACCGATTACAACTTTATGTGAATGGAATTCCTGTTCGCATATCTAATGACTTGAAAAAAAATGTAAACTTTTGGAAGAGATTTCTATTAATATGAAAAAGTATTACATTAATATGAAAAAGCATTACATTGATAGCATACCTATTCCATAAAGCAAAAAGACTAATATGGGAGATCGGTTCTTTAACCAGCCGTACACAAAAAAACCATGAAAACTACGAGTTGGAAAATAAGATACAAAACATAAGGACACATAACAAAATACTTTGTCTATCATCTATGTCCACCATTTCCCTAAAGCATTACAAAACTATTGATGAAAACTATTGATGATAACAACAAAAAGAACAAAATAAACCTCACTACGAGTAACTATTTCCCCCAATCATTGACCAAAAATAATGTAACAACCCCTAGTTAAAAGTTCATGTAATAAAAGTTAATAAAGGAAAAATAAGACCATGGTTAAGGAACACTTATTCCAAGTTGAATGTTAGGCAAAGATATCCTAGTGGGCATCATTGGATGTGTTTATAGCTAAGGGAAATTGGCAAAGGCAATGGCTAAGGCATTAAAAAGACAAAAAGGTATTTTGGCACATTTATTTATGAAAATAAAGGAAAATAAGAGAAAAAGAAGGTGAAAGGTCACAGATTGCATGTGAGGAGGAAATTGAAGGAAAATAATGGAAAATGAAGAAAATAGAGGCCTCATTAATAAAAAGGCTTTTGAGGATTAGTTCATGGCTTTTGTCAGTTCAGTGTTAGAGCTTTCTCATGATTCTCACTCTTGGACACTTAGAGTTTTCTTGGAGCATTCTAACTTTGCAGCAAGGAAGGGAAAAACAAACACGGGAAGGACAAGAAAAAGAAAGGAAAGCAAAGAGCAAGCAAAGAAGAGTAGAATCAAGCACCTTCAATAGAAATACTTGCAAGTAACATATTTCATGTGAGATTTCCTAGCTGGTTTTGACATGCATGGCTTTGCATGTTGGTATTTGGTTCTCTGGCTGTCAGTGGCATGGTCTTGCCGGGTTATGAAAGTGGTTTTTAGCCTTGCCTTTTTCGGATAGGCATGGTCTAATGGGATTGTTTCTCAGTTTTGAGCTTTGGAATTGTTGGATGGGTTCGGAATCCTAGGCAAAAGTGGTCTCAAGAAAATTCCCAAAGGCCTAGGAATCCCTTGATCGATTTTGGCAGGATACACGGTAAAGCCTGAGGGCAGGGTCTCAATTTAGGGCCGAGTGATCCGGTGTGGATTGCGGTAAAGCCTGAGAAACAAGGAGACAAAAATTTCCTCAATGATAGTGATGGAGTCTAGAGGCATTCCCATCTCAGTTTGGTTTTGTGATCTCAGCACCGGTTTTGGTGAGATCACGGTTTGGTGAGGGTGGAGATGGTTTAACCTATGGATTCCCTTGGTTGTTTTTGGATTGGTTTATCCATGAGATCCCACATTCATGCTTGGAATATGGCACAGGGGTGACTAGTTGAAAGAAATATTTGGTTCAGCCATGTCTATGGTCGGGTGGTACGTGGAAGTCCCGAACCTGGTTGGCTCTTGCCTATGTTTAATAAAAGCTAAGTTCTCTTGCTTTTGTACTTGTTATTATGTGGCCTTAATGGTTGTTATCTCATTGTTATTTACATGGTTTAATGTTGGTTATAAGCATGGTTATATGACTAGTTATAGTCATGGTTATTTCATGTATTTACTTGTAACTAAAAGGATAATGGATGCAAGACCTAATTGATGTCAAAACAGTTAAGGGAAGAGGGTGGTGATCCTTCTTGTCAAGTCTCATATGAGTTATCAGTCATTTATGCTTTGTCTTGTATTCATGTCCTGTAGATTGCATTGATGCCAAGTGTTTCACAGAATGTCAGTCCTGGTTGGGGATGGTTAGGCCTAGTCCTGGAGCCAGTTTTTGGCTTGCAAGTCTTGTTGTCATGTAAATTATGGATTCTAAAAGCTACAGGGGTTTCTGGGCTTGAAAAGTGGCATAAATATCGAAGTCACGGGCACAGGTCTAAGGAGAAAAGTCCCCAGACACACCCATGCCTTGTTGTGGGAGCATCTGGAGCCTCCTAGACGCACCCTTGTCCATATCAAGGGAGTGTCAAGGGGTTTGATGTACTAACAACTCAGTGGGACCCAGGGATTGGTCATGGGGATGACTCGGAGGGATTTTGGGAGTCCTATAACAGGTATAGAAGGTTTGTGTTGTGTGTTTCTGTCGATTCCACTTCATTAAGGTCACCTACGAGGTCGAGTCTTCTCATAGTAGCCTCTCATCTCATGTTTACCCCAGGTAAGCCGGTGAAAGTGGGTAGATATGAGGGGAGGCGTTGTTACAAGGTGGTATCAGAGCAGGTTGCATTCTCTGTGGGAAAAGTTCAATGTTGTTAAGGTCATTGTTGTCATGCATGGGATCAAGGTATACTGTTGGTATGGTCATGCATGATGTTATGTGTTGATAATGTTACATATCCATATATGCTTATGTTTATACATGTACATGCTAATGTGGACTGATCTTGTAGATGAGATAAGCCTCCCCTGAACAACAATAAGGTATGGATTTTATTTTGGTATCTATTTGGTTTTTCTAACATGATATACTTGTAGGAAGAAGAGAATCAAGGATGATGAGAAAAATGGTAGACTATAGCTCTCATGACTCTCCTTACAAATCAATTGGGCAACAAGGAGATGAGCATTCTCCTGGTATGGCAGATACATTGAGGAGCTTGAGGGCTGAAATCAGAAGTTGCAAGGCAGATAATGACAGGTTGGTTGAGGCTCAGGAAAGACTTGCAAGGGCTCAGGAAAAGCAGATAGAGGTTAATGCAGCTATCCTTCAGAGCTTGTTAAAGTTGCAGAAACAAGGACATATGAGGATCAGTCAGGAGCAGGAAGAAAAGACCAATGGAGCCTATGGTAGCAGGTCTCGATCCAAACATAGGTTGGATAGAGAGGACATAGTTAGAGGTGGCAGATCATTGGACACACCTGACAGGAGGACTGGTATGTATGGGCATCATTCTGGTTCCTCTTCTAGGAGACATTACTGTAGTCATCACCATCATCATCCTTACAGGAAGGGTGAGTACTTTCCTGAGGAGTTTAAGAAAGTCAAGCCGCCTACATTCGATGGAGAGATGAAGAAGTCAGAAGATGTTGAGGCATGGTTGCTTGGGTTGAAGAAATTATTCAGATTGCATAGCTATACAGAGAACATGAAAGCAAAGATAGCCACTTTTAGTCTTAAAGGGAAAGCAAATATCTAGTGGGAGGATGTGAAGAATGTTAAAGGTATTCGGGAGGATGACTTGACTTGGAATGAGTTTGAGAGGCTCTTCAAGAAGAAGTATTTGTCGGAAAGGTACTATGATGACAGAGCTAAGGAGTTTTATGAGTTGCATATGGGTTCCATGATAGATGATGAGTATACTAGCAGGTTCTTGGAGTTGTTGAGATATGTGCCTTACCTCAAGGAGGAGAAGGCCAAGGTTCAAAGATTCATCAGTGGACTGCCAGTAGCATACAAAGACCAGATTGAGTTTGATGAGCCTAGATCGTTGGAGGAGGCCATCCGAAAGCTGAAACATTATTATGACCAGTCGAAGCACAAAGTTGAGCCTAAGTGTGACTTCAAAGGAAATGAAAAAGTTAAAGGAAAATGTCCACCAAAGCGGGGAAGACCTCAAGATGCAGGTGAGAAAGAAAATGTGGTCCCTTACAAGAAGTTCAATACAGTTGAGAAGGGACATGGAGAGCAATAGACTAGAGGCGATGGTAGATCACCGTTGCAGTGTTCGATATGTGGCAAGGATTATCGTAAGAGGGATTGTCTGCAGTATCAGGGTGGTAGACCCCAGATCTATAGTGCTCAGGAGGTGCATACAGTTGGGATGTTGGTCATAACATTCCTAGGATTTATGCATCTATGGACAATAGGAATGTAGATCATCAGGCATCTATCATTGAGATGGACAGTAAGCTTTGTGATCAATTTGTTTCTATTTTGATTGATCTTGGATCTAATTATAGTTATATTAATCCTGACCTAGTGGATAACTGTGGTTTGAGAAAAGAAGTGCATGCAGAATCTTGGTTGGTGCAGTTGGCTACAAGTATGAAGAAGAGAGTTCTCCATTGGGTAAGAGCTTGTTCATTTGAGTTAAATGGTATGCCTACAGCAGCACATTTGAATGTACTGCCATTAGGATCGTATAACATGCTTTTGGGTATGGATTGGTTGTACCTTCACAGGACCAAAGTGGATTGCTTCGACAAGGCCATTGAGTGTCTGGATGATAATGGGGAAAAGAGAATTTTGCAGGGAAAGAAGAAGCCTACATCAGTGAGGATGGTTACCGCTATGCAGGCTAAGCGTAGTTGCAGAAAAGGTTGTGTGATGTTTGCAATGCATATATCTAGTGACAAGGGTAAAGATGTTGAGGATGCAAAAATCTTCAAGAGGTACCATGTATTGCAGCAGTATCAAGATGTGTTTCCAGCAGAGATTCCAGAGTTACCTCCTCACAGGGAAGTATATTTCTCTATTGAGTTGGTGCCAAGGGCAACACCAGCATCAAAGGCACCTTATAGGATGAGTAACCCAAAGCTAGTAGAGTTGAAATTGCAGTTAAAGGAGATGCTTGACGAGGGATACATTAGGACAAATGTATCACCTTGGGGTGCACCAGTGTTATTCGTAAAGAATAAATATGGTACTCTCAGATGTGCATTGATTACAAGAAACTGAATAAGGTGACGATCAAGAAAAGGTACCCATTGTCGAGGATTGATGATTTGTTTGATCAATTGAAGGGAGCATCAGTGTTATCTAAGATTGACTTGAGATCAGGATAACATCAAGTACGCATCAAGGAAGAGGATATCTACAAGACTGCCTTCAGGACCAGGTATGGGCATTATGAGTTTGTTGTAGTTCCATTCGGTTTGACTAATTCCCCAACTACATTTATGTGTTTGATGAATAGTGTGTTGCATCCTTATCTGGACAAGTTTGTTATTGTATTCATTGATAACATCTTGATATACTCCAAGAATGAAGAAGAGTGTGCCAAGAATTTAGCACTAGTGTTGAGATTTCTAAGAGAGCATCATTTGTATGCCAAGCTTAGCAAGTGTAGCTTCTTTCAAACAAAGGTGCATTACTTGGGACATGTTGTTTCCAAGGAAGGCATAGCAATAGATCTAGAAAAGATAAGGGCCATCATGGAGTGGGAAGCTCCTAAGAATGTGGATGAGGTGAGATCATTCATGGGATTGGCAGGTTACTACAAGAGGTTCATCAGGAACTTCTCATGCATTGCATATCCTATGACATCCTTGCAGAGGAAAGGTAAGAAGTTCGAATGGACAGAAGAATGTGCAGCTAGTTTTGAGTAGTTGAAGCAGTTGTTGACCAATGCTCTAGTCCTTAAGATTGCAGATCTGAATAAAGAGTTTGTAGTGTGTACAGATGCATGTAAAAGAGGACTTGGTGGAGTCCTTATGCAAGAGGGACAGGTGGTGTGTTATGAGTCCAGGAAGTTGAATGAGCACGAGCAGAACTACGTGACTCATGATCTTGAGTTGGCAGCTATTATTCATGCCTTGAAGATGTGGAGGCATTATCTTCTTAGCAGGAGATTTGTATTGATGAGCGATCACAGTGGGTTGAGATACTTGTTTGACCAGCCAAATCTAAATGCCAAGCAAGCTAGATGGTTGGCTACCCTTAGTGAGTTTGACTTCGAGATCAGATACATTAAGGGAAAGGAGAACCAGGTTGCAGATGCTCTTAGCAGGAAGGTACAAGTGAATCATATAGAAGCTATGAGCTCTTATGGGACAGAGTTACAAGATAGGATCTTGCAGGCAAGACAGCGGGATGATAGGTATATGGAGATTATGCACATGTTACAGCAAAGTACAAGTACAGGTACATGCACAGGTACAGGTATAGATACAGGTGATCAAGATGTAGACTATCATCTCACAACAAATGGTTTGGTGAGATTCAGGGACAAGATCTATGTGTCAGATTACAGTGAGCTCAAGAAAGGATTACAGTGTCTGCATTTAATCCTTTGCCACAATAATGGTCAACTTAACTAAAAATCGTTATTTGCTCCTAATAAAACACTGTTATCCTTTACAAATTGACCATTTGCTAATTACGCCTGTCACAACAATTCTCGAAATGATACTGCAAGCAAAATCCCAATAGACAGTGACCTCCAATCATCATCATTTCCGAGTAACTCTCTCTAAATTTCCTTAGTAATTTTGTTTTTCCTAATGGCTTCCCATAAAGGAAAATCAAAAGTTCCTGTAGATAATCCTCTATTGCCCCCTATCATTAACTTGGACGAACTCCCACTAGTTGACACTCAGTTTAAAATTGTAGAGACCAATTGTGAATTCGACCTGTACGAACTTCATAATTGGGCATTTCAAAAATATGAAGACACCAGTGATGAATTATATTTTTGGGAATCCCTACTACCCCAGTTTTGTTTCCCTCAAACCCATCATTTTCCAGAATTCGTCGCCTAGTGTGGAGCTCGATATCTTCCTAGCCAAAGAGTTGTAATCGCTCAGAACAATGAAACTCTTTTCCATATAACAACTGAGTCAATTTTCCAAGCCCTCCAGCTAAACCCTCAAGACTCTTTACACCCTTTTTCTTCTGATGCTCTAATGGAAATCTATCAAAAACTTTCTTTCTCACAAAGAGCTCACATATTTGAGTCATTTTTACCAAAAAACTCAAAATTACCCAGAACAAACCCACCTTATCCCTCTGCAATGTTTCTTGAGATGTCTAGGTAGGTTATCTCCTTAGTGTCTTTTCTGTTAGGATATCCCAGTGATCAATGGGTTGATGAACTCATTTTGGGTTTTCTATCAGTGTTCTCTTCTGATAAAAAACCTTCAATTATGTTGAACTACAGTCAGTTTCTTTCCAATGTAATCCGTTATCAATTTTTAAAGTTCAGCGTTGAAGGATCATTTAAGCATCAACCAGTCTTGGTTTACTTGTTCTTGTATCGTCAATCAAAAAGATTCAACTTTCCTTTACAAAAGTTGGTTATTGAAGGTAAACCTCGGTAAGTGATCCATTGGACATCTTTAGTGAGAAGAACCTTTGAAGAGTTTTCTTTCAATGATTTTGTTAATCAATTCTTGTATATAGCTACTTATTCGTTAAAAAGTGATGCAATCCCCAGGGTTTCAACAGAGAACAAGATAATTTTGCATGAGTGAGCAGACTAAGGTTGGCAACTGGTATTTATACCAGAATTTCACTGAACTCAGGATTTATGGTTGTGAGCTTCAACCATATAAATTTCTGGTGTTCCTCCCCATGAGGATTTTAAAACTTGAGTATGTTAGATAGATGATGAACATGGATGAGGTTCATTTTGTTTCCAGAAAACAAAATCTCAGTTTAAATTGAAAACACAGGTTGCTCCATTCATAGTCAACACTAAAGCTACAGAAAAAGAAGTCAAGGACTTATTGAGCCAGATGAAGTTTAAGTTTAGTTTTAATTGGTCATATGATCCATTATGAGTAATCTCATCAATGAGAATTGCTCAAAAATTTGCACCATATATGCATGTGGAAAAACCTAAAATTGAGCAATATGCCAACAAGGAAGAATGGGCAGAGAATACATTGCAGGAGATTGAGGAGCCAGTTTCCAGTCAAACAACATTGGAAACTCCAAGGATGACAAAAAAAGAGCTAAAGAGACCAAGAGAAAGTATATCTCCAGCAGGGTCAGAGTTACAGAAATCAACATTTAAAGTATTCAAAAGGAGGAAAACTATAAATCTTGATGAAGAATCTTCAGAAGCTCAAACTTCCGAAGAGCTTACTACAGTTGTACTATCAACACAATCTCCTTTTTCATTACAACAAATTCTTGAAGCCACATTGGATTCTCCTTCTTCTCCTTCTTCTCCAAAACAACAAAGTATTTTTGCAAAATTCTTAGAAATGAAGAAGAAAAATGAGGCCCTAAAGACTTCCACATATGCAAAGTTCTAGAAGCAGTCTTCCACAACTCAGACTAGATTACTTTCTGCCCTTGACAGTGAAAAAGGTCAGTTCCAATTAGCATTTTTGGAACCAAAGGTCCCTGTTCCTAAAAGTGTTGAAGATTATAAAAAAAAAAATTGTTTTCATTTGACACCAAGCAAACACATCCTATTGATCAGATTGACCTTCACAAGCAAGTAGGAAAAATGATATATTCATCTTTGACAAGTTCTGCCATGGCAGCTTCTAAGCTATAGGCTTCTTTGAATAACATTCATTCCCAATTAAAATTGGAAAATATGTCATCCCTAGCAAAAGACACTAAAATCAAAGGGCTTGAATATTTAGTTATAAAATTAGGATTAGATCCTAAAGATATAAAGGAAGCTGAGGAAATAATCAAAAGCAGAAATGTTGATATTCAAGCATTGATGAAACAGTTGAGGCTGCCAACAACTGAACATCCATAGGCTCAAGAAGTAAATCAGTTAGAGAAGGAGAAAGAGAATATGCTTCGAATGATTGTCGAGCAGAACATACAAATACAAAAGATGGAAGCAGAAATGGAAAAGTTAATCAAGGAAAGAGAACTACAACTCAGTACTGGAGTAGAAAATTCTACAGTAGTGACTTCAACAGTAGGAATTTCTACAACAATAGTGTCCACAGCAGAGACAGAGCCCACTAGCCAAAATTCAGCAGAGCAGTTGTCAAAAGCTATGGGAGACTTGTCATTAAAAGATATTGAAATTGAAAAACTCAGAACTCAACTGGAGAAAATTCAAAATGACAAGATAAGGGCTGATAATACATATCTAGCCGAAGTTCAGAAAAATTTCAGATTAACCAGACAAATAGTGAGAATGGGTCATTCATTGCTCAGACATTAGCCGAGGCAAAGGATAAGACATGGATTGATATAAATTCTACCATGATTGAACTTTGGACATTTATTCAAATTATTTTTGAACAAGAGGAGTTAGTGCAAAGATCAAAAGTAGTCATCACAGGAATCAAAGAAGATTTGGAGCACATGCTTAGCACATCTAATAAAATAATTGAAGTACTCAATTCTAAAACAAAAGAAGAACTAGAATAATTTGGAATTGAGGACAAAAATGATATTTTCCTTGAGGTAAGAAGGGTTTTGACAAAAAGAAATTTGATGTTACAATTAGAGAATATATGTCAAAACTTGGAAGCACTGATTAAAAAGTTTCACAGAGAATTCAATATTCTGTATCAAAAGGGACTTCCAGCTCTACGACATTCTAGTGGCCAATTGATTCCACTAAAAGATTATCAGTACAAATTGCACCAAATAGCAACAAATAGAACCAAATTTGCCAGAGTAAAAGGGATAATCAGTGTAAATCATTCCTAGAAGGCCTAGATTATGATCTTTTCATTAAGAATGAAGTTGATCGTTTGTTCCCCAACTTTTGAAAAATACGCAGAAGTTGATGAGGCATGTAGGAGAGTAACAAAATTTTCTATCCCAGATGATAAAAGATGGGATAAGTTACTTGAACTCATTGAGTAAAACAAAATGCAAGGAATTCAGTGACTAGTCACAAGAAAAGAAGTAGTAAGCTGAAAAGGAGTATAGCAGAAAGCAAAAAATTCAGTTAAAGGAAGTAGTCATCAAACAATACCCTTAAATTGTGTGTTGATTATTTGAATCAGTTTAGAATAGCTACTTTCTAGTTCTATTTTTGTAAATCTAAAACAGTTTCAGATATTATCTCATTTTGTAATAAATTTTAGTTTAGATCTAAGATATTTTGGAATTAGATTCTATAAGTATTTGGTAATTCGAAGAAGTTAGGGTTGAACCCTTGTAATGAACCAGTGACATGATTGTAATGTTCAAAGCTATTTTTGAAGATAATTGAAGGATTCTGGATTCATTCTAAACAACTTGTGTATCTATGTGAGTTTTCCTTGTTATCAATTATGTTTTTCATATTTATTTCTGCACATGTTCAAGGTAACATAGAAGTTTGGGCAAGGCTAGATTGAATATCAATCTCCCTGAAAGCCCCTGCAAAGTTATAATTATTAAAAGAGATTAATTAACTGAACAATTTGTCTTAGTTAATTCCTCTAAATCTTTTAATTGTTTCCTTCTGTCATCTCTTGAATGTGTATTGTTTGGTTGTAGAAAACTTCTACACGCATCTACTGTATATGATAAATTAGATGTTCAATATGAATGTTTAATAATTATATACTTTCTTTATTTCTTCCTTTTAAATCAATTTAAAGATTAATTCTGTTAGGAATGAAAATCAACCCTTTAGTTTTCTCAGAAATACTTAGAAATTACATATGTTTAAAGGTTTAATGCACTGGTCATCCATTTAAATCAAAACCTTACTTAGATGCTTTGGCACAGTTCCCCAGCCTAGAACTGTCTACAAAGATACAACATCAGATTGGTGTTGTTGCCAGGGAACAAATATTGAAGTTTGTTTCCCTGAGACAACGATCAAACTTGCCTCTTAATGGTGAATAAGAGGTCAGTAGGCTAAAATCCTTCACCTGACAACTCTACATATTAAATTTGGCTTCATGCAGGCATACCAGATCTCAGTCAGATCCAGATCTTTTCTCTCCTTTATCAGATCCAAAGAGATTAGTAATAATTGCATCTATTAGATGTAGGTTAGAAGCCTCTCTTGTTTCTTCTGCCTTTGTTTTATCTGAAGTACCCTCACAATCTGACCCTTCTCAATCAACTCCAATACCTGCTGAATTATCAGATCTTCCTCCAAAAGTTTTAGAACTCCTTTCTAGAGGAGTAGATCTTCAAACTGCACTATTAGTTCATCAACTTGAGGCCTTTGAAATTATTCCCATTTGGAACTTTCTGATAGTGAAGAAGATCCTAAACTTTCTCTTTATGAATTTAAACTAGTTGATTTTAAATCTTCTATTATACATACTTATCCCTCTACTTTTGCTAAACCTAAAGAGGAGCTTAGTATTTATACTAATCCTCTAGCTTTTGAAGATCCTGAAAAGGTTTTACCTGAAGTTCAGAAATTGGTTATTAATCCTCAATTTTTCTAGAATTCCAAATCTTCATTACAACCATCTTCCAGTAAAGTTGTTTCCCCAAACAAGACAACTCTATTACAGCGTCAAATGGATGGTTTTCAACCAATTGTAGCAGCACAGTATGCAGCCTTAGTTCTTCCACCAACAACCCAAGTTCATGCTTTTCCTTATGGGTATTTGAAACATTTACCTAGATTTAATGGAGAAATGGGTTCATCTGTTGAACATCACTTGGTTGCATTTCTAGATTTTGCTGACAACATGAATATTGAGCATGAAGATGTTTACATTAGACTTTTTGTTCAATCATTAGAAGGAAATGTTAAAATATGGTTCAAACAATTACATACAAATTCTATTAATTCATGGGCTGAACTAATCAACATTTTCAAGAATTAGTGGAGAATAAAAAATGATCATGTTTACTATTTAACATAATTTGAAGATTTGAGAAGGAATCCTAGTGAACCTGTTGTTGATTTCATTAAGAGATTCAATAAAATTTATAACAAGATGCCCCCAGATTGTAAACCTCCAGTTATTGCTGCTAAAGTTAGGTTTTCCAAAGCATTTGAAGATGATTTTGTTGTAATGCTTAGAGAGAGAAAATCTGAAACTTTAGCAAACATGCAAAATAATGCAATGGAAGTCGAAGCTAATAGGTTAGCATCTAGTAAATTGAAAGCAAAGGGAGGAAAGGCTGAAAAGAAAATGAAAGTTAGAGAGGAAAGCACCCCATCATCAAAAACCAAACATGAAGAACACAAAATTGATGAAATGTTGATTTTTAATGTACCTTGGACAAGTGGTTTCCCATGGGTTAGTATCTACCTAGGGTAAAGTGTCCAAAATAATTATTTTCCTAAGTGTGACTTTATAAAGTGAAAGTGACTTTATAAGCGGTAAAGTCAATGTTAAATTATAATGTGAAAAGTGACTTTAGACATAAAGTACAATGTGGGTAATATATTTAATGGGTGATTTAAAAAATAGAAAATGAGAATTAAATGCACTTTTATTCTCATCCCTTTATCTAAATGAATTTGAGCCATTAGATCTTAGGATTGCCCAAAAGTCATTTAAGAAAACAAAAGGGGGAAAAGAAAAGAGAGATTGCACGCATTCATTATTCATGAGCAGATTGGAGAAAGGAGGCTAAGAGCTGGAGAAAAGTTCTGAAGGAGAATTTGTTGCAGCAAGTTGAAGGAGTAATTTCTGGGCAAAGCTGGGCACAGAAATCAAGGCCTAGAAAACAACAGAAGGTACAGTACAAACAACATTTAATGTTGTGAGTTGCACGCTATTCGAGAGAAGTTTTTGAGAAAAAAAGAAAAAATTGAAAAAAAATCGTATAGTCCATACAGTCTGTAGGGAATCCGTACAGTGGTATCCGTACAATACATATTTTCAGCTTCAAGTGGGCACAAAAATCGAGGAAAAGTGGGCACAATTTTCAAGGAGTTTTGGGCTGAAGAGATAAGTTGTATTTTATTGTTTTGTTTTGTCTGCAAATGTATTTTTCCTGAACTTGAAAGTTGAATAAATTTTAAGATCTCTCTAACAGGTTTTCCCTGGAGAAGATTGAAGAGGTTTTGCCTGGGTCCAAGTTGACCAAAAATCTGTGTATTTTTATGTGTGTTGCTGGTCTATTTATGTCCATATTTATTTTCAGCATGTGTTGACAGTCCCATGTGTTTTAATCTGAAAATTTCATTTCCAGAATTCTATATGTTGAATGTATGTTTATGGGAAAGGGCATTTAACTGAATGGGAGTGATAAGGTGAAATGAAAATCGGGTTGGGGTTGCAGGAAACATTTTAGTCATCAAATTTCAACATGAAATAACCTCTCTAGTAAGAAATCTGTCTAACAAAATCTTAAGAATGGAAGCACAACCTAGAGTAGCCCAACAAGTTGCAAATAGACCACAAGTTCAATATAGAAGACCTTTTCAACCTCAAATTTTGCAAAAACCAAACACTGATCAACAAATGCAACCTCCCTTAATTATTGATGATCAAGATCCTGAAGAAACTGTTACTATTAATACAAATGATATCAAATATTTTGAAGTTCCATCATCTCATAATGTTATTATTCCAATCAGTCAATATTAGTCTCTAATTCAAAATCAAGAAAACTCCCAAATTTCTAAATATCAAGCTTTTTCTGAATTCCTCATTGTTGAATTAAATCGAAGGTATGACTTAAGACTAAGACCAGGACTTGGTAGACTAGTCGAAAAGGTTACCTTTGATGAAACTCAAGTAAAAACAACCGAAACACAAACATCATCATTTCAACCATAGAATCAGTTACAAGAATAGAATACTTCTAGAAAATTTGTTCCAACTGTTTTTAATGTTGAGAAAGAGTTAGAAAGAGTTAAAATTCCAATTCCATTATCTAAACTCTCCAAAAATCTAGGTTATAAACATCAAGTCTCTAAATGGATTCAATATTCAAGTGTTGATGCAGAGGGGGATGTCATTAGTTTACAGGATGAAAAACCTTCAGTTGTTTTTGGTCCTAGTTCAGATATGATTGATGAAAGTGTACCTCCTTTTTATGTCACTTTGAAAGTTCATGATTACCTTTTATACAATTGTATGTTAGATTATGGGGCTTCCCATAATCTAATGCCTAAAGTAATCATGGATCAACTTCAATTGCAAATCACTAGACCATATCATGATTTGTATACTTTTGATTCCAAGAAAGTACCTTGCTTGGGATTAATTAAGGATTTAGTTGTAACACTTGCTTAGATCCCTGTGAAAAGTATAGTCTTGGACATAGTTGTTACAGATATTCCCCCAAAATTTGGAATGTTATTATCTAGATCATATTGTGTTAATTTGGGAGGAACTCTACAAATGGACATGTCCTATGCTGCAATCCTAGTCTATGGAGGTGAACATCTAAGACTATACCGAGAAGAAAGATTTATCAGTACAGTTTGTAAAGAAAATCAGGCAATTAATCATCCCATTTATGCAATTGATCAAGATTTTGGATGCTTTACTCTAGCTGTTAATGATCTTCCAAATCCTCAAATCAACATTGAAGAAACTGTCAATACACCTCACTTTTCAAACACTAACATTTGGAAAATGTATTTTGATGGAGCATTTTCTAAAGATGGAGCTGGGGCTAGAATTGTACTCATTTCTCATGATAAGAAAAATATAACCCAATCCTTTAAATTAGATTTTGAAGTCACAAATAATGTGGTAGAATATGAAGCCCTAATTTTAGGATTGGAGTTAGCTAAGAGTTTGAAAGTTCAAAACTTGGCAGTATATCGTGATTTGTAGTTGATTGTAAAACAAATCAGAAATATTTGTCAAACTAAGCATCCTAGACTCAAAGCTTATAGAAATGAAGTTTGGATTGTGTGGAAAATTATTT
Source organism: Pinus tabuliformis (assembly GCA_031772625.1). Taxonomy (NCBI): domain Eukaryota; kingdom Viridiplantae; phylum Streptophyta; class Pinopsida; order Pinales; family Pinaceae; genus Pinus; species Pinus tabuliformis. Next base: position 143,350,894 of record CM062812.1, read on the forward strand.
TCAAGCCTTGAATATCACATCAATCCCAAGAGAAGAAAATATCCATGTTGATGCTTTGGAAATTTTTGCTAGTTCTTTCAAAATTATTGATCCTCTGCAATTATATTATCAAATTGAAGTAAATTACAGACCTTCCATTCCTGACAATTTGAAACACTGGCAATTTTTTGAAGATGATGAGCAGTTAATTTTTTTTTTATAAGCAATAGATGAATTTTTTGCTTTACATGTCGAAGAAGAAAATATTGATGAAATCAAATCAAATGAGGATGATTCAAATCACATTTAAAACAAAAAATTGTTGATCGTGATCTCATTCAATTATCAAATAATTACATCCCAAAGGGATTTGTTCCCTACGATTTTTTTTTTTTTTACCATAATGATGTCTCAAAAACTTCATCATTAAATTCACAACAAGAAGATTCTGAAGATTGTAATATCGATACTTCTGAAGAAATCAGAAATGTTAAAATTTCAGTGTCATTGCCTCAAAAAATGAAAGAAAAATATATCAATCTTTTTAAACATTACAGAGATGTATTTGGATGGTCATACGAAGAATTGAAAACCGATGACACAACCATTATTGAGCATAAAATTCCTCTCAAACCAGGAGCTAAACCATTTCAGCAGAAATTAAGAAGAATAAATCCAGTCTTGCTTCCAATCATTGAGAAAGAAGTAAAGAAGTTATTGGATGCAAAAATAATTGTTCCCTTAAGATATTCTAAATGGATAGCTAACCTAGTGCCTGTTAGGAAGAAAAATGGAGAAATAAGACTATGTGTTGACTTTAGAAATATGAATAAATTGTCTTTAAAGGACAATTATCCATTACCAAAGATGGACCAATTACTTCAGAGAGTATCAAGTTCTAACAGGATTTCAATGTTAGATGGTTTTTCTGGATATAACCAGATTCTAGTTAGTCAAGAAGATAGAGAAAAGACAACATTTACAACTCCATGGGGTACATTTATGTATGCCAAGATGCCATTTGGTTTAATCAATGTTGGAGAAACATTTCAAAGAGCAATGGATTTGGCATTTGTTGGTAAGATAAATAAATTCATTGTCATTTATCTTGATGATTTAACTGTTTTCTGATTCTGATGATAAACACATGAAACACTTGAGGAAATTTTTGAAAGATGCAGAAAATATGGGATTTCTCTTAATCCTAAAAAGTCACTTTTTGTAATGAAAGAAGGAAAGCTATTGGGACATATAACATATAATTTCAAAGGAAAGAGTTTTTATCGATCCAAAAAGAGTTTCAGCAATTCAGGTAATCAATTTGCCTAGAAACAAAAAGGAAATTCAGTCATTTTTAGGAAAGATAAATTTCTTAAGAAGATTTATACCTAATTATGCTGAGATTGTGAAAGATATTATTGATATGCTTAAAAAGGACCATGAAGTTAAATGGACAGTACATGCTAGATATTATTTTTCACAGATCAAGAAGGCAATTTCAGAAGCCCCAGTACTAGCTAGTCCAGATTACACACAACTTTTTAGTATCTTCTCCTTTGCCTTAGATACTACCATAGCAATTGTTTTACTACAAAGAAATGATGATCAATACGAGCATCCAATTGCCTTTTTCAGTAAGGTTATGAGAGATGTTGAACTAAGATATGACATCATAGAGAAACAATCTTATGCCTTAGTACAAACTTTGAAAGCATTTAGGATTTATGTTTTACATTCTCCTATAATTGCTTATGTTCCCAACAATGCAGTAAAAACAGTTCTAACTCAACCTGATATAGATGGAAAGAGGGGAAGATGGATTACTAAGATACTTGAGTTTGATCTAGACATCAGACCTACCAAGTTGGTGAAAGGACAAGGTTTAGCTAAACTTTTGGCTAAATCAAATTGTAAAATACTTGGTATCAACACTATCATGCAGATTTCAGGTGAGAAGAATCCACAAGAACCTTCTCAGATCTCAGGTGAGAAGAATCTGCAAGAACCTTTCAGATATCAGGTGAGAAGAATCCACAAGAACCTTCTTCCAGTGCAGTTCCTCTTCCACTTCCTTTACATATTGATGATTTTTTTTTTACTTTCAGATTGATACAAAGACATGGTGCATTTTCTTCATGATTTTGAGTATCCTCTTGAATTAACAAATAATAAATGTAGATCTCTTAGAGTCAAGGGCATGAAGTATTGTATAATAAATGCAAATTTGTATTGGAAGGATCCTTTGAATATCCTCTTATTATGTTTGACTGAGAGTGAAATTGAAGGAGTAATTGAGCAGTTTCATGAAGGCATTTGTGGAGGACATTATGCTTGGAAGGAAACTACATATAAAATTTTGAGCGGGTTTATATTGGCCCAAATTGTTTGCACATGTTGGAGAAAAGGTGAGGAGTTGTATCCTATGTCAGATATTTGCTGGAAAATAGAAGCTAGCAGCACTTCCTCTTGTTCTAGTTTTAGTTGAAGCTCCTTTCTTACAATGGGGATTAGATTTCATAGGTGAAATAATTCTAGCTTTCAACATTCGACATAGATGGATATCAACAACCCTTGATTATTTCACAAAGTGGGTAGAAGCAATTCTTGTTAAGAATGCAACTGATATAGTGGTGATAAAATTCATTGAAGAAAACATTTTGTCCATATTTGTTTTCCCAAGACAAATTGTTACAGATAATGCTCGAGCTTTCAGTAGTATCAAAATGATAGAACTATGTTAGAAATATCATATTACATTACATCATTCTACATCTTATTATCCACAAGGTAATGGGTTGGTAGAATCATCAAATAAAATTATGGTTAAATTCATCAAGAAAGTATTAACAGGTCACAAAATGAGTTGGGACAATCATCTCAAATATGCAGTATGGGAAAACAAAGTTTCACCTAAAAGATTTACTAGTAAATCTCCTTTTCAACTTGTATATGGAAATGAAGCAATTCTCCCTACATAGTTAGCATTTATAGTTATGAAGTTTTTGGAGGATTCATATGAAGAAGCAGATGTTTTTTCAAGAAGGATCAATTAGATCATTCAGCTAAATCAGGACAGAGATGAAGTTCAACATAAACTTCGACAATATAAAGACAAAATGAAGAGTTTGTTTGATAGGAAGGCTAGAGAAAGAGATTTCAGACAAGGAGATCTAGTGTTAAGATGGGATGCCAGAAGAGAGGAAAGAGGTAAGCATGGAAAGTTTGATAATTTATGGTTGGGACCTTTCAGCATTGCAGAAGTGAAGGGAAACAATACATTCATTTTACAGAACCTGGAAGGATAATATTCCTCATTTCCAATCAATGGGCAATACCTCAAGCATTATATTCAGTATTAAATGTTTGTAATCATCATCATTGTAAATTTCCGGTTTTCTTTAAATTTCAGCAGCAAGTGTGATTTTCACAACAAAGACTCCATAGCCTGAGGAGAAGGCACATGGATATGCAAGTTCTCTACATCCCACAGGGGGAAGCAGTCCCCAAATGGAGCCAATGTTGTAACTTATTTTTACCCTATTAATATTTTTTAGTTCTTTCTTTATGTTCAAAATAAATAAATAAAATAAAAAATAGAGAAAAAGGAAAAATAGAAAAATAGAAAAAGAAATAAAAGAATGAAAAGAAAAGAGCATAAAAAAAGAGTCAAAAGAAAGAAAGAATAAGAAGGGATTAAAAAATAAAAGAATAAAATATATCCCAATAATAGCGCGCACGTTTAAATGCTGCTCACTATTGTTTGTTATATTTCATGTTTTAAAATAAAATTATTGATTTGTATAAATTGATGTGACCGCTGCCCGTCAATGGTTAACAAATGCACAATTTTCAATGGTTAAGATCGGGCCCACCCAGATCAACGACCCTCGATCAATAGCGGGACCCCTTGCATTCCTGAACGATAATGAAGGGCGGGTTCACAAAGTTGATTCCTTATAATACATTTTCCCTACGTGCCAGCCCCCCTTCACTCAATACCACTTACCATGCTCACCCCCCCCCCACACCCGCAAACCACCCGCCCAGATTCGTATCTCCCGCCATTTTTATCATCCACGAACATTTTGCTACATATAGCCATTTTTATCCCTCTCGCTAAAACTAGTAAATGATTGCTGCCTAGTCTTATCTCTCGCCAACGTTCTTCTGCATTTAATCCTTCGCACAAATAATGGTCAACTAAACTAAAAATTATTATTCGCTCCTAATAAAACTTTGGTATCCTTTTCAAATTGACCATTTTCCAATTCTGGCTATCTCTGCAATTCTCAGAATCGTCATCATTTTTAGTTAACTCTCTCTAAATTTCCTCAGTAATTTTGTTTTTCCTAATGGCTTCCCATAAAGGAACATCAAAAGTGCGTGTAGATGATCCTTTGTTTCCCTTTGTCATTAACTTGGATGAACTCCCACTAGTTGACACTTAGTTTAAAATTGTAGAGACCAATTGTGAATTCGACCTGTACCAACTTCACAATTGGGCATTTCTAAAATACAAAGACGCCAGTGATGAATTCTATTTATGTGAATCCCCATGTTGGGTCCCTATAATACTAGTGATTACCCCATTACTATTGTAGTTATACCCCTTATTTATATTGTTGTGCCCCTATTACCCACATATTGTTATTTCTGTGCCCCATAGAATCCCTCTTGTTATTTTTGTGGCTTTATATTATTATTGTTAGGTCGGCTGGATTATATTGTGACTCCTTAGACTCCTATATATAGAAAGGAGGTTTTGTCATTTGAATCATCCAAGAATTGTTCATTTATGTAATGTAAAGGAGGTTGCCCCCTCGAAGAGGCTGAATTCTAAGGCGTTGATCTATCTTTTCTATCTTTTCTTGAGCTGGTTTCATAACATTTGGTATCAGAGCTTTGGATTCTAGGGTTTCGCTGCTCCAAACAGGTCATCGTGGCATTTTCGCTATAACTTTTTTTCTGTGACGTTTCAGAAGTCGCAAAAAAAAACCCATTTGAGAAGAAATCGCGCTGAACCTTGGGTCCGAATTTCAGAGCTTTTCGCGCGATATTTGCGGAGATATGATCTGAGGAAGTTGGTCTTTTTGCAGACTCCTGAATTACATTCAAAACAGGTGACCTGGGGAAAATCGTCATAACTTTCTCTCTGTGGATCGGATTGAAATTTCGTAAGAAGGTACAGAAAGAGGACGGACTGTAGTTTGTTTTTATATCTTTTTTAGATCCAAAGGTCAAAACAGTGACACGTGGCACTTCATACAAGTTCGCTCTACTGAAAGTCTATAATCAGTCACTTGGGAGATTTGCATAACTCTTTCTTGGAGAATCCAATTTGGGTCAGACTTGTGGCATTGGAAAGAGGCAGAAGGCTACTACAGTTGCAATTTCAGAACTGGATGATCCGAAATTACAGAGATACATCAGATTCAATATCAGGCTTCTACAAAGTGAAAAAAGGTGTGTAGTTTTTTTTTAAATTTTTGCGTAAGCTTGGTTTGAAGGAATTCAAAGGGCATAGTAAAGCATTATTATCGGTAACTGATGCCCCGAGGAAAGAAAATGCAAACACCTAGTAAGGAACCTGAAAGCTCTAGCATGACTCATGAAGAAGAGGAAGAAATGCTACATGATATATCAAAATTACAAGAACAAGTGCAACAAATGTCACGCTCACAAAAGCTAACAGAAGCTAAGATAAATGGCGTGGAATCTAAGATAAAGGGCATGGAAGCTAAGATGGATGATTCGAAGACAGATTTGAAGAGAGACATGGCAGATTTGAAGACAGACATGGACGAATTGAAGATAAATATGAATAAGTTGCTACAAGAAATGGGCACTAAGGTGAAAGGGTAGTAAAGGAAACTCATGATGAGAACAAAAGAAATGTTAATCATGATTCCATAGATCTAATGTTGGATCGAAGACTCACCATATTCCAAAAATCGATATGAGGAAGTTTGATGGCAAGGATCCCGCCACATGGATATTACAGATGGAGCAATTCTTCGATCTCAATAATGTGCAAAACACACAAAAGGTACGTATGGCAACTGTATATTTGGAACCAAATCAGTTTGTATGGTATCAATGGCTTTGCTCTCGTAAACAATTTATCACTTGGGCAATTTTTACGGAAGAATTGATAGCACATTATGAGGATACAAAAAGCAACACTTTTTTTAGCCAATTGATAAGTCTCAAACAAAAGGGTTCAATAATGGAGCACATTGAGGAGTTCCAAAAATTGAACATAAGGGTAAAAGATATTCCAGAGGAGCATAGGATTGATGTGTTCATAGGGTCTTTAAAGGATAATATCCAACATGATGTTCGCCTTTGGGAACCTGATTCATTAGAGAAGGCATTCAGGTTAGCAAGAAAAATGGAAAGCAAAATTATGGCAACCAGGAAGCATACCACTCACAACTATAAAGACGGAAGTGTTGTTGCCCCTAGTCTTCCACAACCTATAAGGTTGACACCACAACAATTGGAAGAAAAAAGAGCAAAAGGGCTTTGTTACAATTGTGATAGCAAATACACTAAAGGTCATAAGTGTGCTGAGAAGAAATTATTCTACATAGATTGTGAAGAGGAAGAAGAAAAGGAGCAAGAAAGGTCAAAAGAAGAGGATATACTCCAGGAACAAAGCCTAGATGAAGAACAAATAAATCCGACCATATCTTGTAATGCATTGGCGGGAATTACCACTCCTCAAACCATCAAGATAGAAGGACAAATCAAGAAGAAAAAGGTAATAGTGTTGATTGATTCAGGAAGCACCCACAATTTTATTCATTGTAGGGTAGCAAAAGAATTGAATTGCTTCCTATATCCAGCACCAGAGTGTCAAGTGATGATTGCAAATGGAGGAACAATAAATTGCTCTGGAAAGTGCCATAATATCAAGCTATCCATGGGAGAATATGTATTGACTAGCCCAATGCTTTCCATTCCAATGGGAGGTGCTGATGTTGTACTAGGAGTCCAATGGCTACAATCCTTGGGTACAATAGCTTTTAATTTTCAAGAACTTTTCATCAAATTTTCTACGGAAGGAAAGGAAGTTGAATTAAGGGGTATTGCAGGGAAACCAGGAAAGATAATCAGCTCTAATGGTATGACAAAGCTTCTAAAAAAGGAGCAAAGAGGTGTAATTGCACAATTATGTTCGCTAGATGTTTCCACATTGGAATCATCTATTTCTCCAGATCTCCAAAAAGTCCTGGACAATCATTCCAAGGTATTTGAGACTCCCAAAGGTCTCCCACCTATGCGTGATCATGATCATGCTATTCATCTGATTCCAGGAAGTGTTCCTCCAAACATCAGGCCGTACAGATATCCCTATGTCCAAAAAGTGAAATTGAACGTATGGTTGCAGAAATGCTAGAGGCTGGTATAATTCAACCGAGTCAAAGTTCTTTCTCTGCTCCAGTAGTATTGGTGCACAAGAAGGATGGATCATGGCGCATGTGTCCGGATTATAGGGAGCTCAACAAGCTCACTATTAAAGATAAGTTCCCCATTCCTGTCATTGATGAATTACTGGATGAATTGCATGGATCAATTTACTTCACCAAGTTGGATCTTCGTTCGGGATATCATCAAATCAGAATGAAGATTGAAGACATTCCGAAAACAACATTTAGAACTCATGAGGGTCATTATGAATTTTTGGTCATGCCTTTTGGCCTTACCAATGCACCTTCAACATTTCAAGGTTTGATGAATTCAATTTTCAAACCATTCCTTAGAAAATTTGTGTTAGTATTTTTTGATGATATACTAATCTACAGCAAGTCTTGGAAGGATCATGTTGAACATGTTGACAGGGTGCTACAACTATTGGAGGAGAAACAATTATATGCAAAAAGATCCAAATGTTTCTTTGGAGTCCAGGAGGTGGAATATTTGGGTCATATTGTATCTCATGAAGGAGTTAAGGTAGACCCTAGCAAAATTAAAGCCATTAAGGAATGGAAAATCCCCACATCCATAAAGCATCTGCGAGGATTTCTTGGGTTGACAGGGTATTATCGCAACAAAGGCCTTTGAACATATTAAAGAGGCAATGTGCCAAGCACCAGTCTTAGCTACACCGGACTTCACAAAAACCTTTATTGTGGAATGTGATGCTTCAGGAAATGGAATTGGTGTTGTTCTAATGCAAGATGAAAGACCCATTGCTTTTGAAAGTCGTCCAATCAAGGGAAAGTTTTTAAGCAAAGCTATTTATGAGAAGGAAATGTTGGCAATACTCCATGCACTTAAGAAATGGCGACCCTACCTAATGGGAAGACACTTCAAGGTAAAAACGGATCATGATAGCCTTAAATACTTTTTAGAACAAAGATTATCCTCTGAAGAGCAACAAAAGTGGGTCACAAAGATGTTGGGTTATGACTTTGAAATCATCTACAAAAAAGGGAAGCAAAATGTGGTGGCAGATGCACTCTCAAGAAAGGATGAGGATGTGGAAGCATTGTTGTGTGCCATTTCTATTATCCAACCAGATTGGATAAACGAAGCAAGGGAGGAATGGAAGAATGACGAAGAAGTGTGGGCACTTATTCGAAAGCTACAACAAGATTCCAGTACGTCTGATACATTTAGCTGGCAAAATGATTCGTTATGGTACAAAGATCGCTTATACCTCTGTAAGAATTCCCAGCTAAAACAAAAGATTCTTATGGAATTGCACACTTCTCCCTTAGGAGGGCACTCAGGATTTTTAAAAACTTACCACAGGGTTAAGAAGGAATTTTTTTGGGATGGCCTTAAATCAGATATTCAAAAGTTTGTGGCGGAATGTTTGGTTTGCCAACAAAATAAAGTTGAAACAATTAAGACACCGGGTCTATTACAACCTTTATCCATTCCAAGCCAACGTTGGGAGGAGGTTTCAATGGATTTTATCACAGGTTTACCCAAGTCTGAGGGAAAGAGTGTCATCATGGTGGTAGTTGACAGACTTACCAAGTATGCACACTTTTGTGCATTATCACATCCATTTAAAGCCAGTACAGTTTCTACTGCATTTATGGAAACAATTCAAAAGCTACATGGAAACCCAAAGATTATTGTAAGTGACAGAGATCCCATTTTCACTGGAAATTTTTGGACAGAATTATTTTCTTGTCTTGGTACTCAGTTAGCTCATAGCTCATCTTATCATCCTCAATCTGATGGGCAAACTGAGATAGTAAACAAATGTTTGGAAGGATATCTTCGTTGCTTTGTATCTGATAAACAGACACAATGGGTCAAATGGTTGCCTCTGGCTGAATGGTGGTATAACACTTCCTTCCATACAGCAACAAAAATGACCCCATTTATGGCACTTTATGGGTATCAACCACCATCCATCACATCATATTTAAGAGAAAATTCTAAGGTTCAGGCAGTGGAACATCACATCGAACATCAACAACAAGTCCTCCAACTCTTAAAGGATAACCTCGTGTTGGCACAAAATAGAATGAAACAACAGGCAGATCAACATCGCAGTGAAAGAAGTTTTGATGTAGGTGATTGGGTATTCCTACGGCTACAACCATATAAGCAAATGTCCCTAAAGCAAGCTAAGAAGGATAATAAATTATCACCAAAGTATTATGGTCCGTACAAGGTGTTGCAAAAGATTGGTACTATGGCATACAAATTGGAGCTTCCTGCAGCTTCTCGATTGCACCCAGTTTTCCATGTTTCATGTTTAAAGAAGGTTATAGGCGACAAGCTCCCAGTTCAAACAATATTGCCAGAACTTGACGAGGAAGGAAAAATTATATTGGAACCGGAAGCAGTCACAGAAACAAGAACTCGACAGCTACGAAATCGATCAATTTCAGAGTATCTTATCAAGTGGAAGAACTTATCCGCTGAAGATTCCACATGGGAGGATGAGAATTTTATGCAGAAGTATCCAGAACTACTCAAGCGTTGAGGACAACACTTTTTTGAAGGAGAGGGGCATGTTGGGTCCCTATAATACTAGTGATTACCCCATTACTATTGTAGTTATACCCCTTATTTATATTGTTGTGCCCCTATTACCCCCATATTGTTATTTCTGTGCCCCATAGAATCCCTCTATTGTTATTTTTGTGGCTTTATATTATTATTGTTAGGTCGGCTCGATTATATTGTGACTCCTTAGACTCCTATATATAGAAAGGAGGTTTTGTCATTTGAATCATCAAAGAATTGTTCATTTATGTAATGTAAAGGAGGTTGCCCCCTCGAAGAGGCTGAATTCTAAGGCGTTGATCTATCATTTCTATCTTTTCTTGAGCTGGTTTCATAACACCCCACGACCCCGGTTTTGTTTCCCTCAAACCCATCATTTTGCATAATTCATCGCCTAAGGTGAAAGCCAATATCTTCCTAGCCAAAGAGTTATAATCACTCAGAACAATGAAACTCTTTTCCATATAACAACTGAGTCAATTTTCCAAGCCCTCCAGCTAAACCCTCAAGACCCTTTACACCCTTTTTCTTTTGAAGCTCTAATGGAAATCTATTAGAATCTTTCTTTCTCATAGAGGACTCGCATGTTTGAGTCATTTTTACCAGAAGACTCAGAATTACCCAGAACAAACCCACCTTATCCCTCAGCAATGTTCCTTGAGATGTCTAGGCAGGTTATCTCCTTAGTATCTTGTCCGTTAGGATATCCCAGTGATCAATGGGTTGATGAAGTCATTTTGGATTTTCTATCAATGTTCTTTTCTGGTAAAAAGCCGTCACTTATGTTCAATTACAGTCAGCTTCTTTTCGATATAATTCATGATCAAATTTTAATGTTCAATGCTGAAGGATCATTTAAGCATCAGTCAGTCTTGCTTTACTTGTTCTTGTATCATCAGTCATAAAGATTCAACTTTCCTTTAGAAAAGTTGGATGTTGAAGGTAAACCTCGATAAGCAATCCATTGGACATCTTTAGTGATAAAAACCTCTAAAGAGTTTTCTTTCAGTGATTTTTTTAATCAATTCTTGTATATAGCTACTTGTTCATTAAAAAGTGATGCAGTCCCTAGGGTTTCAACGAAGATCAAGAGAATTTTGCATCTGAATGAGCAGAATAAGGTTGGAGATTGGTATAAATACTAGAATTTCATTGAACTCGGGATTTATGGATGCGAGCTTCAACCATATAAATTGCTAGTGTTCCTCCCCATGAGGATTTTTGCACTCGAGTACATTAGACAGATGATGAACATGGATGAGGTTCATTTTGTTTCTAGAAAACAAAAAGCTCAATTTAAATTGAAAGCACAAGTTGGTCCATTCATAGTCAACACTAGAGTTGCAGAAAAAGAAGTCAATGACTTATTGAGCCAGATGAAGTTTAAGTTGAGTTTTAGTTGTTCATATGATCCATTAGGAGTAATCTCATCAATGAGAATTGCTCATAAATCTGCACCATATATGCATGTGGAAAAACTTGAAATTGAGCAATATGCCAACAAGGAAGAATAAGAAGAGAATACATTGCAGGAGATTGAGGAGCCAATTTCTAGTCAAACAATATTAGAAACTCCAAGGATGACAGAAAAAGAGCTATAGGGAAAAAGAGAAAGTATATCTCCACCAGGGTCAAAGTTACAGAAATCAACATTTAAAGTATTCAAAAGGACGAAAATAATAAATCGTGATGAAGAATCTTCAAAAGGTCAATCTTTTGAGATCTTACTATAGTTGTACTATCAGCATGATCTTCTTTTTCATTACAGCATATTCATGAAGCCACATTGGATTCCCCTTCTTCTCCTTCTTGTCCAAAGGAGCAACGTATTTTTGCAAAATTCTTAGAAATGAAGAAGAAAAATGAGGCCCTAAAGACTTCCACATATGCAGAGTTCTAGAAGCAGTCTTCCACAACTTAGACTAGATTACTTGTTGCCCTTGACAGTGAAAAAGGTCAGTTCCAATTAGCATTTTTGGAACCAAAGGTCCTTGTGCCTAAAAGTGATGAATATTATAAAACTTATGTGTTTTCATTTGATACCAAGAAAATACATCTTATTGATCAGATTGACCTTCATAAGCAAGCAGGGGAAATGATATATTCATCTTTGATAAGTTTTGACATGACAACTTCTAAGCTACAAGCTTCTTTGAATAACATTCATTCCCAATTAAAATTGGAAAAGATGTCATCCCTAGTAAAAGACACTAAAATCAAAGGGCTTGAAGATTTAGTTATAAACTTAGGATTAGATACTAAAGATATAAAGGCAACTGAGGAAATAATCAAAAGCGGAAATGTTTGTTGATTTGGGGTGGCATCGGATGTGCTCTAGCTGTGAATATTGGTTGAGAGGCTAAAGCACATGAGATATCCAAGACCCAGAAATGGTTTGGGGAAATTATGCTCGATGAAGGAGATATTAAAATAATTAATATTTTTAATGGGTTCCTAAGTCTAAACTTAGGAAAATAAAAATATTAATAGGTATTAATATAAAACTAGGTTACAAGGTTCTAAATGACATGGATCAAGCCAAATCTAATCTTAGCCATTGATTAGAGATGTAATCTCAGTCGTTGAAGAATCAACAAAAAACGTATAAGCGGAGGCTTGAGGGTCAGTTGGAGATACACCAGAGTGATCAGTCAGTTCGATTTTCTAAATCGAGGTTTGCTAAGAGAAATCAAACCAGTGATTAGTTGTAGTGAGGGGCAGTGAGTGCAAGGCAGAGAGGTAGAGATAGTGTCGGAAGACTAGTGCAAAGGCAGAGAGGTAGACGCAGAGCCAGATGGATCCACGCAGAGGCCAGCAGGGACTACACAGAATCCAGAAGGGCCTGCGTGATTGACGCAGAGGTTTCAGAAGTGATGTAGAGGGCCAGAGAGGTTGCGCAGAGCCTCAGAGGGCTGACACAGAGGGTTTTAGGCTGACACAGAGGCTAGGAGGGCTGAAACAGTGCCTCAGAGAGGTGCTGGAGAGGGTTTCGTGGAGCAGACTTTCAAAATATCTGCTTCCAAAGAGAGGTATTACTGCCAAATTATTTTCTTTGTCAGGTGAGTCAGTTTGGCACGCAATGTACTGAAGAAAATTTTATTAATAATAAAACCTCAGAACTACTGCACCGATTTTCCCAAGTTGGGTTTTTCTAGGGACGATTTGTCCAAAAATAACAGTGTGCCTTGTGTGTTTGTTCATTTATTTCAGTTGTTGATCTATAGATGGTTGAGACTGTATTGTGTTTATTTCAGTGTTTATATGGTTAAATAACTTGTTATTAATTAAACAAGTAGGCGAAATAAACCATAGAATACAGATAAAATTTCTAACGGGTAATACTTAGAAATTTTAACAATGTTGATATTCAAGCATTGAGGAAACAATTGAGGCTTCCAACAGTTAAACATCCACATGCTCAAGAAGTAAATCAGTTAGATAAAGAGAAAGATATATTCTTCGAATGATTGTCGAGCAGAACATACAAATACATAAGATGGAAGCATAAATGGAAAAGTTAATCAAGGAAAGAGAGCTACATCTCAGTATTGGAGTAGCAACTTCTACATTAGTGACTTCAACATTAATGTCCACAACAAAGACAGAGTTCACTGGCCAAAATTCAACAGAGTCGTTGTCAAAAGCTATGGGAGACTTGTCATTAAAAGATATGGAAATTGAAAAACTCAGAACTAAACTAGAGAAAATTCAAAAATGACAAGATAAGGGATAATAATACATATCTTACCAAAGTTCAAAAAAATTTCAAATTAACCAGACAAATAGAGAAATATGAGAATAATTCATTGATTACATAGACATTGCCCGATGCAACGGAGAAGGTATGGATTGATATAAATTCTACCATGATTGAACTTTGAACATCTATTCAAATTATTTTTGAACAGGAGTTGGTGCAAATATCAAAAGAAGTCATCACAGGAATCAAAGAAGATTTGGAGCACGTGCCTAGACAAGGTTGCTAATAAAATAATCAAAGTACTCAATTCTAAACAAAAGAAGAACTGGAAGAATTTGGAAGTGAGGATAGAACTAATATTGTCCTAGAGGTAAGAAGAGTTTTGACAAAAATAAATTTGATGTTACAGTTAGAGAACAAGTGTCAAAATTTTGAAGCCCAAATTAAAAAGTTTCACAGAAAATTCAATACTCTGCGTCAAAAGGGACTTCCATCTCTATGACATTCTAGTGGCCAATTGAACCCACTAGAAGATTATCAGTACAAATTTCACTAGATAGCAACAGACATAACCAAATTTTCCAAAGTCAAAGGGATAATCAATGGTAAAGCATTCCTAGAAGGCCTAGAGTATGATCTTTTCATTCAGCATGAAGTTAACCATTTGTTCATCACTAGGCTGAATTTTGAAAAATACACAGAATTCGATGAGGCATATAGGAAAGTAACAAAAATTTCTATACCAGATGATAAAAGATGGAATAAGTTACTTGAACTCATCGAGTAAAATAGAATGCAAGGAATTCAATGACTAGACACATGAAAAGAAGGAACAGTAAGCTGAAAATGAGGGGCAGAAAGCAGAAAATTAAATTAAAGGCAACAATCATCAAACAACACCCTTAAATTGTGTACTAATTATTCGAATTGGTTTAGAATAACTACTTTCTAGTTCTATTTTTGTAAATTCAAAACAATTTCAGATATTATCTTATTTTGTAATAAATTTTAGTTTAGATCTAAGACATTTTTTGGAATTAGATGCGATAAGTATTGGGCAATTTGAAGAAGTCAAGGTTGAAACCTTGTAATGAACCAGTGACATGATTGTAATGCTCAAAGATATTTCTGAAGATAATTGAAGGATTTTGGATTCATTCTGAACACCTTGTGTATCTATGTGAGTTTTCCTTGTTATCAATTTTCTTTTTCATATTTATTTATGCACATGTTCAAGGTAACATAGAAGTTTGGGCAAGGCTAGATTGAATATCAATCTCCCTGAAAGCCCCTTCAAAGTTATAATTATTAAAAGAGATTAATTAATTGGAAAAAAAATTCTTAGTTAATTCCTCTAAATCTTTTAATTGTTGCATTCTGCCATCTCTTGAATGTGTATTATTTGGTTGTAGAAAACTTCTACATGCATCTACTGTATATGATAGATTAGATGTTCAATATGAATGTTTAATAATTATATACTTTCTTTGTTTATGCCTTTCAAATCAATTTAAAGATTAATTCCGTTAGGAATGAAAATCAACCCTTTAGTTTTCTCAGAAATACTTAGAAATCACATTTGTTTAAAGGTTTAATGCACTAGTCATCCATTTAAATCAAAACCTTACTTAATGCTTTGGCACAGTTCCCCAGCCTAGAAATGTCTACAACGATACCATTGTATTGCAAGCCTTTTGAGATCCTTGAGAGGATTGGACTAATAGCCTATTGACTTGCACTGCCTCTAACAGTGAAATTCCATGATGTTTTCCATGTTTCATTGCTTAAAAGGTATATAAAGGATGGTGATCATGTTATTGATTGGTCTGTATTGCAGGTGGAGCAAGAAGGAGAATTCCACTCGGATCCTCAGTGCATATTGTAGCAGAAGCAGCTCATGGTCAGGAATAGAGTCATAGAATAAGTTAAAGTGTAGTGGAAGCACCCGAAGAAGCTACATGGGAGATGGAAGATTAGATGCAAACCACGTATCCTTCTTTGTTTGCCAGTGGATGCTAAGCAGTTTTGGTATGATGTTTGGTATTTGTTTGGCATATGTTTTGCTAATGTTTCGGTATGTGTACATATGTATACGGATGTAGATATCGCCATGAGCTAAGTTGTTATGAAACCAGCTCAAGAAAAGATAGAAAAGATAGATCAACGCCTTAGAATTCAGCCTCTTCGAGGGGGCAACCTCTTTTACATTACATAAATGAACAATTCTTTGATGATACAAATGAAAAGACCTCCTTTCTATATATAGGAGTTTAAGGGGTCATAACATAATCAGAACCGACATAACAATAATAATGTAAGGGCACAATAATAACAATAGTGGGCTTCTATGGGGCACAATACTAACAATATGGGCACTACATGGTTACATCAATATATTAAGTGGGTTGTACTAATAACAATAAGGGGTTACACTAGTAGTATAGGGGCCTAACATGCCCCTCTCCTTCAAAAAGTGTTGTCCTCAGCGCTTGAGTAATTCTTGATGCTTCTGTATAAAATTCTTGTCCTCCCATGTGGAATCTTCAGTGGGTAATTTCTTCCACTTGATGAGATACTCTGAAATTGATCGATTTCATAGTTGTCGGGTTCTTGTTTCTGTGACTGCTCCAGGTTCCAATATGATTTTTCCTTCCTCTTCAATTTCTGGCAATATTGTTTGAATTGGGATCTTTTGCAACTTTTGAATAAGTGGCCATACTTCTTCGTCCTTCTTCCATTCATCCCTTGCTTCGTTTATCCAATCTGGTTGGATAACAGAAATAGCACAAAACAGTGCTTCCACATCCTCATCCTTGAAGAGTCTTCCCATTCGGTAAGGTCGCCATATTTTAAGTGCATGTAGTATTGCCAACATTTCCTTCGCATAAATAGCTTGCTTGAGATGTAGCAGTAAAAATACCCAATCACCTACATCAAAACATTTTTCACTATGATGTTGATCTACCTATTGTTTCATTTGATTTTGCACTGAAGTGGCGTTATCCTTTAAAAGTTGGAGAACTTGTTGTTGATGCTCGATGTGATATTTCTCTACTTGAACCTTTTTCTTCTTGATATATCCTTCTATCTCTAGATTTTGAGGAGTGGTAATTTCTTCCAATCCTTTACAAGATATGATCAGATTCATTTCTTGATGCTCGATGTGATCTTTCACTTCTTGAACATTTTTCTTCTTGATATGTCCTTCTATCTTGATAGTTTGAGGAGTGGTAATTTCGACCAATGAATTACAAGATATGGTTGGATTCATTTCTTCTTTCTCGATGTTATCTTTCACTTCTTTCAACTTTTTCTTCTTGATATGTCCTTCTATCTCGATAGTTTGAGGAGTGGTAATTTCGACCAATGAATTACAAGATATGGTTGGGTTCATTTCTTCTTACTCAATGTGATCTTTCACTTCTTGCACATTTTTCTTCTTGATATGTCCTTCTATCTTGAGAGTTTGAGGATTGGTAATTCTTGCCAATGCCTTACAAGATATGGTCTGATTCATTTCTTCTTTCTTTGGGGTGGGGTCTTGGCATATATCTTCTTCTTTTGATGTTTCTTGATCCTTTTCTTCCTCCTCTTCATATTCTATGTAAAATAATTTCCTCTCAACACACTTATGACCTTTAGTGCATTTGCTATCACAATTGTAACAAAGCCCTTTTTCTCTTTTTTCTTCCAACTGTTGTGGTGTAACCCTTGTAGGTTGTGGAAGGATAGGAGAAACAACACTTCCATCTTTATAGTTGTGAGGCGTATGCTTCATGGTTTCCATAATTTTGCTTTCCAATATGTCACAAAGCCCTTTTACTCTTTCCAATTGTTGTGGTGTTGCTCTAAGGAAGGTGTTGCTCTTTGTATCCTCATAATGTGCTATCATTTCCTCCGTGAAAATTGACCACGTAACAAGTTGTTTACGAGAACAAAGCCCTTTATACCATAAAAATTGATCCGGTTCTAAATATGAAGATGCAATACATACCTTTTGTAACAGTGGTACACTATGTAGATCAAAATATTGCTCCATCTGAAGTATCCAATTTACCGGATCCTTGCCATCAAACTTCCTCATCTTGCTTTTTCTTGATTTTAGGAGCTCGATCTTGAAACGACTGTAACTCTGTACTGTCCAATCTTTAAATTCTGAAATTGCAACCTGTAGTAGCCCTCTGTGTCCTCTTTCCAATGCCACCAGTCTGATCCAAATTGGATTCTCCAAGGAAGAGTTATGCGAAATCTCCCACAGTTACCTGATTATAGACAAGTTCAGTAGAGCGAAATTGTATGACGTGCCACGAGTCACTGTTTCAACCTTTGGATCTGAAAAAGATATACAAGAAACTACAGTCCATCCTCTTTCTATACCTTCTTACAAAATTTCAATCCGATGCTCAGAGAGAAAGTTATGACGATTTTCCCCAGGTCACATGTTTGGAATGTAATTCAGGAGTCTGCAAAAAGACCAACTTCCTCAGATCATATCTCCGCAAATATAGCGCGAAAAGCTCTAAAATTCGGACCCGAGGTTCAGCGCGATTTCTTCTCAAATGGGTTTTTCTTACGACTTTTGAAACGTCACAGAAAAAAAGTTATAGCGAAAATGCCACGATGACCTGTTTGGAGCAGCGAAACCCTAGAATCCAAAGCTCTGATACCAAATGTTATGAAACCAGCTCAAGAAAAGATAGAAAAGATAGATCAACACCTTAGAATTCAGCCTCTTCGAGGGGGCAACCTCCTTTACATTACATAAATGAACAATTCTTTGATGATACAAATGAAAAGACCTCCTTTCTATATATAGGAGTCTAAGGGGTCATAACATAATTAGAACCGACATAACAATAATAATGTAAGGGCACAATACTAACAATATGGGCACTACATGGTTGCATCAATATAATAAGTGGGTTGTACTAATAACAATAAGGGATTGCACTAGTAGTATAGGGGCCTAACATAAGTTATAAAGCTCCAATAAGTGGTGTGGTTGTTAACTTGTCATGTTGTCATGATGTTTTGTTGTTTTGCAGTTAGTTCATTGTTAATATTGCAACGAGCTAAGTTATAAAGCTCCATGGGAAGTATGTGTTATTTTCAGTAGTTTTGCTTAGGTCTTGGTGTGCTTTAACACCAAGGATGGTGTTCCCCAAGGGGGAGGGGTTTGTAATAATCCCTGGTTAAAGGTTCATGTAATAAAAGTTAATAAAGGAAAAATAAGACCACTGTTAAAGGACACTTATTCCAAGTTGAATGTTGGGCAAAGATATCTGATTGGGCATCACTAGATCTGTTTATAGCTAAGGGAAATTGGCAAAGGAAATGGATAAGGCATTAAAAAGGAAAAAATGTATTTTGGCACATTTATTTATGAAAATAAAGGAAAATAGGAGAAAAAGAAGGTGAAAGGTCACAAGTTGCATGTGAGGAGTAAATCAAAGGAAAATGATGGAAAATGAAGAAAATAGAGGCCTCGTTAATAAAAAGGCTTTTGAGGATCAGTTCATGGCTTTTGTCAATTTAGTTTTGGAGCTCTCTCATTATTTTTTCTCTCTCACAGTTGTGGACACTTAGATATTTCTTGGAGCTTTCTAATTTTGGAGCAAGGAAGGGAAAAGCAAACAAAGGAAGGACAAGGAAATTAAAGGAAAGCAAAAGGCAAGCAAGGAAGAGCAGGATCAAGAAACTTCACTAAGAATACTTGCAAGTAACATATTGCATGTGTGATTTCCTAGCTGGTATTGACATGCGTGGCTTTGCATGTTGGTATTTGGTTCTCTGGTTGTTGGTGGCATGGTCTTGTCGGGTTATGACAGTGGTTTTTAGCCTTGCCTTGCCTTTTTCTAGATAGCCATGGTGTGATGGGATTGTTTCCCAATTTTGAGCTTTGGAATTATCGAATGGTTTTAGAATCCAGGACGTAGGTGGTCTCAGGAAAATTTCCAAAGGCCTAGGAATCCCTTGACCGGTTTTGGCGGGATACATGGTAAAGCCTGGGGGTGGAGTCTTGATTTAGAGCCTAGTGATCCAGTGTGGATTGCGGTAAAGCCTGAGATACAAGGAGATGGAAAATTCCTCAAGGATAGTGATGGATTCCGGAGGCATTCCAACCTCAGTTTGGTTTTGTGATCTCAGTGCCGGTTTTGGTGAGATCACGGTTTGGTGAGGGTGGAGGTGGTTTAACCTTTAGATTACCTTGGTTGTTTTTGGATTAGTTTCTCCATGAGATCCCACATCCATGCTTGGAATATGGCACAGAGGTGACTGGCTGAAAGAAATATGTGGTTCAACCATGTCTATGGTCAGTGGTACTTGGAAGTCTCGAACCTGGTTGGCTCTTGTCTATGTTTAATAAAAGCTAAGTTCTCTTACTTTTGTACTTGTTATTATGTGGCCTTAATTGTTTTTATCTCATTGTTATTTACATGGTTTAATGTTGGTTATAAGCATGGTTATATGACTGGTTATAGTCATGTTTATTTCATGTATTTACTTGTAACTGAAAGGATAATGGATGCAAGACCTAATTGATGTCAAAACAGTTAAGGGAAGAGGGTGGTGATCCTTCTTTTCAAGTCCCATATGAGTTATCAGTAATTTATGTCTTGTATTCATGTCATGTAGATTGCATTGATGCCAAGTGTTTGATAGAATGTCAGTCCCAGCTGGGGATGGTCAAACCTAGTCCTGGAGCGAGTTTTTAGCTTGCAAGTATTGTTTTCTTGTAAATTTTGGATTGGGAAAGATATAGTGGTTTCTGGGCAATGACTTGGATTCTGGGCTTGAAAAGTGGCACAAATCCTGGAGTCATAGGCATAGGTCTGAGGAGAAAAGTCCCCATATGCGCCCATGCCTTGTTGTGGGAGCATCTAGAGCCTCCCATATGTTGATTTGGGGTAGCATCAGATGTGCTCTAGCCACGAAATTTGGTGGAGAGGTTGGGGCACATGAGATCTCCAATACCCAAAAAGGGTTTGGGCAGATTCTGAACAGATCAAGAGATATTAAAATAATTAATATTTTTAATGGAGTCCCCAAGTCTAAACTTAGGGAAAATAAAATATTAATGTGTATTAATATGAATCTATGTTAGAATGGTCCAAAAGACATGGATCAAGCCAGATGTAATCTTAGCCATTGATTAGGGACTTAATCTCGACCATTGATATGTCAACAGGAAAAGTATAAGAGGAGGCTTGAGGGTCACTTGGAGGATACACCAGAGTAATCAGTCATTCTATTCTCTAGAGCGGGGTTTGCTAAGAGGGATAGAATTAGTGATTAGGAGATGCAGCTGAGGGGCATTTGAGTACAAAGAGATAGAGAGGCAGAGATAGTGCTAGGAGAGCAGCACAGTAGCCAAGGAGAGTGATGCAGAGCCAGCTAGGTCTCATGCAGGGCCACGCAGAGGCAGTTGGGAGTTGCGTAGAGCCTCAGAGAGGCTAGCGTTGTTGTCAGAGAGGGCCAGAGGTCTGACGCTATGCTTCCCAAGGCTGACGCAGACCCATCAGGGGTGACGTAGGGCCAACATGGGATAGAGAGGGGCTGACGCAGTCCAGAGAGAGGCTCTGGGGTTTCTAGGGTAAATTTGTGCTGAGTAGCTGCTGGAAGGATTATCCACGGTTTTAGCCAGGAGATTTGTTAGAAATTGAAAGGTATTGCTGCCAAGGAAATTCTCTGTTGGGTAGGCCAATTTTGGCACCCAGATTTTACTTTGATATTGCTTAATAATAAAACCCTCAGATAGATGCACCGGTTTTCCCACATTGGGTTTTTCCGGGGACATTAGTCCAAAAATAATGGTGTCATATGGCATGTGTGTTTCTATTTCTTTTAGTTGCTGATCCGTAATATGTTGAGCATGCACTAGTGTTTATTTTCAATATTTACATTGAAAATAACTTGTTAAGGAAAATAACAAGTAGGTAGGAATAAATCAGATAAAGCGCATGGAGGGTTTCTAACTAAGTAAATTTAGAAACTTCAACATGGTATTAGAGCGTGATTACAGATCATGGGAGGACTAAAGGACATCAGCCGAGTGGATCAATAGCAGCAGAAAATAGCTGTCCTGAGGTGACAAAAGTTGTTTCTAGCAAAACATCAACAAGGGAAGGGTGACACAGTGCCTGCGTCATCAAGGGTGAGCCGAGAAGAGGTAGCGAAAAATCTAAGGAGGCAAAGGGAGCCTCACGCAAAGCCACATAGTAGCTGGGAAGGCTAACGCAGTTGGCTAAGGAGGTTGGGTTGCTGGAACCAGGATTGCACAGAGCCTAAGAACTCTCACCTTCAGGTTGCTGGGGTTTAGAAGGCTATGGGAATATTGCAGAGTGGATCTGGTGAGGTACTTTAGTCAAAACAGTACCTGACATAGCAAGGCTAGAGGAGTTGCTACCGAGGGTTTCTAGCCAAGGAACCCAGATCAATGGTGCGGTTGCATAAGACGATCAGAGTAGGGGGCATCTCAACAATGGCAAAAGGATTTCTAGGAGGGAAATGAGGACTCAGAGGGAGTCCAGAAGAGAACTTCCAAATGAAAAGTAGAGACTCAGAGGAGTCGAATAGAGAACTTCCAGGAGGGAAGTAGAGGAGCATCATGGCACTACACGGAGTAAGAGACTAGGATAGACTGGACAGAGCATCGAACTTTGTAGTCTGGAAGGCCAGAATCTTATTTGTACTTGATAAGAATCATGTCAAGAACTTTGCCTTGAAGGTAATAGCTATCCCAATTGACCCCAATGATAATGACAAGTATGAGGAAGCGATGGCGAGGGCCAAGAGCATTATCCTTGACGAGGTCAAGGATCATGTAGTACCACACATAGCCGAGAAGGAAACAACATTTGAGATGTGGGAGGCTCTCAAGAAGCTGTACCAACATACTTCTGTGCAGAGAAGAATGATGCTTGAGAATCAGTTGAGGTCGTATCAGATAAAGAAGGGAGAAACGATTGACACCTTCCTTGGAGGACTGTATGAGATCCGAGATCAGTTGATTGCTATAGGGGAAACACTAGATCAAGAGCTGATGGTGAACGCAACCCTGAATGTTGCCTCAGAAGACTGGGAGGTATTTTTTCAAAGTATATTGGACAAAGGGACTCTTCCACCTTGGGACAAGATGTGGGTAGCTCTTCGACAAGAAGAGATCAGACGGCAGTCGAAGACGGGTAGCAACAGCAAGGGGATCAAAGTCAAGCAGGAGGAGGAAGACGTGGCCGTAGCATATGAGGGAAAGCAGGAAAAGCAAAAGAAGAAAGATATCTCCAAGATCAAGTGCTTCCACTGTGGGAAGCTAGGTCATTATGAAACCCAGTGTCCAAGGAAGAGGAGTAAGAGAGAGACTTCTAAGACTAAAGCAGCGCCGACATAGGTAGAGAAGGAATTTTTGATAGACAATGACTGTGCCATGAGTGCACATACGCCACTTGAGCGAAAGTGGGGAGATATCGAGTTGTAGTCAGGCGGACTACAGGCGATGAGGGGCATGATCGTTGAGGTACTCAGCCTCTTGGATTAGACCTTGCTAGGGAGCCCCAATGAGGTGTAGCAGGACTAGCTAATGTGGGTAGAGATGGATGTGGATGGAGTGGCAAAGAGTGCTATAGTGTAGGAGTCCTGAGATAACGCAGGGATAGCAGGCTGCAGCAGTGTGAGAGGCACAGGAGTGTTACACCAGTGCAGGATGGCACAGAGAGGTGTGTAATGGTGTGAGATGCAGGGAGTTGTTGCAGCAGCGCAGAGGTCAGAGAGGGAGCACTTGTCAGTGGTAGAGGTAGCTTCAGCATTAGTGAGTGTCTCTAGCCCAATTGGGAGTTTAGATTGTGAGATCAGTTACTTACTTCTCAGTAACTAAGTTGTAGTGCAGCAGTGGGCAACACGATGCAACATGATGAGAGGAGGTGCAGTGTGGATGCAGTGCTGGGAGAAAGGACCAGTAGCAGCATGGATGCAGAGGGAGCTGTCGTATAGATGCAGCAGTGGCAGTGGCAAAACCATGGGAAGCAGTACAGTATGCAACAATGTAGAGGATGTTGGGAAGGAAGGCATAGCATCAGGTACCGATGCTGGATGATCAGAGTAATACTCAGTGAGGAGTATTGTTAGAGCATAGTCCTCGCTAAGAGGGAGTGTTGATTTGGGGTAGCATCGGATGTGCTCTAGCCACGAAATCTGGTGGAGAGGTTGGGGCACATGAGATCTCCAATACCCAAAAAGTGTTTGGGCATATTCTAAACAGATCAGGAGATATTAAAATAATTAATATTTTTAGTGGAATCCCCAAGTCTAAACTTAGGGAAAATAAAATATTAATGTGTATTAATATGAATCTGTGTTAGAATGGTCCAAAAGACATGGATCAAGCCTGATCTAATCTTACCATTGATTAGGGACTTAATCTTAATCGTTGATATGTCAACTTGAAAGGTATACGAGGAGGCTTGAGGGTCACTTGGAGGATACACCAGAGTGATTAGTCATTCTATTCTCCAGAGCGGGGTTTGCTAAGAGAGATAAAATTAATGGTCGGGAGATGCAGCTAAGGGGAATTTGAGTACAGAGAGATAGAGAGGCAAAGATAGTATCGGGAGAGTAGCGCAGTAGCCAAGGGGAGCGATGCAGAGCTAGCCAGGGCTCACGCAGAGGCAGCGGGGAGTTGCGCAGAGCCTCAGAGAGGCCAGCGTTGCTGACGCAGAGGGCCAGAGGGCTGACGTAGGGCTTCCCAGGGCTGACGCAGGGCCAGCGTGGGACAAAGAGGGGCTGACGTAGTCCAGAGAGATGCTGACACTAGGGTTCAAGGGAAGATTTGTGCTGAGTAGCTGCTGGAAGGATTATCCGGGGTTTCAGCCAGGAGATTTGTCAGAAACTGAGAGGTATTACTGCCAAGGAAATTCTTTGTTGGGTAGGCTAGTTTCAACACCCAGATTGTACTCTGATATTTCTTAATAAGAAAACCCTCAGATAGTTGCACCGATTTTCCCACATTGGGTTTTTCCAGGGATATGAGTCCAAAAATAATGGTGTCATATCGCGTGTTTGTTTCTGTTTCTTTTAGTTGTTGATCTTTAATATGTTGAGCATGCAATAGTGTTTATTTTTAGTATTTACATTGTAAATAACTTGTTAAGGAAAATAACAAGTAGGTAGGAATAAATCAGATAAAGTGCATGGAGGGTTTCTAACTAAGTAAATTTAGAAACTTCAACACCAGACGCACCCTTGTCCATATCAAGGGAGCGTCCAGGGGTTTGATGTACTAAAAACTCAGTGGGACCTAGGGACTGGTCATGGGGATGACTGGGAAGGCTTATGGGATTCATGTAGCATATATAGAAGGTCTGCATTGTGGGTTTCCGTCAATTCCACTTCCTTAAGGTCACCTAGGAGGTAGAGTCTTGTCAAAGTAGCCCATCATCTCATGTTTACCCTGGGTAAGCCGGTGAAAGTGGGTAGATATGAGGGGAGGTGTCGTTACAAAGAAGGTGTGATCATTGCCTTATTGTTAAAGGAAATAGAGAGTGTATAGCACTAAAACAAAACAAGTGACCTTTGAAGGTTTGGAATGAAAACCAAATTGCTGCCAAAAAGCCTATGTCAATGTCCTTCAGTAGTGGCAACTACAGAAACCATCAAATTCCTTTAATATTAGATAATCACATGAGAGAGTGGCAAAGAGTTTGCCTGTGGAGAGGTGGCAGCGAGAGATGAGGTGTTAACTGGTGGGTTGTTAATGACAGCAAGGGAATTATTCAACTCTTCTAACTCGATATTTGAGTCATAGAACACAAATTTCTCCACCCTTGCTAATCAAGTCGCAATGTCTTCAAGGCTAAAATAGATGTTTCGAAGAATCCACTTAATGTCCTCTTGTCCTGTAAACAATTTATATTTGTCTACCTACTTGTCTTGAAGAACCATACAAAGCAAGGTTTCCATTTGTTAGTACAATGTTATGGAATTAATAAAATGAAGTTGATGCTTTATGAATCTCCTTGGGTTAGGTATCCATTTGAGGCTGCCACATACAACCTCTGAACTAGAGAAATAAGTCTGACTGCCAAATTATTTTGTCTCAAGGAGGAGAATTTCCTTCCTTATTTTTGGAGGAACAGAGTCAAAGTAATTCACCACATACTCCCACCCAAACAACTGTTGATGTGAAGAAGACGAACCTGGCGCTCCACCTCCATGACTTGGCATTCTCTATCGAGGAGCCATTAGACCAAAGGGAGAGGGATAATACTGACTAAACAAATGACCATAAAACCAACGTGAACCACAAAAGGGAATGGCGTTGAAACAAGAGGTAATCAACCTAACTACAAGGGCATCATCAACAAATGTATAAAGAAGGGAGAGAGAGGTTTTCCAATCAAATGAAAATAAAAGAAAACCCCAGGAATTCATCACCCCCACAAGCTCTACCTGCGAAGAATTTCAGACTTGAGAAAAACACACGGAAGGCAAGATGGAAGTTCTTGAACATAGTATGATAAGAGGCAAGTTCTCGCCGTAAAAACCAAATGGAAAACATGCCTAGATACCAAACCTCACAAACAAAAACTAGGAAATTAAAGGATATGCCAATAGTATCTGAACCTTAAAGCGATGAGGTGGGCAGAACTGCCACCAATTCAAAGGATGGACCAATTCTTGTATTGTGAAGGAAGAGGACAAAAAACATTGACCCTCGCATGAATGTTAAAAACAATAATAAGAGGCCCAGAAGATGGAGTACTTAAAAATAAAATAAATCCTAAGAACAAGATGATAACAGTAAGAAAGCAAACCTAACCATTTGATTAGATGGGACAAAATGACCTGTAAAAGATCGCCCCCTAAAGTACAAAGTCAGAAGCAATGGTTGAGGACTAAGTGCTTTACAATGTGACAAGTCTAGATCAATAATATATTGGTCAAGATCATCAATTGTTTGTTACAATACATAATCATAATGATATCATTATTGAGGTAGGCATACCCATACTCATCATATAAGCCAATTTACATGTACATGTACAATAATCAGAATCACGTCCATTGATGACAGATTTTGGACCCATGCTCATAGCCATCATGCTTTGTAATCTTGTATGAATCCTGAAATCGTGGCCATCATACTTTGTAATCTTGTATGAATCCTAAAATCATAGCCCAGATGGATGAAACTAGATCTGGGGTCTTCTACCTTGTCACTCGATAGTATGAATCTAACCATGTGAATAAATGTTTTGGAGTCGAACATGGTAGATACCATCTGATTACTGGCCAATGATGTAAGTCGTTACTAGATGCGAGAGGAACCACTAATAATCATAGTGGTACTCAAGGTACTATAGTACAATCTATGTGGTGCGAATAAATGAGCTAAAGTTGAACACCACACAGAATCTTACGGTTGAAGGCCAATGATGAGAACCTATCGCTAAAAGCAAGAAAACTTGCCATTCAAGTATGCAAGCTCCAAGGAAGTGACTTGTTGCAGGAAGGCCTTAATGTATCCCCCATCAATGACATGAAACAGGGATCAAGATTTGAGACAGAAAGTGATGATACAAAGCTAGCTCAGGAGCGACAACCATGAAGTAAGGCTTAAGGGTATTGTAGTAGATGTCAACTAAGGGTGGACTATATCTTGAACGTATCAACGACACTGATATGGAGTTGGAAACATTGAATCAAAGAAACATCATGAAGGCTTTCATTAAGGTGTGATTAACATAAAGGCGAGTGGATTAAGGCGTGATTAGCTTTCATGTTCAAGAGCGAATCACTGCCATTAATAGGTTTGATTCCTTGTTTTCCGAATTTACCAATCATTCTTGAGCAGAACCTCTTTATTTTTGAAAAGATTGGGGAGAATAACATATGCTTGATCTATAAGTTCATCCTTCAAAAGAATCTGTTAGGTCCCTATAATACTAGTGATTACCCCATTACTATTGTAGTTGTATCCCTTATTAATATTGTTGTGCCCCTATTGTCCCCATATTGTTATTACTGTGCCCCATAGAATCCCTCTATTGTTATTTTTGTGCCTTTATATTATTATTGTTAGGTCGGTTGGATTATATTGTGACTCCTTAGACTCCTATATATAGAAAGGAGGTTTTGTCATTTGAATCATCAAGGAATCATTCATTTGTGTAATGTAAAGGAGGTTGCCCCCTCGAAGAGGCTGAATTCTAAGGCGTTGATCTATCTTTTCTATCTTTTTGTGAGCTGGTTTCATAACATTTGGTATCAGAGCTTTGGATTCTAGGGTTTCGCTGCTCCAAATAGGTCATCGTGGCATTTTCGCTGTAACTTTTTTTTTCTGCTATGTTTCAGAAACGAAAAAAAACCCATTTGAGAGAAATTGCACTGAACCTCGCGTCCAAATTTCAGAGCTTTTCACGCTATATTTGCAGAGATATGATATGAGGAAGTTGGTCTTTTTGCAGACTCCTGAATTACATTCCAAACAGGTGACCTGAGGAAAATCGTCATAACTTTCTCTCTGAGCATAGGATTGAAATTTCGTAAGAAGGTACAAAAAGAGGACGAACTGTAGTTTCTTTTATATATTTTTCAGAGCCAAAGGTCAAAACAGGGACACGTGGCACGTCGTACAAGTTTGCTCTACTGAACTAGTCTATAATCAGGTCACTGTGGGAAATTTGGCGTAACTCTTCCTTGGAGAATCCAATTGGGATCAGACTGGTGGCATTGGAAAGAGGACACAGAGGGCTACTACAGGTTGCAATTCCATAACTAGATGATCCGAAATTACAGAGATACATCAGAGGCAATATCGAGCTCCTACGAAGTGAAAAAAGGTGTGTAGATTTTTTTAAATTTTTTCTTAAGCTTGGTTTGAAAAATTATTTTGAAGGAATTTAAAGGGCATAGTAGAGCATTATTATCGGTAACTGATGCCCCAAGGAAAGAAAATGCAAACACCTAGTAAGCAACCTGAAAGCTCTAGCATGACTTATGAAGAAGAGGAAGAAATGCTACATGATATATCAAAATTACAAGACCAAGTGCAACAAATTTCACTCTCACAAAAGCTAACAGAAGTTAAGATAAATGGCGTGGAATCTAAGATAAATGGCATGGAAGCTAAGATTGACGATTTGAAGATAGATTTTACAAATTTTCTACAAGAAATACTTAATAATGGTGAAAGTGTAGTAAAGGAAACTCATGATGCGAACAAAAGAAATGTTAATCATGATTTCATAGACTCTAATGTTGGATCGAAGACCCACCATATTTCAAAAATCGATATGAGGAAGTTTGATGACAAGGATCCCGCAACATGGATATTACAGATGGAGCAATTTTTCGATCTCAATAATGTGCAAAACACACAAAAGGTACGTATTGCAACTTTATATTTGGAACCAAATCAGTTTGTATGGTATCAATGGCTTTGCTCTTGTAAACAAATTATCACTTGGGCAATTTTTACGGAAGAATTGATAGCGCATTATGAGGATACAAAAAGAAACACTTTTTTTAGCCAATTGATAAGTTTCAAACAAAAGGGTTCAATAATGGAGCACATTGAGGAGTTCCAAAAATTGAACATAAGGGTAAAAAATATTCCAAAGGAGCATAGGATTGATGTGTTCATAGGGACTTTAAAGGATAATATCCAACATGATGTTTGCCTTTTGGAACCTGATTCATTAGAGAAGGCATTCAGGTTAGCAAGAAAAATGGAAAGCAAAATTATGGCAACCAGGAAGCATACCACTCACAACTATAAAGATGGAAGTGTTGTTGCCCCTAGTCTTCCACAACCTATAAGGTTGACACCACAACAATTGGAAGAAAAAAGAGCAAAAGGGCTTTGTTACAGTTGTGATAGCAAATACACTAAAGGTCATAAGTGTGCTGAGAAGAAATTATTCTACATAGATTGTGAAGAGGAAGAAGAAAAGGAGCAAGAAAGGTCAAAAGAAGAGGATATACTCCAGGAACAAAGCCTAGATAAAGAAGAAATGAATCCGACCATATCTTGTAATGCATTGGCTGGAATTACCACTCCTCAAACCATCAAGATAGAAGGACAAATCAAGAAGAAAAAGGTAATAGTGTTGATTGATTCAGGAAGTACCCACAATTTTATTCATTGTAAGGTAGCAAAAGAATTGAATTGCTTCCTATATCCAGCACCAGAGTGTCAAGTGATGGTTGCAAATGGAGGAACAATAAATTGCTCTGGAAAGTGCCATAATATCAAGCTATCCATGGGAGAATATGTATTGACTAGCCCAATGCTTTCCATTCCAATGGGAGGTGCTGATGTTGTACTAGGAGTCCAATGGCTACAATCCTTGGGTACAATAGCTTTTAATTTTCAAGAACTTTTCATTAAATTTTTTGTGGAAGGAAAGGAAGTTGAATTAAGGGGTATTGCAGGGAAACCAGGAAAGATAATCAGCTCTAACGGTATGACAAAGCTTCTAAAAAAGGAACAAAGAGGTGTAATTGCACAATTATGTTCGCTAGATGTTTCCACATTGAAATCATCTATTTCTCCAGATCTCCAAAAAGTCTTGGACAATCATTCCAAGGTATTTGAGACTCCCAAAGGTCTCCCACCTATTCGTGATCATGATCATGCTATTCATCTGATTCCAGGAAGTGTTCCTCCAAACATCAGGCCGTACAGATATCCCTATGCCCAAAAGAGTGAAATTGAACGTATGGTTGCAGAAATGCTAGAGGCTGGTATAATTCAACCTAGTCAAAGTTCTTTCTCTCACTCCAGTAGTATTGGTGCACAAGAAGGATGGATCATGGCGCATGTGTCCGGATTATAGGGAGCTCAACAAGCTCACTATTAAAGATAAGTTTCCCATCCCTGTCATTGATGAATTACTAGATGAATTGCATGGATCAATTTACTTCACCAAGTTGGATCTTCATTCAGGATATCATCAAATCAGAATGAAGACTGAAGACATTCTGAAAACAGCATTTAGAACTCATGAGGGTCATTATGAATTTTTGGTCATGCCTTTTGGCCTTACCAATGCACCTTCTACATTTCAAGGTTTGATGAATTCCATTTTCAAACCCTTCCTTAGAAAATTTGTGTTAGTATTTTTTGATGATATACTAATCTACAACAAGTCTTGGAAGGATCATGTTGAACATGTTGACAGGGTGCTACAACTATTGGAGGAGAAACAATTATATGCAAAAAGATCCAAATGTTTCTTTGGAGTACAAGAGGTGGAATATCTGGGTCATATTGTATCTCATGAAGGAGTTAAGGTAGACCCTAGCAAAATTAAAGCCATTAAGGAATGGAAAATCCCCCATCCATAAAGCATCTGCGAGGATTTCTCGGGTTGACAGGGTATTATCGCAAGTTTGTTAAGAATTATGGGAGAATAGCAGCACCTCTAACAACATTATTGAAGAAAGATGCATTTTCATGGACTCCAGAAGCAACAAAGGCCTTCGAACATCTTAAAGAGGCAATGTGCCAAGCACCGGTCTTAGCTACACCAGACTTCACAAAAACCTTTATTGTGGAATGTGATGCTTCAGGAAATGGAATTGGTGTTGTTTTAATGCAAGATGAAAAACCCATTGCTTTTGAAAGTCGTCCAATCAAGGGAAAGTTTTTACACAAAGCTATTTATGAGAAGGAAATGTTGGCAATACTACATGCACTTAAGAAATGGCGACCCTACCTAATGGGAAGACACTTCAAGGTAAAAACAGATCATGATAGCCTTAAATACTTTTTAGAACAAAGATTATCCTCTGAAGAGCAACAAAAGTGGGTCACAAAGATGTTGGGTTATGACTTTGAAATCATCTACAAAAAAGGGAAGCAAAATGTGGTGGCAGATGCACTCTCAAGAAAGGATGAGGATGTGGAAGCATTGTTGTGCGCCATTTCTATTATCCAACCAGATTGGATAAACAAAGCAAGGGAGGAATGGAAGAATGATGAAGAAGTGTGGGCACTTATTCGAAAGTTACAACAAGATTCCAGTACATCTGATACATTTAGCTGGCAAAATGATTCGTTATGGTACAAAGATCGCTTATACCTCTGTAAGAATTCCCAACTCAAACAAAAAATTCTTATGGAATTGCACACTTCTCCCTTAGGAGGGCACTCAGGATTTTTAAAAACTTACCACAGGGTTAAGAAGGAATTTTTTTGGGATGGCCTTAAATCGGATATTCAAAAGTTTGTGGCAGAATGTTTGGTTTGCCAACAAAATAAAGTTGAAACAATTAAGACCCCAGGTCTATTACAACCTTTATCCATTCCAAGCCAACGTTGGGAGGAGGTTTCAATGGATTTTATCACAGGTTTACCCAAGTCTGAGGGAAAGAGTGTCATCATGGTGGTAGTTGACAGACTTACCAAGTATGCACACTTTTGTGCATTATCACATCCATTTAAAGCCAGTACAGTTTCTACTACATTTATGGAAACAATTCAAAAGCTACATGGAAACCCAAAGATTATTGTAAGTGACAGAGATCCCATTTTCACTGGAAATTTTTGGACAGAATTATTTTCTTGTCTCGGTACTCAGTTAGCTCATAGCTCATCTTATCATCCTCAATCTGATGGGAAAACTGAGATAGTAAACAAATGTTTGGAAGGATATCTTCGTTGCTTTGTATCTGATAAAAAGACACAATGGGTCAAATGGTTGCCTCTGGCTGAATGGTGGTATAACACTTCCTTCCATACAACAACAAAAATGACCCCATTTATGGCACTTTATGGATATCAGACATCATCCATCACATCATATTTAAGAGAAAATTCTAAGGTTCAAGCAGTGGAACATCACATCGAGCATCAACAACAAGTCCTCCAACTCTTAAAGGATAACCTCGTGTTGGCGCAAAATAGAATGAAACAACAGGCAGAACAACATCGCAGCGAAAGAAGTTTTGATGTAGGTGATTGGGTATTCCTATGGCTACAACCATATAAACAAATGTCCCTCAAGCAAGCTAAGAAGGATAATAAATTATCACCAAAGTATTATGGTCCGTACAAGTGTTGCAAAAGATTGGTACTATGGCATACAAATTGGAGCTTCCTGCAGCTTCTCGAGTGCACCCAGTTTTCCATGTTTCATGTTTAAAGAAGGTTATAGGCGACAAGCTCCAAGTCAAACAATATTGCCAGAACTTGACGAGGAAGGAAAAATTATATTCGAACCGGAAGCAGTCACAGAAACAAGAACTCGACAACTACAAAATCGATCAATTTCGGAGTATCTCATCAAGTGGAAGAACTTATCCATTGAAGATTCCACATGGGAGGATGAGAATTTTATATAGAAGCATCCAGAACTACTCAAGCGTTGAGGACAACACTTTTTTGAAGGAGAGGGGCATGTTAGGTCCCTATAATACTAGTGATTACCCCATTACTATTGTAGTTGTATCCCTTATTAATATTGTTGTGCCCCTATTGTCCCCATATTGTTATTACTGTGCCCCATAGAATCCCTCTATTGTTATTTTTGTGCCTTTATATTATTATTGTTAGGTCGGCTGGGTTATATTGTGACTCCTTAGACTCCTATATATAGAAAGGAGGTTTTGTCATTTGAATCATCAAGGAATCATTCATTTGTGTAATGTAAAGGAGGTTTCCCCCTCGAAGAGGCTGAATTCTAAGGCGTTAATCTATCTTTTCTATCTTTTTGTGAGCTGGTTTCATAACAAAATCCTTCTAATTATTTTTGAGGAAACCTAAGAAGGAGTGGTTCAATCTCGTCATGCTTAACAATTCCAATGTTGTTTACTAGTTTTATAAGTCCAGCGAAGTCCTAAATCGACTTATTTTTCATGTTTAGAAAGTTTGAAAAAGAGGCAGAAAAGTCAACTCCAAGATGTTCCTTTTCATAAATTTGACCCTTGGACTCGAAAATGCGTAAAACAATACCTAGGAGAAACTTTTAGCCATGTTCGCTAAAGTATTCATTTTTCATAAATAGTCTATCTAGTCTGCAAAAGGGGTAAACTTAAACTGGAAGACGTATTTTCATTTACTTTAATGAGTGCGAAAATACATGTTATTGACAATATTTTCATGTTTTGGGAGTTTGAAAAAAGCTTAAAGAGAACTCCTCCTGGAGGAATGAGTGGTATAAAGGGTAGCAATTGGTCCCTGTCATGATTGAACTGCTAAAAAAATATAGATGTTAAGAGGTAGGCTAATAAGACCACTCATCGCAATAGTTCCTCGGGAAAGAGTAAAACACCAAGCAAAAGAGAATAATCGACCAAGTAGATGGTGACAATGGAATGAGAAAACCAAGGCTCATTTGGTGGAAATAGGCTGATAAAAAATGGCAGTCATGAGAGGTAAAGTATGAGATAGGTTTCATTTTTATATAAACTTGAAGAATAGAACAAATATGCTTGAGAATACTTGAAGATGGTTTCATTTTTACACAAGCTTGAAACATGTGGAAATTGTGCTTGAGATTTAGTATATTGTCCCCAACATAAGGGTAGATACATGCCCCCCCCCCAAGCTTTGTTTTGTTTGACAACACTTCTCATGGACCCCAAATAGACCACTAGTTACTAATATAAATATGTTATCCAGGAAGGAAGGAAGAGGATTATGAATGCTTGAAATGAAGCTAACATCTCTGAGATCAAAATTGAGATCATAGTCAAAGAGTCAAATCAACGGGAGAGGATTTATTTCATTTTTTAATGAGCTTGACACAGTAAAAGAACTTTGTTCGAGGGGTTCCTTGTTTCATTTTTTAACAAGCTTGACACAAGAAAAGGAACTATGCTCATAGGTTTATCTTGATCATGGTCCCAAAAGGCCATGGATTCCAAGAGGTTCTCATTAGATGGGAGAATAATGCTCTGGAAGGTATCAAAGGATCGGATGGAAAGATTAGGGTCCAATGCCTCCAGTAAATGATTTACCATATCACCTACTGGATCTAGGTCAAAATAAGTTGAGCAAACAATGAAAGGCTCATCTTCATCAGTAGGTATGGGCATGGGACAGGTTGCCACATAATTAGCTTGTTACGTGGGAGATACCACTTGCATATTTGGAACATTTAGGGAAGTTGGATGATTTGCAATCAAATCAAGACCAACGAATGAAAGTTGATCAATAGCCACAATTCTTCCATCATAAAGGAAACAAATCACTTGAAAGAGAGTGGAACGACAATGCTCATAGCATAAACATAGTATTTCCCTGGTAGAAATTTGTAATCCAAAGGGCTCATGACTACCATAACATCAATACATATAGTTTTTCCTTCCAAGGTACCAAGGAACCAAGGAAGGATCCATAAAGGTTGACTAATTCTTCTGTTAAAAGCTAATACATTCGGAGCGGCAGACATATGTTGAGGGGAACTCAAATATTGCCAAGCAATGGAGGATAGAATGCTAATAAAGGCACCCTTGTCAATAACAATGTGAAATATGTCCTTATTACAAGACTTCACCATGATTTGGAAGGGCATGTAAAAAGGGAGATGAGGTTTTTTCAATTGATTCCAATCAAAGGAAATGACCTCATTACTTGGAGGGTGTTCCGTGACAACGAGAGAAATTCCCCCTTATTTGGTAGAATCAAAAGAAATAAGAAGAACCTGAGTGGTATGAACCTCACTCTCTACGAGAAAAGTGCGATTAAATGAAGGTGGAATTGGGTTAACCACTTTCTCAACCAATGGTTGGTTGGGAATAGACTCATGGGATTCACATTTAGAGAGAGTGGGATTGACTAAAGATGGATTCGAATCAATTACTTCATCAACTAGTGGAGGATTTGGGGAAAGTTTTTGGTAGCCAGCTGGAAGCTGCTATTGAGAAGTAATAAGGGTTTCCAATAGTTTGGAGGATTCATCCAAACAAGGGCAAAGGTGAATTGGATGATTTCCTTCACATAACTTACAAGGAAACTTAACTTTACCCGTATTTCCATGGACCTTATTAGCACTAGTCGAAAGTTGGTCACTAGCATGATCTCCAGAGGCTGAGCTATGAGCCTGCAGATCACACTTCTAATACTTGAGGAATACCAGGACAATCTCTAAGGAGGTGGTAACCCTTACAAGGCATGCAAGGGAATTTGACTTTATGGGGATTTAAAGGACTAGCTACATCAACAACAATGGTTGCTTGTTTCCCCCCTTGCTTATTTGGCTTCTTCGTCTTCTTCCTTTTCTTTTTCTTCTTAACCTCCTGGTTACTAACACCAATACTTTCACTAAGTGAGGAAGAAGAAAGGGAAGAAGAGACAACGGGGGAAGAAGGTAAAGGGTCAACTTGAGTTTGATGTTGTTCAGGTGAAGGAATCGATTAGGGAGCAATTTAGACATTCAGAACCAAAGAAGTCGAAAATAACCAAACTGGAAAACTTATGGTGAATCTTGGAAGGGACAATGTATCCATATTAGGGGCACCAAAATTTTCAAAATAAGGAAGAGGACTAGGATTCCCATCAGAATGGTTTCCTTGACTGGTAGGCTCTAGAATTGTTTCCATTAGACTCAACCTAAGGTATACTAAGGAGTATAAGGTGAGTTAATTAATTGATTTTGAAGAGTAAAAACACAAATAAATAAAAGGGGTAACTAGGCATTTAAGGATTACAAGCCACTATGAATTGCAATATACTATTGCTGGTATGTGCAGGCAATCTCCTTGAATGTTGTGTTCGGTGTATCGTAGTTAACAAGGTGGCTGACTTGGTTACCTTTGGTAGGATTGCAACCTAGTGGGGACTTCCAAAATATACCTAGAAGTACGTGGAAGCGCAGTTCGTAGTAGTGTTGTCTAATGCGTAACCGTACATTGGTGGTATTCTGATATACTCAAATGTATGTGGAGTGCCATCGTATATACCCGAAGGTGTGTGGAAGAATGTTTTGATATACTCTGATGTACGTGGAAATCAACCATCCTTGAGATGTAACGCTGACATGTAAGGACAACTCATACATTTAACAACGATGAAAAACATCTTCTAGACTAGACCACTAAAGGTGTCGTTAATGTTCCAAATGCTCCTTAGGTTAATTGAATAAATTTTAAATTTGATATTTGATTAAAGTTTCAGTTTCAAAGCTCACGAAATGAATTCACCTAAACTCTTATAATGCAAATAACATGATTAAAATAACTCTTTTTCGTTCAATGAAGATATATCTAAGGGAAGAAAGGAGTTTCAAACAATGATGCAACAAACAATTTTGCAGCAAACAAGAACTTCTTAATTAAGATATTCAAATGTACTATTCGACTTCAATTCAAATCCCTAATGGATGAAGAAAATGATTTTTTTTCTTTTCAATTTTCAAATGTAATGAAAAATGAAATACGACTAGATTGTTGAATCAAAAGAATTCACACAAACTAAAATTGTAATATGAAAGTATTTTATCAAATGAACAATCAAGCCAAGTGATCAAAAATGCTACTTGATGGGAAGAAATAAAGACAAGAAAACTAACATCAAACGGAAATCACACTCAAATTTAAATAGATTGTTGGCTTTATAGAGACATTGACCAGTTCAAAGACTCAGGAAAATTACTGCATCAGAATAGAACTCAGAGCAAGGCATAAAAATGCAAATTTTTGCATCCTACAAGACCATTGTAGGCTATATATGACAACCTGTGCAAGTCATCACACCTATAGAGAGAGACAAGTGAGTTAGGTCGCTCTATCTCAGAACAGAAAGTGCACTGGGGTTGATTTTGCATAAAAGGCAAAAAAAAGACCCTACCAAGCTTAGAATATACTATCCTAAGACTGATAACTATCTAAACAAGTCAAATTGAGTCATTTTCAAAGGTCCTAAAAGACTAGGTAAAGGAAAGCACTAAAGGAACATCTCATTCCCTAGTATGGTCGCCAAAAGAGTCGATGTTGGAACTATCACAAGGAATAATAGTAGACATAATCATATTAATTGAAAAAACCATAGTAGGAATGTTGGGAGGAGGGATCATGAAAGTTCCCATTAAGGATGAATATTTTAATAATCCTACTCCAATATTATCATAAGGAAGTGGAGTTTTACCCACGAGCGGTATGTTACCAGTAGTTTGGAAATCAACGGAAAAAAGGAAAGTTGATCAATAGCCACAATGCCCCCTTGATGAGGGAAAGAAATCATTTGAAAATAGGACAAGACTACAATTGCCATAGCATAAACCCAAGTATGACCCAATAATAGGTTATAATCAAACAATCCATCAATGACTTCGACCTCTATTGAGACTGTCTTACCTGCAAATTCCGTTTGCAATGAGCTTAATATCCCACAAGGTTTGAGCCCACTTTCATCAAAGGATTTAAGGGTTCTTGGTGACTGGCTAAGCAGTGGAGAACCTAAAGCTTTCCAACATGACATGATACAAGTAGAGGCACCTTCATCCACGAATGTGCGGAACATGGGTTTACCTCTAACAAGAACTTGGATCATAAGTCCAAGTTGAGGTGGAAGTTTAGGTGTATAATTCTTGTGATTAAACATAATGAGGCCCGAATATGAGAGATCTACTCCTCCCATCACTGCTAACAATGACTTCCTCTTAGCAATATAGTTCTGCAAAACTTCGAGAGCTGACATAGCTGAAGGAGGTCGAGCCAGATATTCAACTATGTTATAATTATTCACAGCTCTAGCATGAGGGTTAAATGATGATTTGCGAATCATTCCATTGAGAGGAGGTTTAGTCATCAATGCAACAACTGATTTCTCAATTTGCAGAGAACCAAAGTTAGGTGGGATCAAACTGGAAGGTTGATCAGTAGCCTTTCCATTCGAAGGATTCAAATTACCATAGTCCTTATTACATGTAGCCATTAAGACATCTTCCTTATTTCGGGTAGCCGTTATCATTAGTACTTTGAAACCAGATATTTTGAGTTCGACCCCCAGTGGAGTCACCAAGTTGTTTGAAAGATAATTTACTTCTACAGATAGAAGCAAACTCCCTAGATCTAGTGGTTTGATTTAGAAACAACAAAGATAAAAATATTATGCTTTCGTTAGAGAAGTTTAGAATATGGAAGAAAGACTTACCTGGAATCCAACACAAGCTCTCTTCTTCTCCTTGCTTGTGAGCTCCAGCCCCAACTCCAAATGCTAAAAATGGAACCTGCAAAATCACTAGAACAAGAAAGAGAACCAAAACATACAAATAACATATACTAACATCTCTGAGAAATAAGTCAAGAAGGAATTATTCTACCTATGCATAAATGAGACATAAATATAGCAAAGTAAAGCACCTTTTATATTAATGAATGTAGGAGAAGATACAACCCTTTGCAGATCTTAACCTTGTAGATGTCGCCCAACTATCTTGTCCTTCATTTGCCAAAAAGAAAGCCTTAAATCACAACTCAAGCACATGGATGGATAGTGGATTCCTAGGCACAAAACAAAAGAATGAGGTCATAAATAAGAGTCTCCAAAAGCCAACCCGGACTCTATGGGAGGCAGTGAATTTATAGGGTAAAATAGATGGTTTGGGATTTACAATTCTAGGACTTGAGATCTAATCCAACAATAAATGGTTAAAACCACTCAAGAAACTTCTAGAAAGAGAAGATTCAAAATCATTTTTTATTTTTACTTAATTCCAAGGGCCATTACACTTCCAGTGAAGGAAACATGCATTGGTCGGTGCAATTTCTCTTTTACAACTTGCAACAGTGCAATTTTCATGAAGGCTAAGTGTGATGGGGCCAACAATTAGGGTTTTGAGCTGCTTAACCTAGAATTCTTGGTTTTTAGGGAAAGTATGCTCTTGGCTTTGTGGGGGATGAATGTAAAGTGTCAACAAATGTTGATTGATCTGCTTTAATGGTCATTTGATTGTATGTGACAAAAAGAACTTTAATAATACAAATCTTTTAAATTATTTAAATAACCATAAGAATATATAATGGAAGGAATATGATGGCACACCTCTTCCCTTATTGGTGTAGAAATCAATGCACAAGCATTATTTTCCTTGTTCTTCCATGCAGCTAGCTCCTTCTATGATGTAGGCTTGGTAGTTGTGTTTCCCCCTCCTCTTCATATATTTCACTCCACAAATCATTAAAATGATGTGGTGCTTGATGTTTTTAGGCCATTCTCAATAATTCTCCTTTCTATTCAACACCATGCATATGATGGAGGTGAGAGAATGAATATTCACAATACCTCACATATCGCTTCCTTCCTCGTGATTTGTTGTTATTCTCTTAAAAGCCCTCTAAATAAAAAAATGTAACAATCTAATTTCCAAAAGTGTTCAACATATTATTCACGTCATATAAGCAAAGCAATATAGTCCAAACCCGTCCTGCCCCCTTAAAATAAAAATAAAAAAATTATGACCAGATTTAATACCCAACGTAAGAAGAATTTGTTCAACCTTAATATTTGTAAAATCTACCAACTCTTTGTCATTCCCAATGTTGATCAAGAGCTTACAGAGTCACCTAAAGGTAATCCTGAATTCAAATAGAAAACTTCAATGGTTAACATAAATCCTAGTACATCAATTTTGTGTTTTTCTCCTACGTCCTTGCTTTCGACGTGCTTCCTTTTTAATTTTCATAATCATAATCCATCTGGTGATTCATAACTCTCCTCCAATACCATTTATTCCGCACCACTCTTTTCCTTGATTGACTCCATGAAAAAAACACATGCTCCAACTAATTACAAGTTCTAGGCATGGGATCTATTTCCCCTTTCGTCACAAGCTTGAGCCATTTATTATAGCGCGCATAGATTTCCGAAGAAAAAACCGTAACTTTTTATTAAAAAGATAATGAAAAGTTACATCTTCTTATGCAATGAAGCATACTATGAACTGCCACATGGGCTCTACGCAGCGTTAGAAGACTAACGTGCAATAAGAAATAAGAAAAAGAGAAGAGGGAAGAGAGTATGAAAAAAAAAAACAGAAGACTGAAGATAGTTCAAGTTTTCCGCCCCTTTTTCTTTTCGACCTTACGCCACTCGCCTTGGGTGGGTTCGGTCGGAGCAATGATCAACTGTGTTTCTACATTCTGTAATCCAATTTCTTTGTCTGAATCTGAGGTATCTGAGTGGTGATGTCGCTTGGTGCCTCCTATACTGTGGTCCACGCTTGTCATCTCTGCCTTGTTGTCTGTTGTGTTTCCTTTCTGTTTCTCCATTTCTTGAGCTGCCTCGGTCTTCTCTGCAGGGATCTCTTCCTCCTCTGCTTCTGATTCTTCGTCCTCTGAAGCTGGTGGCGAGAATTACCATCCTTTCCTCTGCTTCCCTTTCTGCTTCTTTTTACTCTTAGTTTCTGGGCATGTGCTTTGTAAGTGTCTTGTCTGCCTACAGAGTCTACATCTGAAGGCGGTATTTTCGTAGTCTAGCACTTGCAACCAGTTTTGTTGTTTGTAGATCAACCTTATATTGTCCGGCAGCCCTTTGCTTAAATCTACTTCCACACAGATACGTGCGTAAGTGTAGATCCTTTCATCAATCCTATCCAGATCTGTTTTGATATATCTACCAATGTTGTTCCCAATGCCTTCCAGAACTCGTTCATTCCAAAAATGCAAAGGTAGATTATATAGTCTAACCCAAACCGGCATTTTGGTTACAGTCATTTTGTTTGGATCAAAATCTGGGAACCATGGGGTCATAAACAGCCCCGATGTTCCCCAAAACCAGGGTCCTGTACTAATAACTGTGTCTCTGACTTCCTTGGATGAAAATCTAACTATAAAAAACCCCTTTGAGCAAAGATGAATATCACATTCCATAGTCCAGCTGTTGAAGATCCAATGGAATAGATCCAAGGGTTTTGGCCAAAAACTGTTGAAACGGCAAATGAGGGCTTGCGTTTCATAGGACTTTACGAAATCATCCAGCCCAGAAGAATCTAAGTTTAAAGCTGGGGTTTGCTCTGCCTGATCTACTATGTATGGCCTGGGTATATGGCCGCCTTGATCTGGAGAGGACCCTGAATCTCTGCTGCCCTGTAAAATATTTTTGTAGGATAACCCTCCCTTGGGTTGGTGCTGAGGTGCAGTTTTTTTTCCCTTGTCTCCGCTTTGCTGTCCCTTAGGCGTAGCCCCTCCTCTCAATCTGAGGTTTAAAGAAATGATTGACCCTGGCCCAATCTCATAGCTTTCCATCGATCTGCAGTCCTGTAGAGACCACCTTCCACTAACCAGATGTTGGATCTGGACTGGGTATCCCATTTCTGCCCAAATTTGTTGTTTCAGTTGCATGGAGGTGCTTCCTGCATGAACCCATACTAACCGAGTTTTCCCTTGTGGGGGTTTAATCAAAATCTGAAAACAATTGTTTGTTACCTGCTCTGGCTGTAGGCCGAATTCCAGATCTGGCCCTGATTTTGTTCGCTTTTCCTTTTGCATGTCCAGATCTGCGTGAACTCTGCTCAATCTGTGGATGGTGTCTTCAACCTGCTGTTTGGGATCAATCTGTGCTCGTATGGATGCTAGATCAAGTAGATCTGAGCCGAGACCACACTGTTTTGGTCCGTGTGTTGTAGAAGGGTGCATAAAACGCAGCGTCGAGGTGATAGGAGCCCAGATCTGCACTGCAAAGGGCATAAGAAACTCCATACCTCGCGGATCCAGTTCCCTACGCCCACCCCCTGCTTGTTCTACGGCTTTACCAATTACAATCCGCCCTATGCCGGCAGATCGAATCCACTGCGCATCGAACTGGGGCATGGGAACTGTCGAAAGCCTCTTTTCTCCATGATCGTAGACAGCTTTGCCATGCCAGAGTATAGCATTCACGCTGGGGGGCGTATCAAGAAGATAACAGGTAAGAGCCTGTTGTTTTGGACTGAAAAACTCCGGGCTATCGATTTCTGGTGCCGCCCTGAGGTATCCTACCTGCATCCTGAAAGAGGGAGAGCACACCAGTCGCAGGTTACTTTGGTTCGAACCATAATAACCCTTCTCCTCAGCAGATCCGGCCCATGACCGAAGAGGGACAGCGTGTTCAGGATATCCAGCGGCCATGCGTCTAGCCGATCCATAGCCATTCAGTTCTTTTGGGGCCACGACGGCGCAGAAACTCTTCTCTGAAACCCTAAGTGCTAGAAACGCCTCCATCGCTCTCTCCCGAATGCCTCACACTCAAAATTTTCTTATGTCCTCTATAGCGCGCATAGATATTTATGAAGGAGACCCAAATTTCCAGTAGGTCCAAGAGAGTGAAGACCATTGTGATATGGGGACTTCATTAAAATAAGGCCACATCTAGATTCCAACCTAGAAAAACAAAATCCAATTCCAATGGTAGTGGTTGCACCAAAAACATCTTAATATCATTTCTCATCTGAATTGGTAATGCATGTTGTAAATGGAGGAAATTTTTAGAAGGTTAGACCAACATAATATGAAAACATTGGCATAGAAGGGTATTTTCTGAGTTTCAAACCTCAATTATCTCTAGAGAGACATGGGATCATCTACAAGAACCACCACCTAGGGTTTCTTCAATCCATAGAGAGGAAATATGACATGACCGCGGGAGGAGGAAGATAACCATGCAAAGTTGGCTAGCTACGTTACTTCCATGAGGAGCAAAGGCTCTCAGATACCATAGAGATCTGGGCAAAGAAATCATAGAGTTTACAAGAAAAAACAGAAGAAAGGAGTTACAATTGAGTAGGATAGATGAGAAAGAAATCGAATTCCCAAATGCCTTGGTATGATACCTTGTTAGACTAGGATGAGTAACTCCACAATCTATTTCATATTAATGTGAATTCAAATTTATATAATCAAGTGACTCTTGATTTCACTATCCAAGAGTGTATTAATCTTTGTATTTTCCCAATAATTTACAATTTTATTTACAAGGAAAATAATCCTCAAGGATTATGTCAAACATCGTCGAGTTATTTATATTGGAATTGTAAATCTTTAGTTATTATTTGATGAACAAGTTTAAGGTTTCAGTGCATGATATGAACTCAACTGAGTCCATTGTCATGAATATGAGACTACTTATGAGTGAGAAAGTACATGAACTCATTTATGTCCCTTGCCATGACTAGGACGAAAGTATTATAATAGGAGAATTCACTTCAACCTAAGTTACATTTATCCTTTCATTTTATATAAAATATATCTAAAAGTAATCCAAAGAAAGTTGTTCCACAATCCTTTCTAGTTGTTAT
The DNA here is from genome assembly GCA_031772625.1 of Pinus tabuliformis. NCBI lineage: Eukaryota > Viridiplantae > Streptophyta > Pinopsida > Pinales > Pinaceae > Pinus > Pinus tabuliformis. The sequence continues at coordinate 143,394,763 of CM062812.1, forward strand.
GGTAAAGCTTCATATTTTTATTCTTGTTCTTTCTTAATATACAATCTTCAGAGAAATACTTGTAGATGTAATTCAAATACCATTTCATTCCATTTATAAAAATCAAGCACATGTTTCTTAAGAGATACACGATTTCAACATACAAGGTATACCAATGTATGGATCCTAAGGATGCTACATAATTGGGTAAAAACATGAGCATTAGTTATACAATCTACAATATTTGGTCTGAAGAAAAATGCTTTCTCAAACACTATTTGAGACAAGTCTATTTCTTAGATAAATTGAGGCATCTTATGCACCAAAAGCATGCATTGGTGGATCAATGTATAGATAATAATGAGATGTCTCAAGGGATAGATTAGCATATTAGTTAGTTCAATTTTTAATGCACTTGAAAAAGTTATCAACACAAGTTTTCTTACCTAGAACCTAGATACCTCTAAGGTAAATTTGCTTGAGAAGTGGCATTAATGTTGTTGTTGTCTTCCTACATTTCTCTCTTATTTCAAAATTCTTTAGTATTTATTTTGGCACATGAATTTGATCATTTTCTATTCCCATCCATTTTACCCATGATTGATTTTGTGGTTAAACTATCTAGTAGAAAAAAATTGATTCTCAAAAGATACATTCATTTCTTATGCCTTATATAACCCATGGATTGGGAAATGGGAACTTAGTGAAATGGTGTACTTATTTGTCATATGCAACAAATGGATCTTCATGGTCTCATGATTCTTTCTTTAATTCACATTGTACACTTATTTTTGTTGTGCATGCAAGTTTTAGGTAGGGACTCGATTGTTATGTAGATATTTTCTCTTGTTGCGAAGTCTTTGATTACCATCTTTTAACTTAGGAACTATATATATTATTAATCTATTATTGTTAAGCACAATATTTACTATATTCATTTCTTTTTTTTACTTAAAATTATACCAATATTCCATAATCATCAAGTTTCCCTTAATAAATACATATTTACAGTCCTCTACATATGGGCTAACCATGTACTAGTCAAGCTATGCCCATGATTTAAAAAAAACAATGTAGGAAGTAAGCATTCCCTCACTTACTCCACAAAGAAATTCTCTTCCAACACCAAGCTATATGTGTAAGTTTCTCTTGATATAACAAACTTGTAAAACTATAATGACAAATTTTCTCTATTTGTTTAATATATTGTATGATTTATCTTTTCTGAACTAATCTAAAATTTAGAAGTAAACATAACAATGCCCCCTTCAATATGATAAAATTTCTAATTGAAAGGAGGAATCTTGAAACATGGACTCTTATAATTCTTTGGCAATGATAAAGAGGTAGAGGCCTTGTGCGAATAGAAAGAACTATCTCCCTTAAGGAAGCATAAAATTCCTTGCCTAGAAAACCTAGTAGTTCTTAAGACAAGAACTACTCATGGGTAATACTTCCTTTTTTTTATTTAGTAGTTTGACCTCCACAATCTCTTCAGTCTAAGTTCTCTAGGTAGTCACAAGTGACTCATTTTCTGCCACTTGGGGGTCCATATCTTTCAGTGAATCTAGGGTCCTCCTATTGCATCAATATCTGACCACCTTGTTGGAAAACCCCCAACGAGCATGAGGTGGCCATCTACCAACACTTGAACTTGAACCTGAGACTTCCCATAGCCCCAAAGGACTAGAGGAGAGTAGCTTTGTAGATATAACTATAGGTCTAAGCCCTACTGAGGTGAATACTTAATTAAGTTTTCAATATAAAATTTCAGTTGTATTTTAGGCCAAAATCAAAATCATAAGGAATTGCATGTTATGAAAACTTCTCATTTGGACAATATACACTCAATATAAAACTAAGCACAAAAGGATTAGTTGAGAAATGTATGTAAAAAATTTCCTTGTGCACTATCTCTTTACTCTTCTCCTCATATAGAAACTCAAGATGAGGAAATTGAGTTCTTTGACCAAGTATGCTATGCTCCCCCTCTCTTTTCCCTTATAACTCATTCCCACATAAATATGATATTTGTACACCAAAACAATTAATTGTTAATTTATATGTTGTTTGCTTCACCTTTAGGGTCAATTTTTCAGGTAAAAGCTAAAAATAATTAGAGAGTATCATGCAATGGGATAGAAAAGCAAAAGATATATTTGTTGAAGAGTTTTGTGAACCCAACGTTTCGGACTGCCAAGTGAGTCCATCATCAGGGGCGCGACAATAGATAATCTTTAATCAATGATGTGTCCATAAGCTGGGTTTTAGGGTATATATATCTAGGTATTTGAAGAATGGTGTGAGAAAATTAGGTCGGCCACAGTATTTACTAATGTATATATATTTTTTAACTTTTAATTTTTAATTTTCTTTAACTTTTTTAATTTTTTAGTTTAATTATATATTTTTGAAAAATATGTATATATATAAGTTTTAATTTAATTTAATTATTTAATTATTTATTTATTTATTTATTTGTTTGTTTATTTAATTATCTTTTCAAACGATCTTTCCACGGGCCATATCGTTGTCACCTCTGTTTAGCTGCTGAAGAAACTACGGAGCACCTTTTCCTCTCCTGCACTGTGACCACACATATTTGGCAAGACATCACCTCACATTTTCCTCAACTGAATCCATGGCGCGGGGCATCCCTTCAGGAGGCGTGGTCTTCCTGGTGCACTGAACATCCTGGCAAAGCCAAAAACCTCCCTTTACTGATCTGCTGGGCTATATGGATAGCTCGCAACTTATCGATTTTTCAATTGAAGAAAACCCACTGGCCCTCGGTCATCCTTTCCACGGTTGCTGATTACAATCTTATACCTGATGATATTACCATAACTACCCCTCGAACTCTCTCCCCGATTCCCATTGATCACACCAAACCTTGGGCATTTTTTGATGGATCGGCCCAACCTGAAGGCTGTGGGGGGGGTGCTACTCTTCATTTAACTGACAGGCATAGTTTTAAGATTCAAATATATCTTGGCAGAGGCACTAACAATTACTCTGAGCTCATTACAGCTAAACATATTATCCATTTTGCTATTCATAAACGATGCCGTCACTTGCAGCTATTTGGAGACTCAAAAGTTGTTTGCAATTGGCTTAACAATGCATCTCATTGTCATGCATTTGCTTTAAGACATATTTTGGAGGAAGCCAAGAGACTGACTATGTCCTTTGAATCTTTTACCTGTCATCATATATACAGGGAGCAGAACACCATTGCAGATCAACTCTCCAAAGAGGCTGCGCACAGAATAGGAGAAGACTGGTGGATACAGGAGGACACAGATGGCACCTATTACCAGTACTATCATCGCCCTTTTGAAGAACTACATGAGTGATGGGCTATATTGCCCATTTATATGATGATAGGTTATGATAGTTTTTTGTTTATTTACAGTTTACTGTAGATAAAGACTTTTCTGTACATCTTCAGATATATATAGGATATATATGCTCTCTGCGAAGAGCAGGACATCAAATTTTGATACTTTTTTCAGATATAACATGCTCCCTGCGTGGAGATATAACAGCAATAGTGACTTCGACAGGCATACTGCCTGCATTTGAATATGCCTCGGCATCTGCAGAATGTAATTTTCTTAAACACTAATGGAAATTACGACTTTTTCCCAGGGGAAAAAAAATTATCTTTTTATTATGATTATTTAATTATTATTAATTTTTATAACTTGTAATTTTTTATAACCTTTAATTAAAGTTGTAAAAATTATTATTAATTTTTATAATTTTTAATTATTATTAATTTTTATAGCTTTAATTTATTATTATTATTTTTTAACCGCAACGGATATTTTATTAAAGGATGGCCAAAGCCATATCAAGTTTTACAATTTCCTGTTTCTAAAAGAACAGATTTCTGTGTTTACAAGATCAACTTGTCCTTTCAAGGAATGGCTGTCATGTATGGTTCTCCTGCATCTATGCTGATCATGTTCTTTTCTAGATTACATCCAATATTTGCCAGGCTGTCTGCTTCTGTGTTTAATTCTCTGAGAATGTGGTAGATTTGAACTGAAGAGAAGTCCTTCAAGAGTCTATTTACTCTTGATATCTGTTTGTTCAATATTGGATCCTTGAGCCCTTTCTTATTTAATAGAGATTTTATCAGCAATTCTGAGTCTCCAAACACTAGGATTTCCTTTGGGTTTCCTTTACTGACCAGTTGGCAAGCTTTTAAAAGACTGAGGACTTCTGCCTGATTGTTGGTTTTAATTCCGAGACCCCAGCTGTAATCCTCTTTTCTTCCATTTGGGAAGTAGACGACCCCCCCTGCTCCTGATCTGCCTGGATTACCTTTTGAAGCTCCATCAAAGAAAATAGTGCATTTTCCTTGAGATTTCCACCACTTCTGGAAGTTTTCCAAAGTGTCTCGGATCTGCCAGTTTTCCTTGAGTTTTGGGCGGGTGATTAAAGAAGGGCTCGATGAAGGAATGCAATCACCCAGCCATGCTCTTTCTTCATCTCTTAGGGAGCTGTCACTGACATTGGTTTGTCTCAGAGTTTCTATAAGTAGTTTCTTGGCCTTTTCTGCGACATTTCCTGCAGACATTTCTTTTTGATTAAAAACAATTTCATTCCGGGAGAGCCACAACTTCCAGCACACATATTTTGGAACTGCAATCCACACCTTATACCAAAGAGTCTTTTCTGCGATGCTGTAGGGATACCGAGCTTTCCAAGACAAAAACATGTCTGTTATTGAACACTGCACCGGTGGGCTAACATTCAGTCCCGCCAAGAAGCTGGCCCAGGCCATCTGAGCATACTCACAGTCAATGAACATGTGAGCTGAGGTCTCCAAGGCTTTTTTGCAGAACACGCATCGATATGGACCTGCAATATTCCTTTTACAAAGATTTTCTCCAGTCAGTATTTTGTTGTGAAACAAGGTCCAGAAGAAGAAATTGATCTTCGGGATGCTGAAGTTTTCCCAGATCTGCCTCCACACTGTTTCCGGGTGCAAAGAGTCCTTTTTGCCTTGCATATGTAAGTACCCTTGCTTGGCTGTGTAAACCCCTGTTCGTCCCCAACCCCATGAATCTTCCTCGTCTTTGTGTACTGGAGTGAAGTCTGTGATTGCTTCCATGAAGTAGTTTAGCTGATTTCTTAGGCGTGCTGGTATGTTGGGCAGAGTCCAACGCTGCCAATTGCCTTTGTTATCCCACTCTGCAATGTCCTCGATTTTCCTGATTCCTTTTGATCTTAACCAAACTCTTAAATCTGCGATTTCGTTTATGACCGAAAGAGGAGGGTGCCCCATGATTCGGTCTCTCCACAGCAATGATTTTTTGCCGTTCCCTGGAATTTTATACAAATGTGTCCTGAAGAAGTCTAACCCTTTGCAACAAAGCCTCCAAGCCTGTGTTCCTCCAGGAGAAGGCGCTGGGTTATAGGAAATGATCGACCGATTTCTGAGATATTTTAAATTTAAGAGCTGGCTGATTGGATGCGTGGGTTCGGAATATAAGCTGCCACAGAAGTTTGCAACCCAAGGCAAGATTTGCATGATGGGGGTCTCTGATTTGGAGTCCACCTTCAGCAATGGGACGCTTCACCATTTCCCAATTAACTAAGTGAAATCGATTGCTGTTCCCCTTCCCTCCGTTCCACAAAAAATTCCTCATTAAACAAGAGATCTGATCTGCGATTTGCCTTGGAGCCATTAACAAGGATGCTTGGAAAGTGGGTAATGCTGAGAGCACCGAACGGATGAGAGTAAGCTTGCCGCCTGTGGAAAGCCAGATTCCGCCCCACGCTGCTATCTTTTTTTTAAACTTGGATATTACCTCCTCCCACAAATAATTTCGGTTGGATCCCATCGTCAACGGTAGACCAAGGTACTTTATTTTATCCCATTCTGCATAGCCTTTGAATCCCAATTCACTGGCTATCCTTTCAATAGTTTGTTCATCTGTATTCCATCCATATACTGCACTCTTCCTCTCACTGATAAGAGCTCCAGTGACATTACAGTACTTTTGGAGAATTGTCTTGAAGGATTTAGCAATTCTCATGGAAGCGCCCCCGAGCAAGAGTGAATCATCGGCAAATAGCGCATGGTTTACTGGAACTGCTCCTTGAACGATTCTTATCCCAGGAATGATGCCACTTTGTTGCTCCCGTGTCAATTTTCTGCTTAAAGTGTCCGCCATCAGAATATAGAGAAAGGGAGACAAGGGGCAACCTTGCCTCAGTCCCCTGGTGGCTTGAAAAAACTCTGTTGGTCTCCCATTTACCATTGGAGCTATCCAGATGTTTTCAATGCAAGCTTTAATAAGGTTTATGAATTCCTGCCTAAACCCAAAGGCTGCAAGCACCCTAAGCAGAAAGGAACGGTTAACACGATCAAAAGCATTACTCATATCTAGTTTAATAATCATACCTTGCTCTTTCCGAGAGTGGCTGGAATGGAGAGCCTCTTGGATTTGAATGACATTGTCCAAAAGTTGCCTGCCTTTCACAAATCCTCCTTGGGCTGGAGAGATGAGTTTTTGAAGAAGAGGCTTAATTCTGTTTGCCAGCAGTTTAGCTACGATCTTGTATGATGTATTACAAAGAGAAATCGGCCTGTATCTGTCGAAGGATCCTGGGTTTGTTTCCTTTGGAATTAAGGCAAGAAATGTCGATTTTATTCCTCCACCCATTTTTGCCTTTCTCAAGGTCCCTCTTATCATTCTGAAGAGGTCAGTTTTGATAATCTCCCAACAAATTCTATAAAAATGTGCTGTGAAACCGTCGGGACCTGGGGCTTTGTCTGGCTCCATAGCCCAGACTATATTAGTTATCTCTTCTTCCGTTACAGGACTCATCAGAGAGTCATTATCTTCTTCACTGACTAGATTTGGAATGGCTGAGAGAAACTCCACTTCCTCCTCCTCGTTCCCATTACTTTCTGCACTCAGAAGGTTCTGAAAGTGGTTTACAGCTGCTTCTTTGATTTGAGTAAATCCTTTATGGACCTGACCAGTGGTGCTGGTAATTTCTGATATATGATTTCGCGAAAGACGGGCCCTGCACTGTCTATGAAAATATGAGGTATTTCTGTCCCCAGATTTGAGCCACAGGCTTCGAGACTTTAAACGCCAATATTCCTCTTCATTTCTGAAGGAACAGAATACATTCCTTTGTGCAGATTTTTCATTAGCTAAATCTGTAGAAGAGAGATCTTTCTCCTCCATTTCAAGTTGTATTTCTTCCAATTGAAGAACTGCCTCCTTCCTCTGTCTATTGGGAGATTGCGTGGATTTCTTTATCCAGCTTTTGAGCGCTTTTTTTGTGTTTTTCATTTTTTGTTCCCACACATAGCTTGGGGAACCGAAAACATCAATCCTCCATGCTGCTTGAACTGTTTCTATAAACCCTTCTTTCCCTGCCCAAAGGGGGTTGAAGCGAAATGGAAGGGGACCTAGATCTTCTTCTTCTTTTAGGCATAAGAGGATAGGCTTGTGATCCGATGTGAGCTTTGGGAGAATCTTGGTGAATACTATTCTTTTGTCCATCATTAGAGAGCTGCTGATGAGAAACCTGTCCAATCTGGCAGAAATATGATTTTCTCCGGTTCTATTGTTTGTCCAGGTGTATTTGCCTTTCACTGGTTTGAAGTCTACCAAATCCCATTGCAGAATCAGGTTGCCCACTGTATTGATAAAAGGATCTCTAGACTGAATCCCTCCTTTCTTTTCTTTGGGATCTAGAGTTATATTCAGATCACCACCTATGACTAAATTTGAGGGGCTGATTTGCGCTATATAATCCAGAAGTGTCCTCCAACACTCTCTCTTTTCTTCATACTGAACAGGGACATACAAGTTAAACAGAGCGAGGGAAAGGTTGCTTACGGTGTGACGCAGCTCTGTGAAGATCCAATGTTGGGTTGCTAAGAATCGTTCTAGAGAGAAGTCTTTTGTCCAAAAAGTACCTATTCCTCCAGCTGTGCCTCTTGCACTAACAGCCTTTCCTGAGTCAAATTTCCATTTTGTAGCACTGGTGTTTAGAAGAGTTTCCCCTTCTATTTTGGTCTCTTGGAGCATTAGGATGTCCGCGGTCTCCATCTTCAATAAGTCTTTGATAGCCTCTGCCTTGTTGGGATTACCCAGACCCCTACAGTTCCAAGAGATCAACTGCATCATTTACCGCTTATAGGGTTAGGCCCTCCTCCTTTGGAGGCTCTAGGCCTGATATTCCTCCCTAGTGTCATTTCGATAGTAGCTTGACTGCCTAGGGTTTTTTGTCTTTCTGACTCCTCTTCTCTAGCTTCCTTGTTTGATCTTCTCCCAGCCCTTTTTGTTGACCTTTCAAATGTTTCATCATCTGATGATCCCATATTCTCTACAGTTTTCTTCTTTTTTTTGATTATATCTGCGTATGAAGGGGAAGAGATATTGCATGAGTTGGGGATTGGGTTATTACCTGGTTCTGTAGTTTCAATATTCTCCTGCTGTGGGGGTTCTTCTTCTCCTGCTTCCAGTGGATCTGAAGGAGGCGTGAGGATTTCAAAGGGGTTTTTGTCCCCCTCATTGCCTTTTTTTTCACTACTGCCAGCGTTTTGATTACTCGTGCTTCCATGGTCTGCTTTGTTCTCTGTCCCTTTTGCCTTGTTTTTGTTATTCTGCCTGCTGAATGTTGTCTTCTTTGCCTGTTTCCATTGTTCTTCTTTTTCTTTCTCTGATGTCTCCTCATTTCTTTTTTTGCAGTATCTTGCAAAGTGCCCGTATTCATGACAGAATCGGCACTTGAATGGCAGCTGTTCATAATCTAGCTCTTGTATGTGTGTCCAGTTTGCCACCGATAACTGAATCGCTTCGGGTAATCCTGTTTCCAAGTCGACCTCCACGCAAATCCGTGCACAAGAATACTGATCCTTCCTTGGGGCCTGGTCTATGTATTTTCCCAGTGCATTTCCAATGGATTGGAGGGAGCTTTGATTCCAGCAATGCAGAGGCAGATGCGGGAGGCGCACCCAGACAGGAACCGCCTTGGGTACGTCTTGCGCTGGATCAAAATCAGTGGACCATTTGTTCAAGTAGAGACCTTGAGGCCCCATGAAATAAGGCCCATTTCTGAAAATCAGGCCTCTGTCCTCTGTGCTGTCAAACAAGAAGACAAAAAACCCTTTGCCTACAAAATAGATCTTGATTCCTTCGTTTACCAAAGGTAGCCAATTCCTTTTGACCCATTCTTCGACTGCTCTCGGGGATGGCCACAAACCGGTGAACTGACCGATCAGACCTTTTTCTGCAAGATTTAGCGCGGATCTGCAGATTTCCTCCTCAGGCAAAGCTACCTTGGGTATGCTATCCAGTTTTTTGACGAATTTTTGCTGCTGGCCAGAGGCCTGACGCTTTCCTGTTGCTGAGACGAGAGCCTTGAAGGCTTCGATCTCCGGAGGGAAGGGGGGAGGGGCCGCAGGGCCGCCTCCATGCTCCATGAGGGAGGGCGCAAGCGGGAACTCTCAGCAGACGCGCTAGGGTTGCAGACGCGTCTCGCGAATTAAAGCATAATATTTTTTCGCTTTAATTTATTATTATTATTATTTATTTATTTATTTTATTTTTTTATTTTTTTTTACTTTTAATTTAGTATAATTATATATTGTGAAAAATATATATCTATATATAATTTAATTTAAATTTAATTAATTAATTATTTATTGGTTTTATTTTAATTTTAATTATTATGATTATTAGATTATTACTTTTTTATAACTTTTTAATTTTTATAACTTTTAATTCTTGATTAAAAGTTCTTTGTTTTATTTAATTATCTTATTAAAATTATTATTAATTTTTTTTTTAATGTATAATTTAATTATATATTTTATTTAAATTAATTTAATTAATTAATTATTTGTTATGTTTATTTTTTTTTTATTTTTTTTTTTAATATGATTGTTAAATTATTATTAATTTTTATATATTTCAATTTCTTTCTTTTTTTTTTATTTTTAATTTTAATTTAATTGTATACAAAAGGGTTTGATGAAATATGTAAGGTTATTGTTATAATTATTGTATATATATGATATATTTTAATTTAATAAATCAATTAATTAATTAATTAATGTATGATTAATTAATTAATTAATATATGATTAATTAATTTATTAATGTTTTATGATTTGATTAGGTTAATAGATTAAAGCTTAAGGAGGAAGGTTAAGAGAAGATTTTAAAATGATTGAAAGATTTTGAGTTAATCAGAGGGAAAGGGAAAACAGAGGGAAAGGGTTAGTCTAGGTGGTGATTATTGTTTTTTATGATTTCTATTAAAGGTTTCCAAGTGTTACTCAATTTTAATCCATCATCACAGTTAAAATTATAAAATAATTTTAACCGTGATGATGGATTAAAATTGAGTAACACATGGAAACCTTTAATAGAAATCATAAAAAACAATAATCACCACCTAGACTAACCATTTCCCTCTGTTTTCCCTTTCCCTCTGATTAACTCAAAATCTTTCAATCATTTTAAAATCTTCTCTTAACCTTCCTCCTTAAGCTTTAATCTATTAACCTAATCAAATCATAAAACATTAATAAATTAATTAATCATATATTAATTAATTAATTAATCATACATTAATTAATTAATTAATTGATTTATTAAATTAAAATATATCATATATATACAATAATTATAACAATAACCTTACATATTTCATCAAACCCTTTTGTATACAATTAAATTAAAATTAAAAATCATAAAAAATAAAAAAATAAAAAATAAAAAATAAAAAATAAAAATTTAAAAAAAAAGAAATTGAAATATATAAAAATTAATAATAATTTAACAATCATATTAAAAAAAAAAAAAAAATTAAACATAACAAATAATTAATTAATTAATTAATTAAATTAATTTAAATATCATCTTTATGAAAATATATAATTAAATTATACATTAAAAAAAAAAAATTAATAATAATTTTAATAAGATAATTAAATAAAACAAAGAACTTTTAATCAAGAATTAAAAGTTATAAAAATTAAAAAGTTATAAAAAAGTAATAATCTAATAACCATAATAATTAAAATTAAAATTAAAATAAAACCAATAAATAATTAATTAATTAAATTTAAATTAAATTATATATAGATATATATTTTTCACAATATATAATTATACTAAATTAAAAGTAAAAAATAAATAAATAAATAAATAATAATAATAATAAATTAAAGCTATAAAAATTAATAATAATTAAAAATTATAAAAATTAATAATAATTTTTACAACTTTAATTAAAGGTTATAAAAAATTACAAGTTATAAAAATTAATAATAATTTAATAATCATAATAAAAAGATAATTAAATAAACAAACAAATAAATAAATAAATAAATAATTAAATTAAATTAAAACTTATATATATACATATTTTTCAAAAATATATAATTAAACTAAAAAATTAAAAAAGTTAAAGAAAATTAAAAATTAAAAGTTAAAAAATATATATACATTAGTAAATACTGTGGCCGACCTAATTTTCTCACACCATTCTTCAAATACCTAGATATATATACCCTAAAACCCAGCTTATGGACACATCATTGATTAAAGATTATCTATTGTCGCGCCCCTGATGATGGACTCACTTGGCAGTCCGAAACGTTGGGTTCACAAAACTCTTCAACATGTTATTCCTCCTCTATCGAACACCATCTTCACCTGTATGGACTCCCTATTTAACAAAAGATATATTTTTGTTTCTCCTCCAATCTTCCTTCAATGGGAGAAAATGAAAATAGAAGTTGAAGTGCATTTTGACTAGGACTCTCCTACTATGGGTTGCTTGAAGAATATAGAATGAAGCTCTTAATAATCATTTCATATGCTTGTGTTCTTAGCCTTGGTCACTCAACGGGTCTAGTTGTCCACCCTTGGTCTTCTACTGCATTTTTATGAGGGGAAATCTTAAGTGGGCATCACTACCAAAAAGACCTATATTAAGTAGCTCAAGGGATAACATAAATAAGGTCCTCTTTAGGCTTTACAAATTATAAACAAAATATTTTGATGTGTAATGTCCTAGCTTTATCCCCTGGAACATATTGAGCTAGATTATGTATAAATTGTATGATGTGACTTACATCACTGGAGTTAAACCATGTGGGTTGAGATATAATGATCCCATGTAATAATGTGTAAAAACATTGTAAATATGCTAATATGGATTGCTAGTGCAAATATCAATGTCAAGATTTAACTAATGAATGGCTAGTCATATCTATAAATGTATTGGTATGGACCATGTGATAGGCTTGTTATCGTGTATGAAAGCTATGTAAATATTAATGTTTAAAATATAATATAATTCACTTGTGAGATAAAGAGAGGATCTATGATTCCACTTGAGGGGAAAGGAAAGGGATCCCATGGGAGAGTAAACCCTTAATTTCCAAGTGTCAATCTAAGATTCTACCTCCTCCCACCATCTATCCTTTAAGGAAGACAACACCTTTATTGAATTATCAAATCAATCATTGAATGCATATAGGGGGTCGATGAGCCAAGCCCTTTCATTTAGTTATGAATGTAGGGGAAAGAGTACAATCATTATGGAAGAGAAAGAGCATGTTGTTCCTTCAGTCTTAGGTAACCATCCTCCTCTATGAAGGTGGGGGGATAGATGATTCATTCACTTTGGTAGAGGAAGCAACTTAGGAAATGGATCTTGCATCCACATATGGACCTTTGAGACTACATTCTCATGGAGAATGACAACCCATCTAGAGAACTGACCAAATGAGAAATATTAAAAGGGTAAGTGTGGACCATGTTGGATGGTAATGCAAGCTCTAGTGAGCATAGAAGTTGGGTAAGCTCATAACCCATCATCTGGTATATAGGTACTATTATTTAGAGGCTTGAGATCCAAATATTGTTGTCACAGGTAATTCCAAATGTCACTGTTACCTACCATTTTGTGGGTAATATCCCTAGGAGAATTATTTTCTCTAAGATGGTCCTCAGTCAGCAACCAACAACCCCTTGCACCCATCAGCTAGCTCATTATGCCATTTCTCTCCAACATGAGCCAATGATTTGGTCCCTTGCCCATATTCCATGATCATATGTTTGAAGGTGGGTCTCTTAAATCTAAAGTTATGCCTTGTCATTTTGAAATTGAGTTTTTTAGTTTTCTTATGATGGACACTCCTGGGCATGGATTAATGGGGGGATTTGGCAGAAATAATGGGCTCTAGACCCCTTTAGGAATTAACCTTTATTCTATTCCCATGGGATCTTTTTTATTGACCATTTGGTTTCAGGGATGGTATCTCACGGGAAACCCCAATTTTGGTTGTGTGGTCTCACTCCCTTATCCTCTTATATTACCCTCTTATATTCCTCCATCAGGGTCTAGATAGGGTCAATTCTTCCCTTCCCCTTGCCCACACCTTAGGTAATGGCTAGGAATGAAGCCTACAGGTTGATACAACTAAAAAGAAAGTTACAAGCATATATGGCCACATTCAATAGGAAAAGTACCAAAAAATGAAAAATATGGTTGGGACAAAAACATTTAGCGCGTGGGCAAAAGCCAATACATGATCTCTACCCCATCATTATGGCCATCACTGTTATGCAACAAACTCACAAAATAGAAGAAGAGATAGATCAACGACTTCAAAATAAGACTCTTCGAGGGGGCAACCTCCTTTAGATTACACAAATGAATAATTCTTGGATGATTCAAATGACAAAACCTCCTTTCTATATATAGGAGTCTAAGGGGTCACAATATAATCAGAGCCGACATAACAATAATAATGTAGGGTGCAACAATAAAAATAGTGGGCTTCTATGGGGCACAATAATAACAATATGGGAACAACAGGGGCACAACAATAACAATAAGGGGCTACAATGACAATAATATGGGGGGGTCACTAGTATTATAGGGACCTAACATGCCCTTCTCCTTCAAAAAAGTGTTGTCCTCAACACTTGAGTAGTTTTGGATGCTTCTATATAAAATTCTCATCCTCCCATGTGGAATATTCAACTGATAAGTTCTTCCACTTGATGAGATACTCTGAAATTGATTGATTTCGTAGTTGTCAAGTTCTTATTTCTGTGACTACCTCAGGTTCCAATATGATTTTTCCTTCCTCGTTAAGTTATAGCAATATTGTTTGAATTGGGAGCTTGTCACTTATAACCTTTTTTAAGCATGAAACATGGAAAACTAGGTGCACTCAGGAATATGCAGGAAGCTCCAACTTGTATTCCATAATACCAATCTTTTGCAACACCTTGTACGGACCATAATACTTTGGTGATAATTTATTATCCTTCTTAGCTTGCTTGAGGTACATTTGTTTGTATGGTTGTAGTCGTAGAAATACCCAGTCACCTACATCAAAACTTCTTTCATTGTGATGTTGATATGCCTGTTGTTTCATTCTATTCTGCACCAAAGTGAAGTTATCCTTTAAGAGTTGGAGAACCTATTGTTGATGCTTGATGTGATCTTCCACTGCTTGAACCTTAGAATTTTCTCTTAAAGATGTTGTGATGTGTTATCACTCAGGATTTTCCTTAGAAGTTATCAGAAGAAGGAAGAAATCGAGGTAACCACAAACCAATCTTTTAAGTATAAGCTCTAGCCAACCTATGACTCAGAGAGGGCTCTCTCTATATAGTTTAGCTTTGTTTCTTATGGGATTTTAAGCTAGTTCTTAGTGTTCCTTGGGGTTTTGGTTTTGTTTTGAAGGTTGGGTGGTGGAATTCTTAGAGCAGATGGATAGAGCTAGGTCTTCAAGCCATTGGGCTATGGAGTCAACAAATGGATAGCAGGACTGGATCAATTCATTAAAGGGAATGTTCACATGGCAGGCTAGCAGAGAAAAATGCAAATCTTTAGGCGTAATGGGGGAAGTAACCCCAACCAGGGTGGAAGGGCACTCAAGAATCCTTAGACAGGGATCAGAATGGAGAATAGAGGATGATCATGAAAAAAGGGAAATTAAGAATCCTTTGCTACTGATCACAAGAAGTCACCTAAACTAAGGAGCAATCAAGAATTCCTTAACTTAGATTTGTGAAGAAAACATATAATAATGCATAACAGTAAAAACGGAGTGCATTTAAGCAATTTCTGAAATATCATTCCATGTTATAACATTTAACTTTTAGAGATATATAAAGATTATGAAAAACTTGAAGGAAAACAACATTGAACATGAGAGAATACTTATTTGTATTTCGCTTTACACAAAAATCTTGTAAAATATCTGATCTTTATTCCTTGATCCAATAAGCTAATCCAATGATTGATACAATAGAATTTTTTATTCGAGAGAAATAGTCTATAGAAATGGTTTGGAATCCACCCTACATACTTTGAATTGTGAAGTATTTATACAAAAAACTTATTATAAAATATCTCAAAACAGCTTGAGATTTATTCTTGGAAATACAAAAATCTTCTAGCAAGAAGATAGAGACAGCTAATGAATTGTTTCTTGTTGTCCCCTTAATTATGTTTGTGCTGGCCTTTACGGTTGAGGTGTAGCCCTTTATGCTGGCTGATAGTTGTGGTATTTTCATGTTGGAGTCTTCTTTACTTTGATCTTTCATCTAATACTCTTTGACCCTGCTACTCTTTGACCCTGTTGTGTTGTTTTTACCTGTTTCATCCTGTTGCCTTCATATTTGCCGTGGGGTAACTTTTCACTGTTAATTCATCATAGTAAATCTATTATTGTCTCCCACCATTCTGCACTTGGTAATTTCACATTTATTATCCTCCTGTAAATCTCATCAGCCTCAATATACTTTGCAAAATTGGGCTTGGTGAGGACAAATGTTTTACCTCATGTTCAAGGAAAAACAAGTTCTCAAATGTGTCATATAATATTTTTCCCGTTAGCAAGGCTTTAATGGATGAGGAATTGGCTTGATCCTTAGCCAATTTTCTAAGTCTATCCCCATAGTCCCACTGTGTCATGATTTTGTCATTGATGACCATAAGACTGGGCAAAACTTTCTCCCTCAAAATCTAAAATTTAGCCATGAACCTATCAATGGCTACCTGCATATTGTGGCACTTTTCTTCCAATTTGAGCATAAGGCTCCTTTTGGAAAGAACCTTCCTTATTTCTAAAATGGTGGCAATTTTGTCTTCAATGTTCAGCTCTTGTAGCTCATATCTCTTTTTGCTATTGAGGAAATGGATGAGTCTATTTTCATCCTCAGGCTTATTTCCCAATTTCTCCTTCACTTTCTGGATAGCTTCAGTAGCTATCTTCACTAGCTCTATTTGCTCAAAAATAACTTGGATTGATGGCCAAATATCATTGACAAATTCAATGATATTGGCCCACAACATTTCTTTGGCTTGTCCAAGTGGCTTCTCAAGTTTAAATCCTTTTCTAGGATTTTGATCCTCTCACCCATTCTCTGGGCCCTTTATGTTTCTTCTTTCTGCTTGAGTTGCGCAATTTTGCAGTCAGTTTCCAGACTTGCCACTTTTTCCTTTAGTTTTTCCATCTCTGTAGCCTGGATAGACATATCTTCCATGGCTTTGACAAGTTCTGTTGCTTTGTCCCCTGGTGCTCCTGCTGCTGTAGTAGATTCCGTTGTTGCTAGCAAGGCTGTTGCAAGTGGAACTGTAGGTGCTAGTGATGCTGCCAGAGTAGAAGGAACTGCTGTGGACATTGTGGGGATGACAGTTTTGGAAGTTGTGGCCAAGTCACTTTACTTCGATTGAATTAAAGTGTCCAACTCCTTCTCTGTCTCCTTGAGTTGATCATTCAGCTTCAGGACTAAGTCCATGAGTTCTTCATGTCTTTGTTGGGCTTCTAGAACCTCTATTGTTTGTGGATGAAGTAGTTGGGGTATCTTTAGCTGTTTTTTCAATGCAGCTATGTCATCATTCTTCTTTTTAATGAGCTTTTCTGCAACTTTTATATCCTTGGGATCATGTCCCAATTCAATTACTAAGTCCTCTTAATCCTGGTGCCCTTGGCCTGTGAGGATGCCTTCTCTAACTGGAATTAAGCTGGGATATTGTTCAAAGAGTTCTATAGCTAGTGGGCAGCTATGGCCTTTCCAATCAAAGTGGAGTATATCATCTCCCCTGTTTGCTTGTGTAGCTCAATCTGGTCTATGGGATGGATATCCCTTTCCAGCACTTCAAAATATATTTTCTTGAAATCTGAGGCTATTCTTGGCTATTGAGTTGTAGGCTTCACAAAGGTCATCTGCAACTTCCCCTCGTTGAAGTCAAAGGCTGACATTAGCCTTGTTTGATTGGTAGGTGTGAGTTTCAGGTATTGAGCATAAGTTTGGGCTTTGAGCCTCTCATTTCTAGCCTTGATTTCTTTATATCTTTCCTTGATGTCTGGATCATTGTCTGCAGGCATTCTGAAGGAAGATACTTCCACACTGAGTTTCCTTTCCAATACCTGTGTTTATGAAGTGGAAGGCTCTTGTATGCCTCCAGATGGAGTGGCAGGCCTACTTCTTTCTATTTCTGTATCGGTGATCTCAGCTGAGCCTTTAGTGTGTTCTTGCTCAAAGGCTGGACTTAGCCTCTGTGTCTTGTTTTATTCCTGCTGTAAATCAGAGGTGGTCATCCCTGAAGTGGAAGCTCCTTCTCTATTTCTTTTTGGGGCCTTCTCCTCCTTCTGAGGAGTCTGCATGACTGGAGGAGTGATCATGGTAGTTTTTGGTTTTTCTGGTACCTGGAGAAAAGAGTTATCATCAAGCTGCTTTTCTAAATCAATAAGAGCATTCTCAATATCTGCTCTGGTGTTGTCCTAGTCTGCTAGGGTACCTTCCACCCATTATGTTTCATTTGCATAAGCTTCTATCTCAGGTATGGGATGGTGAATGAAAGGGCCTAGCTTGACCTTTTGTCTTTTCTTTGTGATGAATTCCAAAGGATCGTATCTCCAGAAAAAAATTCTTTGGAAGTTCATCCTTTGTAATATTAAGTCTGCCTCTTGGCCAACCTCTCTAGAGTTGCATATGAAGCTAGTTGGTCTTTTATTTTGAAATTGGCCTTCTTCTTGGCATTGACAAAGTTTATTTCATCTGCATTTATAATTTGCCTATAGTATTCTAATGCAAACAGCCTCATTGGGAGGTACCTTGGTAGCTTGTATGGTGCCAAAATGCAACCATAAATCCTGATTTCTGTATGGTTCTGGTAAAGGTACTAGTCACCAACTTTGGTCTGTTTAGATAATTGGAGGACTCTTTTTATTTCTGCACTGATCCTTGGAGGAGGGCTCCCAGTCAACATTGTTATGACTGGGTGTACAAATAAATCAATAAAATCAGAGTAAGAGTATGGAGACTGGTACTGGTCGATCAATGGGGTCCAAAAAATGACTAACCTGGGCTGACCCTTGGTGTCCAGCTTTTGAAGGGTGAATGGGAATTTCTCTTATTGATAATATAAAAGCATGTGGTATAGAACTGAGGAGTACTTGAAAACCCTTTCATTTCCCAGTCTTGTGAACTGCTCATACATTCTATCAGCTATGAGTGTGGCAAAGTCATAAATAATTGCAAGAGGTTGTCCTAGGGTATAGATGGACATGAAATCCAGGATGATTTCATCAATGTACTCACTTGTGGAGTAACCAAAAACACAAGATATCATGGATATAATATTTCGGCCCCAAGGAGAAATATTGTTGCTACATATGGAGGGGGGTCTTTGGGGGTGTACTTCTCTTCTATGATGAAGGTTTGGATCAATTGGGCCAATCTTGCAGAGTTGAGCTTGGGATAGAAGTCTAACAGGTCTCTAATTGAGAGGTGACATACGTTTGGCCCTAGTTGGAGCTGCAACATCTCATTGATAGACTCAGGAGTGATGGTGAAAAGTACTTTCTGGTCGTGAGACCTGATGGTTCTGTGACTGGGACGTAGCAAGCATAGCACATGTTGTACCTTAAGAAACCAATTTCTGGACTGTAGAGAAATTGTTCTTAAGACATTAATAAATATTATTTATTTTCACTTCTTTGTCACTTTATTGTTTGTTGTGTCCTCAAATGAAGGACCTGGAGAACTTGGTCTTTAACCCTTAATACATGTATGACCAAAACATCTCAGAATTTCATTTGTTGCTAGATATAAATGATGAATGAAGAATGCTTGAAGGAGAAGTTAAAGATAATATGTTGATCTTTCACATAAACTACTATCTGTAACTTAGAAGAATTATGAAACTAAGAACTGAATCAAAGACAATATGTTGTTTAACACAGAAACTACTATATGTGACTCTTGGAGAAGTTAAAGATAATATGCTAGTCTTTCACAGAAACTATTATCTATAACTTAGAAAGAAAGGTGAAAACTTCAAGTATAGGAGCGCTCTTTTAAGGAATTTTAACTTGATCTACATAAGCAAATAAATACCTACAACTTCATTACTATACTTGAAAGAATAAAACATAAAATGACACATAATAGAGAGGGTTACAAAATTATATCCAACAATTCATGGAAACTTTTGATTCTTTCATTAATCAACAATCATATCAGTAATACAGTGGCCTAGTCTCTGGGTTCTCCAAAATTCAAACCCCTTTTCTGTAAGTTTTCCTCCTTTTATACATTTGTGAAACAGTTGCTGATCTTTGAAACTACTAAACTGTTTCTCTAACTATCTGAAGTAATAATTATTACAAAATATTACCCAAAGGGTAAAGACATCTCAAAGAACATAAAATAACGGAAAATAACTGAACATAGAAGATGACAATGACTACTGGCTTTCGGCTCTGTTAATCGGCTCTTGAGTTCCTCTGCGGATGCTTTAATAACACTTAATCCATTTAAACTGTAATTAACTGCATTAAACTTTGACTTGTGCGTAGACTAGGGCTTACGTATATATCGAATGCGCTTATATTGGCCAAACACAAAGAAAACATGCCCAACTGCTTTTTCTTTAGATTCGGCTTTAACGTTGATTTTTCCTTTTACACAGCAAAATTAATGCAAAGAACACAAAAGTGAAACTCAAAAAGAATTAATCCAGTTTAATAACTCCATCGGATCTAGAATCCCATCACATATTGCAATCGACGCTTTCCATTGTTATATCAACGTAATGTTGAACTTACGCATAAATCCTTCATATTTTCACTATTTCTATTATATCTCTTTTATAATAGAAATACACCATGAACATGCCTTTTCCGCTTTTAACGTGGGCTTTGCACAACTCTCGAGGCATACCTTTATCACAATCGTAATCAGCGCTTTCAGTGGTGTATTAACCCAATCCTAACAATCTGTGATATGGCAGACCCGACGATAGTATAAAACATGGCATATAAACCATATCGGGTCCGGCCATCGCATATCGCAATCAGCGGAACCCATATATATATATATATATATATATATATATATATATATAACGTTATGCTATTTCGCGGACCCGTCGGGGCTTTATAATACAATATATATCTATATATATATATATATATATATATATATATATATATATATATATATATATATGCTTCGGGTCGGCTCATCGGCCCATCGCATATCGCAATCAGCGCTATCGGTGGAACCAATCATCCATAACATTGCGGACCCGCCGAAACTTTAAAACATAATATATATGTGTTTCAGGTCTGGCCTGTTCAACGCTTATTTCTATTATAATCCTTTATAATAGAAATACATATAAAATGTGTAACCATACCTTTTTCCGCCTTTTCCAAAGCCTTTGCATAGTTTTCAAGATACGCCTTTATCGCAATCGGCGATCGATGATTCTTGTGGTAATAATATAACTTCCTGCTGCATCTTTGCGATTGCGATTTAATCGCATTGCTATCATATATATATATATATATATATATATATATTGGTTATGGCTCCATAAGCCATTTATAATATGATTTAACTTGATCACATGGGCCAATTCTTTTACACTTGTTTCTTTTGTGTTTTGATTCCGATATGCAATTTATTACATCTCCCTCTTGCCTTATTTTTTTTTAAAGATATTTTCAAGTGATTTTTGAACGAAACATGAATACTAAAGGCAACAAAAAATACATGTTACAACATCTGGCTCAACCTGGGGATAGTTCTTTTGCCACATAAGCACTAAGAACCGTAGATTAGTGCCTTATTCATTAGACATGGAGTCATATATAGCTTCATCAAGCTTAAATGTGTGAACATTTTTACAGCAAACCCACACCAATATCTGCAGTGATAAGATGCTTGCGCTTTGATAGCAAAATATTGAGAATCGTAGATCAGTAGCCTTAGTTGGGCATGGAGTCCAAAACTGTGAAAACCCTGAAATTTGACAACTGAAACCTGACAATATTGAAGTATGACACCTCTGCAAACCAGTTTCCAACTAGGAAAGTCACCCTTATTCATCAACTAATGATTAAACTGAAGAACTAAAACTGGAAACCAAATGCTCAACACCTAAGCTTATTTATGTACAAGTTCCTACATATGTACATGATTGATCTCCATCAGGTGAAGTCAATCTTCCAATGGTACCAGGTTAGCATTTGAGTGCTTAATCTAGAACCATTCTACCAATAAATCTTGAAAATGCAATTCATCTTGAACAAAAAATAAATTATGCATAAAAGCAGCTCACAATGAAAATTAAGAGAGATGATATGTGTATATTGCTGATAAATTCTTCCATGTAATCTGCCACAGGATCTTCAAAAGAAAGAATATGCTCTTGATCAACTCCAAAAAAGAAATTCTCTATGTATGAAGGTTCCTGCTTGATTAAACCTTCTGTTGGGATAATATGTTCAACAGAACAATCAGCAACATCTTTAAGAAAATGATCTATGTCACTTTCATGTCTCCACTTTTCATCTCTAAGCTTTGATTGAAAATAATTTGTAATTCTAACCTCAGGAATAAAAAGAAATTTTTTCACATTACTATACAACATATGATCAACTTCAAATAGACTATTTACCTCTGATCCATGGGCATCATTGTGTTCTTCAATGCAATGATATACAACCTCTTTATCAACTTCCTTTTTACATGAGATAGCCTCTTTTGCTATGATAGATGACTCAATATATTGTTGTCCAACATATCCCACTTGCTGGTTTCTTCCTGTATGTTCAACACCCAACTGATGAACTTGAAGAGCTTCATCTTGTTCTCTATTTAAACCATTTTCGTTATAAATAGGAGGATCATCAAACTTATCAAAATAAGATCTCTGGGGATTTATTTGCAACTTAATCATTTCTTCCTCTTCTCGACTGTTGAGTAGAAATTCTTGATGCATGTTTGAACTTTCCTCCATTTGAATACTCCCTTGATTTGCTTGGAACCAAGTCAACCAATTATCTGCTTGGGATATTATTGGAGAGAAATGTTTTATAAACTTCTCCACATCATTTTGAGAAAATGATGCTCGATCTGCTTGGAACATAGTCAACCAATTCTCTGCTTGGGAGAGTATTGAAGAGCAATGCTTTATAAACTTCTCCGCATCATTTTGAGAAAATGATAGTTCCTCGCTTTCAGAGACTTGCTCATAGTTAATCTGGCTATAACTTCTCTAAATGCTTGATATATTATCAACAAGATCATTAGTTTCCTCAACAGGATTATCTTGAGCTTTTAAAGTTTCTTTAAAATCATAATATTCACAACAACCTTCAAAAAGAAACTTGTGTGGATAATAAGTTCTACAATAAGAATTGAATACTGAATGGAAATATTTCAAAGATGAAATGCTTGAACAACGCAGAGAGCTGAACCAAACCCTGGGTTCTTGGTCCAAAGAAAACAAAAACAACTTCATCTTCACATCTTCATGAATGATGCCCTACTGCTCCATGCATTCATGAAACTCTTGGAGATGCTGAGCTGGATCTTCATATTCCATTCTACTAAATTTTGGAAGATACTCATTCCAGGCATAAAATGCAGGCATATCATGAGGATAGCCAGTGATCCCAGTAAAATCAAATGGATCAAATTTATGGACTAAGAATGTAGGGAGAGCCATTAAAACCCAGAAAAGAAAACTTCAAAGTACAGTGGAGTCGCCAATCAATGTTGTAAGTGAAAATCACAGGTGTGAATGTACAACCAACTGCTGAAACTTGTCATTCTCAAGAATCAGCTTCAAACTTAATAATTCAAGAAAAAGTGCTCTTATTCAATTGATTTTATTCAAAACAGCCAAATATTTCCTCCTCACTGAACAACCAGAGGAAAATATTGAAAACCCAGGGAAAAATGTTCTTGTCTTCTCTTCCCGGCAATAACGCCAATTAATGTTGTACCTTAAGAAACCAATTTCCTAGCTGTAGAGAAATTGTGCTTAAGACATTAATAAATATTATTTACTGTCACTTCTTTGTCACTTTATTGTTTGTTGTGTCCTTAAATGAACAACCTGGAGAACTTGGTCTTTAACCCTTAATACTTGTATGACCAGAACATCATAGAATGCCATTTATTGCTAGATATAAATGATGAATGAAGAATGCTTGAATAAGAAGTTAAAGATAATATGTTGATCTTTCACAGAAACTATTATCTGTAACTTAGAAGAATTATGAAACTGAGAACTGAATCAAAGACAATATGTTGTTTAACACAGAAACTACTATCTGTGACTCTTGGAGAAGTTAAAGATAATATGCTGGTCTTTCACAGAAACTATTATCTATAACTTAGAAAGGAAGTTGAAAACTTCAAGTATAGGAGCACTCTTTTAAGAAATTTTAACTTTATCTACATAAGCAAATAAAGACTTGCAGCTTCATTACTATACTTGAAAGAAGAAAAAATAAGATGACACATAATAGAGAGGGTTACAAAATTATACCCAACAATTCATGGAAACTTTTGATTCTTTCATTAATCAACAATTATATCAGGAATACAATGGCCTAGTCTTCAGGTTCTCCAAAATTCCAACCCCTTTTCTGTAAGTTTTCCTCCTTTTATACATTTGTGAAACAATTTTTGATCTTTGAAACTGTCAAACTACTAAACTGTTTGTCTAACTATCTGAAGTAATAATTATTACAAAATATTACCTAGAGGGTAAAGACATCTCAAAGAAGATAACATAACG
The DNA here is from genome assembly GCA_031772625.1 of Pinus tabuliformis. Lineage (NCBI taxonomy): Eukaryota > Viridiplantae > Streptophyta > Pinopsida > Pinales > Pinaceae > Pinus > Pinus tabuliformis. The sequence continues at coordinate 143,418,871 of CM062812.1, forward strand.
GAAAATAACTGAACATAGAAGATGACAATGATTGCTGGCTTTCGGCTCTGTTAATCAGCTCTTGAGTTCCTCTGCGGATGCTTTAATAACGCTTAATCCATTTAAACCATAATTAACTGCATTAAACTTTGACTTGTGCGTAGACTGGGGCTTACATATATATCGGATGCGCTTATATTGGCCAAACACAAAGAAAACATGCCCAACTGCTTTTTCTTCAGATTCAGCTTTAACGCTGATTTTTCCTTTTACACAGCAAAATTAACGCAAAGCACGCAAAAGTGGAACTGAAAAAGAATTAATCTAGTTTAATAACTCCATCGGATCCGGAATCCCATCACATATCACAATCGGTGCTTTCCATTGTTATATCAACGTAATGTTGAACTTACGCATAAATCCTTCATATTTTCGCTATTTCTATTATATCTCTTTTATAATAGAAATACACCATGAACATGCCTTTTCCACTTTTAACGTGAGCTCTGCACAAATATCGAGGCATACCTTTATCACAATCATAATCAGCGCTTTCAGTGGTGTATTAACCCAATCCTAACAATCTGTGATATGGCGGACCCGACGATAGTATAAAACATGGCATATAAACCATATCGGGTTTGGCCATCACATATCGCAATTGGCGGAACCCATATATATATATATATATATATATATATATATATATATATATATATATATATATAGAACGTTATGCTATATCACGTACCCCCCTGGGCTTTAAAATACAATATATATATGCTTCGGGTCCAGCCCATTGGCCCATCGCATATCACAATCGGCACTATCGGTGGAACAAATCATCCATAACATTGCGAACCCACCGAAACTTTAAAACATAATATATATGTGTTTCAGGTCCGGCCTATTCAACGCTTATTTCTATTATAATCCTTTATAATAGAAATACATATAAAATGTGTAACCATACCTTTTTCCGCCTTTTCCAAAGCCTTTGCACAGTTTTCAAGATACGCCTTTATCGCAATTGGCAATCGGTGATTCTTGTGGTAATAATATAACTGCCTGCTACATCTTTGCGATTGCGATTTAATTGCTTCGCTATCATATATATATATATATATATATATATATATATATATATTATGGCTCCATAAACCATTTGTAATATTATTTAACTTGATCACATGGGCCAATTCTTTTACACTTGTTTCTTTTGTGTTTTGATTCTGATATGCAATTTATTACATCTCCCTCTTGCCTTATTTGTTTTTTAAAAATATTTTCAAGTGATTTTTGAATGAAACATGAATACTAAAGGCAACAAAAAATACATGTTACAACAGCACATATGTACAATTTCAGGAAAAATGTGGACTTGGGGGAACTGGTACTTGGGAAAATTTGACTCCCAAAGGCCAATTTCATCATTATGATTTAGGAACTTGTCCCTACTTTGGCAATGTATTTTAAGCAAGAGCTCTATAATAGTGGTATCTTTTATCTAGAAATCTCTATCAGCTAGGGGAAGGTGGTCCAGGTCCAAATGGGGCGTGGAGATGGGTCTCACATCCATAGCAATAGGGGCCACCATTCTCAATTCTTGTGGATTTGAGTAATGGGGGAGGGTAATTTGCAGTGTTTAGGGCAACGATTTTCAGCAAGGTGTGAAGTTTTTAATTAGTTTTTGACTTAACTAAAATGCTCAGCAACTGGTTACTTTCGAAATTGACAGGGTATTTGGTGAATTCTAGTTTAAATACTTGGAACTGGGGTGAATTGGCTCTGAGCAGGATGGCTGACGACTAAAAGTGGTCAATTGGCTTTGTATACACTGCAAGGCTGACTCGGTTGTCTGCGGCGTCTTCGACGTTTGCAGGTGTCGTGCATGCGTACATAGGCTTGTAGATGAAATGTCAGCAAAAATAAACCATTTGGGGATTTTTGGCTTTTATATGTAAAAAGTTAGTTTTGGTGAGTATGGGGTGAACAATGTTTGATTTGTCGCATAGTGGGAGGGTGGTAAACGGTTTATATCACACCTCTTTTGGGTGCTTGGTGGTATTCGGGAGGGGCCGCCTGATTCCATTCATCGGATGACACGTAGCACTGGGGGTTAGGGGAGAAACCACTTTATCGGGTGGGTAAAGGGCGGACGTCAGGTTGGCTCGATATGGATAAGGGCCGTCGGATGAAGAGGGGGATGATCGCATGGTGATCGGGCAGGGAAACTGCACAGAGGCTAGTGGGGGGGCCGGTGGGCACTTAATTATGGTGGTATGAGATTAATTTAAAGTTTAATCTCATCGGGGTGCTTTAATGCGGGATTAAGTGCTAAGTCGGGGTTATTTATTTTTGCGAGATATGGGTAGTAATATAGTTTATAATTAAACTAAGGGGTAGGGCTAATTTATACACGGGAATTAAATATATATGGAAATTGGGTTTTTCGGGGATTTTGTATATATTAATAAAAGTTAGTAATTAATATGAAAAATGGGCCTAAAAGGGAAAAACACTACGTACAATGTTTTTTTGTGAATTAGATGTTTTTCACATATTTACATTAATACTTAGGGTAAAGCGTTTTTGTGGGTTTATGGTATGAAAGTGCTTTATATGGGGAAAAGTGCCCTTCCTAGGTAAAAAGTGTTTTACCCTTAGGAAAAGGATTTTTATTAGGAAAATGAATGAACTGATGGGGGGGGGTGAATTTTATGAGGGAAATCTAGTATTTGATATCCATAAGTCATTGAGTCGAGGGTCTGGTCCCTCCAAAAGTCAGATAAATGCTCTGAGCCTCTTTGACTTAAAGGTTTAAATACTTAGAACTTTATTATGGGAAATTAGTTAAGTACAGAGGTGAAATGAATGGGGGAAGTTGATTAATTGACTTTGAAATCCATTTACATGCTTGATTGTCCGTTCACATTTCGAGCATATAATGAAAAATGATAAATATGCATTTTGTTTAATCAATCGCCATACTTTTGAAACCTTTCTTCCACTTACCCATCTACTCATTCTACCATTTTTTCTTCACTTGATTAGGGTGCATTTAAGCTAGCAAACCCTTATCAATATTTCTTTTCTTTACATAGAAAACTATCTAAATCAAACCTTATCTCATCCGAGGGCTCAGTTTACACAGTTGAGATCTTTTTATTTACTCTACCTATCTAATTATCTGCAAAGATTACATTGTTTGGTCAGATTTTATTCTCTATCTATAGACATGAAATTGAAAACATGAAATAGCCAAGTTTAAACATTTTCACTATTCATGGATTGTGGCATAAGTGACAAGCTGCACACAACCATTCATTAAAAATAAAAAGTAAATAGTAGTGGCATTTTGACATGCACACTTTCATGGTCTTTTTTGTTTTCTTGGGGTTCATATTTTTCATTTTTTGTTACCTATTTTCATTCTTTTTGTCCTTTGATTATTTTTTTAAGACATACCCTCTTTACATTTTTTAATTTTTTAATATAGAAAACATTTGCAGAAAGCAAAGGTATGTACAATATTACAAGGCTTAACCTTAGTCATTCAAAATTATGACTCCTATTGGTATAGGAACCTAACATGATCGATGATGGATGATATCCATAAAGTTCCATAAATGGAGTCATTTTAGCTGTAGTGTGGAAGGTAGTGTTATACAACCATTCAGCGAGAGGAAACCACTTGATCCACTGTGTTTATTTATCAGATACAAAGCAACGAAGATATCCTTCCAAACATTTGTTCACTATCTCAATTTTCCCTTCATATTGAGGATGATAATATGAGCTATGAGCTAACTAAGTACCCACACAAGAAAATAATTTAGTCCAAAAATTGCCGGTGAAAATGGGATCTCTGTCGCTTACAATAATCTTTGGGTTTCCATGTAACTTTTGAATTGTTTCCATAAATGCAAGAACAACTGTACTAGATTTAAATGGATGAGATAATGCACAAAAGTGTGCATACTTGGTAATTCTATCAACTACCACCATGAAGACACTCTTTCCTTCGGACTTGGGTAAACCTGTAATAAAATCCATTGAAACCTCCTCCCAATGTTGACTTGGAATGGATAAAGGTTGTAACAGACCCGGGGTCTTAATTGTCTCAACTTTATTTTGTTGGCAAACCAAACACTCTGCCACAAACTTTTGAATATCATAGGCCATCCCAAAAAATTCCTTCTTAACCCTATGGTAAGTTTTTAAAAATCCTGAGTGCCCTCCTAAGGGAGAGGTGCGCAATTCCAGAAGAATCTTTTGTTTGAGTTGGGAATTCTTACAGAGGTATAAGCGATCTTTTTACCATAACGAATCATTTTTCCAGTTAAATGTATTAGATGTACTAGGATCTTGCTGCAACTTTTGAATGTGTAAGTGTCAATCTTTGCAGCCTTCCTCTAGTGATCGAACATGCTCTTACAAAGTGATTTTAAGGTGTCAAGGTCAAATTTTGTCATTTCAGTGAGTCTTCAAGCAAAATCTGGTCACTAGGTATTAGGTCTAGGGTTTGTTTTCACTCCCTTCAAAGTTGTCCAAATTTCGGTCCATGTCACCATTCAGCTGAGTGCACCATAATTTAGAGGGTTGTCATCATCATGTCAGGTTCCAATGGGTCATTTTACACCTTGTTCATGCTTCAGTTGTGCCTAGGTAAGGTTCATTTCCCTCTCCTAGGGTTTTGAAGGCAATTTCTCTTGGATGGTCAAATCATCAGCAAAACTTGTATCCTGACGTTCATACACCTTCCCCTATCCTTGATGTACCTTATTAAACACTTCCCATCATTGATATCCCTCAAATTTCTCATTTTCGCACAAACCCTAGTTTCTTGCTATAATTTGACAATTTTGTAGGCTAGGCCTGTGTTTTGCCCTTTTGGACCCCTTCCCCTCACTCAATATCTGAAAGTCCACTTTCCTCTACTTTCTAACATCCCTCCCTACTTCTCAAAACTTTCTCAAGAATTTAGAAGCCCCTTATCCCCTTCGTTTCACTTCATTTCGACAAATCCCCTGTTCCATACATTGGGATAGGTTTTACTCCAATGATGTTTCTGAGCAAGAAAAGATGAATTTGGGAAAAATGAGAGAGGTTTTTGTTCACAATAGGCAAAGGAATAAAAAAATCCTTCACTTTTTACACAGGTGTCATGGTTTTAGAGAAATGCCAAAAATATAGTTGCCTTAGGAGAATTGATGCACCTCTGAAGTGACCTTGGGAAAATCAAGCTTTCTCCTAGCTTGGTTGGCCTAATTACTTGTTTGATGAGTCAAATGATAACTAGACACAAAGATCTTTCCAATGAGCTATCATGGGCTCAATTTAGGGTTGAGGAAGACCTTCAAAAGTTGACTACAACATCACTCTTCCTTTAGGCAACCTCATTTTGCACATTTTGACCAGTCTTGGGAGATTTGATTTTTGATAGGTCAAATGAACTCCAAATTGAAAAATTCTAGTTGGGTTGAAAAGTAGCATCAATAAGCTTTCCAACAAGCTATCCCGCGCCTAATTTGGACATCGGGAAGGCCTCCAAAAGTCTCCTGCAAAAATCATGACGCAATTTGTTGGGAGCGCGGCGCATTGAAACGGCGTGACGCATTGGGCAGCACTCTGCAGTGTCAATTTTACACAGGTGCGATGCATTGGGAGGGCATGGCGCATTGGGTTTGTGGTGCGGCACATAGGGTTACAAGCCTGATTTCACCCATAGCTTTATCCAAAACTTCAAATTTGCTAAATCCTCACTTGTTCAAGTAAGTTAAACATTCCTCCATGATCAATGAGTGAGTTTATCTTGGTGCTTATGGTGATTTAATGAGAAAAAATTGAAACCCTACCTCCTTGCATTTCTTGTCAAAAACAATTGCATAGGGTTTATAAATTGTATTTCTTGCTGCTAGTTTCACTCCTAGCCATTTCTCACTCCCTCACTCCTTCATTCCCTCATTCATTTTCTCCCTCTCTTTTCATTGTCATCTACCCACTCCCTAATCCCCATATCCCTAAACTTCTTATCCTAAATCCCTAATCCCACTATCCCAAACCCTAATTTCTGTCCCAAAGCCTAAATACTATTCCCTAAACCCTTTCATTCCCCAAAACCTTATTGCTAGCATCAAATCCTCTCCTCATCAGTCCCACTCATCCATGGAGCTCAAAAACATAAAAAAAAACTGGCAAGTTGTCAAGAGGAGGAAAACCAAATTGACAACACTTGAAAGGGAAATTCAAACTGATCGTGAATCTTGGCTCAAGGTGACAAACATGCACTTGCAAAAGATTCTGGAGAAAGCCAACAAAGAGAAAAATATGTTGAGGAACATGGCATACCACTACTTGGCGAGAAACAAGGTGTGCAAAGCAAGAATCAGGGTTTTGAAGGCCAAGTTGAAGAAAGCATCGAGGAAGCGAAAAGAGAAAGATAGACTCAAGATCTTGGCTAAGGCTTCCTTGGCCCAACACAACACTTGATGAAGGACACTCAGCCCAAATTTTAAGAAATTTGGGACACTTTTTGTAATTTTGAAATTTTTGGCTTAAAAACAGGTTTTTCTGCTTGATGCACCACGTCACCTGGCGCGCGCTTTTTCTAGGGACCTCCTTTTGAGGAAAGCTCAGAATTTTTGGATTTTTCATGGAAAAATATGCATGCTCACAAATGGCTAAGAGATTTTGACAAGTTTTGGGCCTCCAAAAAGGTCAAAAACACCTCAAAAATGACCTTTCTGCCCCTTTTTGGACACACATGAAGCAGTGTTAGGAGAACTCAGTTTTGGAGGGGAAAATGGAGGCAAAATTCATAAATTCCACTTATTCTGAAATTAGACAAGTAGACCTTTCCAAAAAGTCCACTTGGAGCAAATTTGGACACCGGGAAGGCCTCCAAAATCAGCTGCAAAAAGGCGCTACGCATAGGGAAATCAACTCGGTGCATTGAAGGAAATTTGCTCATTTTGGCCAAAAAACTCTGTTTTTCACCTAGTTTCTTCACAAATTGATTTTTTTTCTTTCTAATAGTCAAACTCATGATGTAATCTAATATGACTTGATGAATTTTGATGTAATTATGCTAAATTTTCATGTATAGAGGTAGATTCATCCATCAAAAGATAGTTTGCAACTGAATGAATTAGTTTCCTAGTTTTTAGGGGCAAGTTGTTCCACTGCCTACTTTTTAGTTCTCAGTTTAGATTTTGTTGGAACAGCTCCTAAACTTATGAGCTCGACCCCTAGAGGCTAGGATGAGTTGTTGGTTGCCTATATCTTGTAATTTTTCAGTCATTAGCATGGTTGGACTTTTGGGAAAGTTTTGGAGCTTCATTCTATACTCATTTCAGCAGTTTGGCAAAGGAATAGATCAACGTTTGGAGAACTTTATGAGATTCTTGTGGCATCTTGCTTTGGTATTGTGTTTCCTTCTGTAATTGTAAGTTTACATGTGTTTTATGTATGCCATCATCTCTCTTTACTTCATCTTAACTAAATCAAACAAGGATAAAGGTAGAATACATTGAAAATTGTAGTGCTCTACCTAGGGTTTGTTTAGTTATCTATGTTTTCAGCTGTTTGAAGAGGATCCTTGAGTTTTTCATGCCCTCTCCAACTCCTCACCTGTCTAAAAGCTCTCCATCTCACTCAATTTGAAGTACCAAACCACTTGCCTACCTTGCCCCATAGAGATCTCTGCAAAACTGAGCCTCATTCCCCAGACCCAAATCTGCCTTTCACATTTGAGCCAACAAAACATCATCAAATTCAATCAAACACCTTTGTACACATACCTAGCCTAAAATCAGTCATTACATCAGTCATCTCAAGCTTCATAGGCCATCTTTTCTGAGATTGACAAGGAGAGAGCCCTCTCCCGACCTGGTAGGGCTAGCTACCAGGTTAAGCGTGGTTTGATGTTACCCTAGATCCTACCTTTCTCAGCCTGAGGTAGATTTAGGCACTAACAGAATGAGTGCCCTCATTCTTCCATTCATCCCTTTCTTCGTTTATCCAATCTGGTTGGATGATATAAATGGCACAAAGCAATGCTTTCACATCCTCATCCTTTCTTGAGAGTGCATCTCCAACAACATTTTGCTTCCCTTTCTTGTAGATGATTTCAAAGTCATAACCCAACATCTTTATGACCAATTTTTGCTACTCTTCTGAAGATAATCTTTGTTCTAAAAATTATTTAATACTATCATGATACATTTTTACCTTGAAGTGTCTTCCCATTTGGTAAGGTCACCATTTCTTAAGTGCATGTAGTATTGTCAACATTGCTTTCTCATAAATATCTTTGTGTAAATACTTTCCTTTGATTGGATGACTTTCAAAAGCAATAGGTCTTCCTTATTTCATTAAAACAACACCAATTCCATTTCCTAAGGCATCACATTCCACAATAAAGGTTTTTGTGAAGTCTGGCGTAGCTAAGACTAGTGCTTGGCACATTTCCTCTTTAAGATGTTCAAAGGTCTTCATTGCTTCTAGAGTCCAATAAATATTAGAATAATGTTATTTAGTGTTTAATGCTCATTCTTATTAGCTGTTTCTATTTTATCTCTTTAGAAGTTTCTTAGATGAAACTGGTTGTTTCTATTTCCTAATAGAAACTTGATGTTTCTATTTCTGTAAATATCTCTGTATTACTTATTGAGCTTCATTTGCTCATGTAATTCGATTCATTCATTGATTATGGTATCAGAGCTTAGGTATTTTTTTCGAAATAATTTTTCATTATTTGGAAAATTTTGCTTCATTTCGAAATAGATCTCTAGGAATCTGGAATTTTTTTACTGAGCATCATAATTTCTAAGCCGTAGTATTTTCTAAGGGTTTTCATACCAGAGGTATCCGTGTAGTGTTGGGTCGGATTTGGTGTAATTCTGGGTTACAGTGGGTGTGGATTTTTTCGCTCCTGTTCTAAGATCTCCAATGCCTGAAGGACAAGTCGTGGGGATCGAACCTAGGAGTTTCAGTGTTTGTTGTATAGGCGCATTGTGGGAATTTTTTTTTAAACCTGGATTCGAGTGGCCGGGCGTATTCTGCATTTGGAAGGTGTGAATAAGTGGCCAGTGGATCAAAATATTTGGATTCACTTCAGTTGTATGGTCGTTACTGCCCTCTGAGCGGTCACTGGTGAAGTTCCCCAGCGTGCACGACCTGTCATCGAGCTCCCGTTGTGACTGCACCTCGAGACACTTCTTGACTCCTGCGGACAATTTTCTCCACTTGACACCGATTGAACTGGATTACCGGCGAAAGCTTGCACTGCCCCGTTAGCACTACGCCCCTGGCAGACGCTCACGGCAACAGAAGAGTCACTACAGGAAGGCGTGCAGTCGGCCACCGTGCATGGGCCGCCCGAGTTAGAAACGTTGTTGCTGCCTGCCATCGATGGTAATGTTGGCGAAGAACTAAGCGCGACGTCCCCTTCCCGCTCGGAACTCTCTATCATTATATGTGCAATATTCTGCCTGATCTGAGGTGACTGGTCGCGCTGCCACATGAACAAAGTCACATCTTATTTTCCTTCACGTTTCTCTGCACGTTCAAGTTGTTTTTTGTAGGCTGTTTTATCCAAACAGCAAACATTGGTCAAAGTCATCGGAGAACAAAACACTGGGCAGCCCAGCCGTAATTGCTCAGAAAACAATTACTGTGCCCACACGTCTGGAGCCTTGTTTTTCTTTTCTATTTGGCATGATACAGTATCATGTGTTGAATCTCTCTGTGGTTTGAGTTTCTACCACGTTCTGTCCTGAATCAATATATATATATATATATATATATATATATATATATATATATATATATCAGCTCGTATGGTGCCCTTTTTTGCATAGTTCGAACTTGTTTGTACTTTGCTGGGCTGGACGTATGGCCTAACTATGGAAGTCTGATTTGGTAGCTTATTCCTGGGATATTATCTCAAGGGACCGTGTCATACATTTCTTGACATTTCCATTTCAGTTTTTTTTTCAGAAGCCGTAGATTGGACGTATATTTTTTTCAGTACCTGCAAATGCATGTTTATGCAAGCGTAATTATTGAGCGCGGGGAATTTTTGTACCTGTCAGATTTTGTCCAAATCAGCCAGCATCTGCATTGAAATCCGTGCTAGACTCCTTTGTTGTTTTTTATATCTTAGGAAACATGCAGATGGCTTTGCTAACAAATCTGATGTTGGAAGGTAGTCAACGCTTTAATGGCACAAATTTTAACATATGGAAACAAAGAATGTTGACCATTTTTTAATATAGGCGTCTTGATCAACTCATTCTGAACAAAGAGCTCCGTCCCGGTACAGCTGGCATCGATCAAGATAAGTTTGATAATCGAAATCGAGAGGTCGTTATGCTTCTCAAGCTCTCTGTGACTGATGATCAATTATCGCAGATTCCTTCTGGCAAGACAGCTGTCGAGATCTGGCAACGTTTGAAGGAACTGCACGAGACATCCGACAAGAGCAGAGCTTTCTTTCTCAAGAATCAGTTGTTCTCCATCATGATGGACGAACATATGTCTTTACAGAAACATCTTAACAAGATTAAAGACATTCGAGATCAGCTCGAAGCCATTGGTTGAACCATGGAGGAAGAAGATATGGTAGTCATCACTCTAAAAAGTCTACCAAAATCTTATGAGCACTTCATAGAAACACTCAACATTACCTCCACAATGTTGATTTGATTTTTCCAGAGTTATGCAACAAACTCATGCAGCAGGATCGTTGGAAACAACAGTTTGGTAGTGGTGCTTCATCAGCCTCCTCAGAAAATGATTTTGCTGCCAAATATCAGTCCTCTCAGTCTTTTCAGCAGAAAGGTTCTTCTCAGCCTTTTGATCTCGCTAAAAAGAAAAATGTGCAGTGTAATTACTGTCACAAATTTGGTCACATGAAGAAAGATTGCCGACAGAGGATTGCTTCTGAACAGAAGAAACGGGGAGGGTCCCATGTTGTAGAACATTCTGAGCAGACAGAATCTGCCTTTTACGCCTTCATGGCTATAAGGTCTTCAGATCATGTGCTGCCTTATGCCTGGTACATTGACTCTGGTGCATCACGCCATTTCTCTCACAGGCGTGACTGGTTTATTGACTTCTCACCTTTTAGTGATTCAGTAGTATTCGGCAAAGGTGAAGAGTACACAGTGGTTGGAAAAGGTACAGTTCATATCCAGTCTGGTGGGTGCACACTCATCTTCCTGAATGTGTACTATGTTCCTGGTATGGAAATTAATCTGTTATCTGTCAGCCAGATTATGAGGAACTCTCCTCAGCTTGATGTAGTGTTCAGTGCACACAAGTGCTCTATTATCGACAGGGACACTAGTCTTACGGTTGCTGTTGACCTAGAGGATCATGGTCTATACAGGCTTCTTGACGCTGGAGATTCCCCTGAAGTAGCTCTAGCAGCTCGTGTTTCTCCATAAGCACTTTTTGGCATCAACGATATGGGCATCTAAACATGCAGTATCTCTCTCAGCTCTCTCAGGAGAGACTTGTGTCAGGGTTACCTGATATTCAGACTCAGCAGTTAGGAGTATGCGGCACCTGTCAAGCTGGCAAGCAACATCGGTCTTCATTCAAGGATGGAGAATCTTGGCACACATCTAAGGTACTCCAGTTAATTCTTGATGATTTTTGTGGTCCTATGCATACATCTTCTATTACTGGTTGCAAATATTTTTTGCTTATTGTAGATGATTTCAATAGAAAGATGTGGGTGTATTTTCTAAAATATAAATCTGATGTATTTAGTATCTTTCAAAAGTTTAAATCCTTAGTTGAAAAGGAGTCTGGTTGTAATATCATAACTCTTAGGACAGATAACGAGGGGGGATTTCGTTCTTCTGCTTTCTCCAACTTTTGTGATACTCGTGGCATCAAACGTTAGTTAACTACACCCTACACTCCTCAACAGAACAGTGTTGTCGAACGCTACAACCATACGGTCGTTGAAATGGCTCATTCCATGTTACAACACAGGACTATTCCGAACAAATTCTGGGTTGAAGCAGTATTTACTGTTGTCTATGTTCTTAACCGATCACCTACTCAGGATGTTAAGGGGAAGACTCCCGAAGAGGTTTGTTCTAGTCGTAAGCCTAAGATCAGTGACCTCAAAGTATTTGGCTCAATTTCATATGTTTGGATTCCAGCTGCTAAGCACTCTAAGTTGGATTCCAAAAGCCAGAAACTCATGATGACAGGGTACAGTGATCATCACAAGGCCTATAGGTATCTTTCTTCAGTAATGTTGTTAGAGGTGCTTCTATTTTCCCATAATTCTTAACAAACTTGTGATAATACTGTTGGCATTATGATAAATGTGTTGTACTTGATGGAAACCCACTTGTAGCAGAACAACTCACTTGTACATGGTAACTAGATGAATCTACAAGAGAGATATCAGATGTGACAGAATGCATGACAACAATATTTATAGATGTGATGAAATGTAGGGCAGCGTCAAGGAATCAATTCAGAAGGCAACTCTCTCAGATGAAAGATCACATTATAGCAGGTAAACAACAAGAATGAAGAAAGAAAGGTATACGCAGGTTCACTATATACCAAGCCGCGTATACACGCAGTTTCACTATATAAAAAGGCACGTATATCGTACACACACACTTTCACCGAAGGAAAGGTGCGTACATGTTAGAAAACTAAGTTTTGGTCCATGGTATTTGGTTCGAAGTATTGACCCCAGGTATTGGGTCCAAGGTATTGGCCCTACGTGGTTTTGGCCCATGATGTTGAGAAAGGCCCAAGACTATAAAAGGAGGAGAAGATCATTAGGCCAAGGAGCAAGTCTCGAATATCTGATGTAGTGTGAGATCCAGTATGCAGGTTATGGGTTTATGATGCTTTGCTTGATCTGAGCCAAGGAGGAATCTCAGCGGTTGATGGAGGACAAGATCTAATGATGGATCAGGATCTTATGGCTTGGAATGAATCATCTCTATATGGTTTGATCATGCTTATTCTAGATCTGTATACTAATGCATGTGATGTTCTGTAAATATTATGATCTAGGTATAACTGAAATGTGGAATAGCTGCAAAATTATGAATGAATATTTACAGATGTATACGTTGGTTGACTTTGATAAAAGCGCATATACATGTAGGTTAGACACATCTAAGTAGCGTATACCATATGAACTATGATGTTTGAAGTTACAAGTGGTTCTGGTTGTTGATGAAAAGTTTTGAGTTCTGGTGACTGTTTACTAGTGACAGTATTCTGCATATTTAGATTGGTTGATTATGATTAGCTTCAGTATTGATGGATGAGATCTAATAATGGATCAGGATCATAATGACTTATCTTTATGTGATCTGATGGACTAGATCTGGTTGCTAACACACGTATTATCCTTTTGTATGTAATGATCTGGGTATGTCTGAAGTCGGGAAGTGCAGCGAAGTTATAAGTAAGTATTTGATGACATATACGCTGGTTTGCTTTGGTGAAGTTGCGTATACACGCTGGTTCGACTCTTCCAAGTAGCGTATGAACTCTGATGCATGGTTTTTGATGATACAGTTGGCTCTGAATATTGTTACAGAGTTCTGGGTTCTGCTCTGTGTTCTGGTGATTGTGTTTTGATGACAGGGTTTCAGTGATTAAGTTGTTGGGTGATTCAGAGAGTAATGATTGAGTATTTAATGAATGGGTAATGCAATAGTTGTATTACAGTGGTGATTGATTTTGAGCTTCAATGTTGTTGATGGGTCCAGTATGAAAATTGGATGAAACGTGGCCTTCAGATTATGGTTTTGTGTTCCAAAAGTATCCAGTCTGAAAATTTATGAAACGCAGTACCTAGAGGAAGAAAGAAGGTCGTAGCCTTCTGTAGGTTGACACCTACATACTAGTAAATATATCGGCTATTAATTTAATTTTTTTTTTAATTTATGGTTATTTTTTATTAATTAACTAATTTATTTTGTTATTTTATTTATTTATTTATTTATTTTAGTACCTTTTATAACCAGCTTCTTTAATTTACATACATTAATATTTATTTATTTATCTATTTTTATTTTTATTACCTCGTTCCAATTATTTTTATTTTTTAAGTTACCTCGTTCCTATATTTTTATTAATTCTAACTAACTTTTATTAACAACCTATTATTATAATCCTTATAATTATTAATTATTAAATTAATTAATTAATCGATTTTTTAACTAACCATTAACACCAATTAGATTTATTTTATTTATTAAAAATGAATAATAATAATAATAATAATAAATAAATAAATAATAGTCATAATAATATTAATAATTTGACCCTGGTCCCAAAGTCAAAATTAGCCGTTGGTCGAATTAGCTGTTGGAGACTCTGCTCAAACTATTTAACATGCTAAGTTGGATCTGTTTCTTCAACTTGTCCTGACGATGAACCACACTAGTTGGTTCGAAACACGTCGACAAATGATATTCTACGTGATTTACACTGAAGAATCTCTCATAAATTGTAATATCATATTTGAAATTTAAAAATAAATTAATAATATTTAGAAAATTTAAAATTAATCAAATTAATTATTATTTTATTTTATATATATATATAACAAGTGGCTTATTTTTCTTTGTTAAAAAATCATAGATAAAATGTAGATAAATTTTTGTGTTTTTTTAGATTTGTTATGTTTTAATATTAGCTTTTAAATTTCCAATTTAATGATTAATAATTTATAATATCCATATCAATATAAAGTAATAGATTAATGATGAAAAAAAGTTAAATTTAATAGATAAATTGAAAATATGTTAATATTTTTTTTTTTTGATATTATATATATATATATATATATATATATATATATATATATATATATATATATATATATATTAAGCTTGGCAGGACTTTTCATTTTGTATTTATAATCGACAAATTTACACCACATAGGTAGGCTAGGTGGCTTCAACTTGCCCAGTGGGAAACCAAGTATGTTGGCCACCTATCCTCATTATAAGCCATCCAAAAACAGTGAAGTTTTAGTCTTTCTAACCAAGCTAAGTATGTCTCTGTTTCATGGCAAGAATCTATATGTATATCTGTCCATAAGCATGCATAATATAAAGTAAATGCTACCCGCATATAATAACAAAAAGAAACCAAGTAAACTAACTATCCCTACTGGTCTTGCGATGTCGATTCCACCTGTGCTAGATCCTTGATAGTTTCCCCAGGCATCTCAATCAATTCAATGATGCATGGGATATGCCTTTGAATTCTGTCCAGTTGGATATCCTACTTGTGGAGTTGGAACTGGATTCACTGCAAATCATGTTTGTAGTTTGGCATGTCTTGGAGAGAGAGAGTCATCCCCACTGAGATTTGTTCCATGGCCTTCCCCAACAGGATTTTCATAAGCCAGTAGAGGTATAAAGTCTATTTGAATTGGGTTATCCTTCCTCTGGTATTCCCAGGGTCTGGGACTAATGTCCTCCAATTCTCTATCTCCTCCTCTGTCTCACTGCTCTGCTTGATTTCTGCCTCCCATTCTTCTAACAAATTTCGAATTCCTTCATTTGTTCCCTCCCGGTATGCCTCGGCAACTTCACTAATGAGATGCTCAACTGACTTCCTTCCTCTGTGGGGTTCCAACGTGCTCGGGTCTTTAGCCTTTGTCGGTGCCCAACCTCGTCTTCCATGACCTCTTCCTCTTGCTAGCCGAGCCATCTCAACACGGTTCGATACATGTTCACAAGAAAGAGGTGTTATCCTCTGGCTTTGGATCATTTTACATTCTTGCTTTGAATTTTCAATTTCGGCATACATTCTCTTCCTTATCTTAACCCACTTATGCATAGAGCAGGGGGCAAGGTGGTCGGTGGCCCAGTCGTGAACCGTGGATGGTCTCCATATCCCTTTAATCTTCTCACTCCTCCCTCTTCGATACCTCGCATACCCAGTAAGGTTGACATGCCCCTGCCAAGGCCATGCATGTATCCCTCGCATCAACCCAACCATTCTTCTACCATGGTATGCCATCCTATTCCCCTCTGCCCAGTAAGCCAGTGCCATGCCTCTGCCCTTGTCATACCCTTCCTCCCCCCAGGGATCCTAGCAGGTTTCTCAACGTGACTACTACTCCCAATTCCCCAGGTCTTGTTGAGGTTGCATCCACTGATCCACCCACCAACCCTGCAATTTGACTGCTCTTTTCTACCCTTAGCTTCTACCATCGAGCTGCCTCCTACCCATCCCCAACACCCAACCTCTCTCGGTCTGCACCATGTGAAACCCGGAGTCTCAGTGCTACCCACAGAAAGGGGCTCACAGCCATTGGCCAAATCAGTGCCCAGCGGTCTCATAGCTAAGACGCAAAGCCAAACTAAAACAGTGGGATGCCTCTGCCAATTTCCCCTCTGCTTCTCCAGCTCCTTACTCCACAAAACATAATACAATTCCTCCTCACCTGTCTTTCCTTAATTGTTATGCCTCTCAGCTCGTCCCTGTCATGCCTGCCACCTTTCCCACCACCCTTGCATGTACTCATGCGAAGGGCCACTGCACCCATCGCCTTGAGCATGTGAGGGGCAGTGGGACATACCTTTCCTTTATTCTTCATTACTGCCCCTCGGCCCTGCCATCCTCCAGCACGCACCCTGATCATGGTTTTTACTATACTTATTTTAAATAATGATATATAAATTAATTGTTTGCTTTCGGTAGCTCACTTGGCAATGGCCGTGGAAATGAAGTCTCACAGAACCAAAAGTCTTGGGTTCAAATCTTGTGCTATCCCCCCGATCGGGGTGAAAAAGTTCGACATGATGAAGATGTATATATGTGTGTGTGTGGGGGAGAGAGAGAGAGAGATTGTTGTATTAAATTAAAAATGTATTTGGATTGCGGTTTGTATCGCATGTGAGTACAATGAAAATATTTTGAGGCTATTTATACTTGTAACCACACAACACTTTTTGGAGGTTTAGATTTTCTGAAAGACTTGTAGATATAGACAAAATTTACACTGCATGGAAACCCAATGTTAAGGAATAGTTGTGAGGGAATGAATGTCGTTTCTCATTAGGACTCATGCATCCAAGTTTATACCTTTATTGGCAAGATCATTTGCAGTAGAAATGTTCTTTCTCAACACATGAAAGAAGCTAATAGTAGAGAAGGGTCATTTTAGATTCCTAATAATGCTTCGCAACTTGTAATCCTTAGGCAAAGATCTATGAACAAGGTGATGGATAACCAATTGTGAATCTCCCAACACCACCTAATCTTCAATGTTTTCTTCTTTGGTTGGAAGGAGTCTTTACAATAATCCATATGCATCTGTTGCATTATTTGTGCAATTGCCTAACCCCCAACTATACTCAATTTCAATTTTTCCATCGAGATTGAGAATAACTTCTCCTACTCTTTCCACCCCTAAATTTTATATTAAAAAAAATCATCATCATTATTATTTTTATTATGTTTAAATAATGATATATAAATGTTTTGTTAAAGAAATTATAGCTATCAATTTTTTTATTATGTATATTTTTAAATAATAACATAATTTTGTATTAAAAAATTACCACTTAAATTGAATTACAATGTACAAATTTATCTACAATTCACAAATAAAAAGAAAGATATATTAAAGTTTGAAGCATTTTAATAAAAACAATTGGTATTCCATTTAGATGGTCTTTGTAAGTATACTCTTGATAAATTGAAATAATAGCAAAGTTATATGACAATAAATAACAATATAAAGAAATTTAACTAAATTTTTCACTTGGTTAGGAGGGGTGGGGCACATCAAGTCAATACAACTTGAATCTCCATTACTTCCATGTCCTCGCCTTGATGGTCTATAGGGCTAGTAGCATCTATTGATTCCTCCATAACTAGAATAGGAGGTATTTAGAGCATCCATATTCCTTGTGATAATATGGGAAGAAGAATACCCTAAATGACAATAACGTTGAAAGGGAGGAGACAAGAGTACCTCGTTAGGAAGTGCAAGATGCGTTGCAATTCGATTGACCAATAATTTTAGAGAACTTAATTGGGATTCCGTCTCAAAACACTTCTTATCGGATACTAACACGAAAACATTAACTCCTTGTTCTAATTCCTTAAGAGTAAAAAATTATGATGTAATTTCAACAACACAATCATCCCTAACTCTATTCTTTGGTTGCAATTTTCTATCATGATGACCTCGCCACATAAAATTTTCTATCATGATGATCTCGCCACATAATTCATTTTATAGTAAAAAATTATAACAGTATAATGAACTTTTAAAACTTCTTATTCGCACATCTGAAAACTACATAAAATATTGTTAACAATTACAATACCCATCATAATTCTAAAATCAAACCTCCCTATATTATTATAACTAAAACTTCATAAATCACAAAATCACCATATAATATCACCCAAAAAAATACCATATAATTACCCAAATGTACCATAAAAACAAAAAGGAAATACCACAAAATTATCATGAAAAAGATACCAAAACTAAACCAGCTCTAAAAAGAAACGCTTTATAATAACATCAACACTTTAAGAACCCAAGCTTTTTATTAGCATCAACACTCAAAGAGCCATCAAAGACAAAAAGAAAATACCACAAAATTATCATGAAAAAATACCAAAACTAAACCGACTCTAAATTAAAAACGAAACGCTTTATAATAACATCAACACTCTAAGAACAAAAGCTTTATAATAGCATCAACACTCTAAGAACCAAAGGCAAAAACAAATTTATCAACAATAAACCATTCCAAAACCAGCTAGATAATACACCCTCGCCATAAAACCCATCGTACTACATACACAGATATTGACATGTTGTAGAAGTTGAGTAATAATGGGTGTGCCAGGGTTAATAACCTCCCATCTCGTCATTGATGCGTCCTGAAGTAGTTATTGTCATTTGGATATTCCATACGTATTGGTATTAGAATTATGGAGCGGGAGCGGGAGCGGCAATTTTATTTTAAATTAATTGTATCAGCAATTTTATTTTAATTTAATTTAATTGTATCAGTTTATTGTGTTAGTGTTAAGAGTATGTATTTTTTTAAGAGATACAATTTGAGTGAGCTAAATGATTAAGAGTATGTGTTTTTTTAAGAGGTGCAAAATCAGAGGGGTAGAATATACATGTTTTCATAGATTTAGCGATTAAATCTCTGCACAGAGGTAGGTCCCTTGTCTCACAAACAAGGGGTCTCATACACCAATTGGGTGTCTGGGTAAATAGATAATAATTATTATTATTTTTAGATACTAGATTATCTTAAAAATGAACCCCATTTTTAAGATCCCCACAAACAAGGGGGTCTCACACAACAATTTGGTGTCTGGCTAAATGGATAATAATAATTATTTTTAGATACTAGATTATGGTGGAGATAAACATCGACGAGAGGAAATTGTTTCATTATTTTTTTTAGTGAGATAAAATAAGTTAAATTTATAAAAAATTATTGATCGGTTTTTATAAAACTCTCATCGAGTTTCTTCTGCGGCTCATCGACTGCGGACTGCGGCTCATCGACTGTGGCTCATCGAGTTTTTTCTTATTAATTATATGTTTTCTCTTGGCGGCTCATCGACTGCGGCTCTGCGGCTAGTCTTTCTCTTCGGCGGCTCTGCGGCGGGTTTCTTCGGCGGCTCTGCGGCTCGTCTTCGTCTAGATCTGCGGTGAAACTATATTATTTTCCATGATCACGGTGAAACTATATTATTTTTCCATCTGCGGCCCAGAATTTCTTCGGCTCTGCGGTTTGAGCAGATATCTTCGGCTCTGCGGCTCGTCTAGATCTGACATCTGCGGCAAAGACTAGATCTGCGGCTCACTCTCGCTTTTTTGACAGTGTATTGAAGGCTAGGATCTGCGGCCCTTAACAGAATCGATTCGCCAGAAGCTCGGAGATTCAGAACGTCGGCAGATTAAGAACTTCCGTGTATGCTTCAACCCTACGGCAAACCCTAATTCCGTAGAGTCAAAGTTACTTCGTTTGATGAGAACATTTTCTAGATGGCTCCCAGCTTCGCGAAAATAGCTGCTGGCTCTCTGTCTGCCTCGGGGCAAGCTCCTGCCCATATTGTCAGTGAAGCCCCAGCTCCCACTGTCCAGCTGGTCCAGGCTTCACTCGATGAGGCTTTGAAGTTCTCTGAAAGTGCCCTAGTATGCCGATTCAATGGTTTTTGGCCGCAACTGACAGCTCTCCACAGTTGGATCTCAGAGGTATGGAAGCCTCTAATTCCTGATGCAATTAATATCTACCCCTGTGCTAGGGGTTTCTTTATAGTAGATTTTGAAAACCGTGAAAGCAGACAATGTATTCTAGATTCTGGCCCTTGGTTTTGGGATAAATCAGGCCTATTCTTGAGGCCATGGTACCCATCATTCGATCCCTCAACAGCAGTCATAACCTCAGCACCAGTTTGGGTGAGATTGCCAAACCTACCCTTGCATCTCTGGAATCTCTCTTCGCTAGAAGCCATTGGAAATGCAATTGGGAAATTTTACTGCAGGTGCCCAGAAACAGAGGAATATGTCAGAACCACATATGCACGCATATGTGTGGAAATGGACTTCAGCGCCGGATTCCCAGCTGAAATACACCTAACAAGTAAAGACTATGTGTGGAACCAGAAACTCGATTATGAAAGTGTCCTCTTCAGATGTCGATCTTGCTTTGAGACAGGCCACCTTGCCAAAAATTGCCCAAAAGCTTCCCAGAAAAATTCTGCTAGAAAAAATCACCACAGATCTACATGGTGGGAAGGAGCACAAAAAGAACACTACACTGTCATCCAAGAAGAATACTCTCGAGAAAACTCTGAATCACAAGCAATCGGGCAAGATAGAAACAATTCTCAAGACGAGCAGGGGGAAAGCCCCGCCCAACAACAAAAAGGTGAACTTAACAACCCCTCAAGCATCGACAGTTATACGGTTTCGAATAACGCGGAAAATAAATCTTCATTTAACAGCAAAACAGATCTCCTAGACCAAACCTCTTCTCCGACTATCTCCAAAAGGACGAACACAATAGATCGCGAAGCTAAGACACCAATGTCCCAAGAACCAGAAGAGATGAAGGAGATGCAAGATAAAGAAAGTTGGAAGACTGTAGAGAAGAAAAAGAAAGCTACATCACCAATCTCGCCAAGAAAGACAAGGAGCCAGACAATTAGAAATTAAGAAAGTATAGGTCCGATAGACCAATTTGGTCTCAGTGGACGTTAACCACCATCATCATCATCATCATCATACTCCACCATGTTATATTGTTTTTTATTTTGGTTAAAAAAAATTGAGTTTCAATTAGTATTCATTTTTACTTTTTTATTTTATAAAATTTATTAAAGTTTTGAAAAAAAAAATATTAAACTAAATATTTTGAAAACCAAAAATTAATTTTTATTTTTTTAAATGTAAATTATTTTTTTCCTAGTTGGCTGATGATTATTTTTATGTGATTTTAGATTGAAACCTGAAATATAAAAATAATATTAAAAAATAAAAAATCTAAAAAAAATAAATCTATTAGCCAAGTATCATAATAATTATTTTTATTATAGTCTTGGTGCAACATATGAATAGCTATTCCCAAAAAAAAAAAAAAAAATCTATATTGATTTTTATTGTAGTCTTTGTGCAATATGTGGATAGCTATCCATCATAATTTAAGCATGTGGAAGGTTACCCACCATAATTTAAGCATGTGGAAGGTTACCCACCATAATTTAAGCAAATAATTACATTAAAATAAATAGAACCAAGATGTAAACCAGTGTTAATATTTATACAATTTTTAATATTATATTAATTTAAAATTATATTAAAGTATGTTTAATTTAAACGTATGTTTCATATATATATGTATTTAGAATATCAAATTTCTAAAATAAAAATTGAATACTCTTTTAACTATGGAAATCTATATTTTATTGGGGCGATGAGATAAAACTTAGGTGGATCTTAGATTGCCATGGAATCATCTTCCCCATTCATCAATGTTCTTTTTTTTTAATTTAATGAAAGAAAATTGTTTCAAAGTGAAGAATTAAACAATTATTTTTCTATTGAGGTAAAATAATGTAAATTTATGAAAAGAGGATTGGTTATTTTTTTTAATCATGGGAATGGGTAATTTATTGGACTGATTAAAGTGATCAAATCATTTTGATCAAATTGATCAAATTTTTGAAATGATGGTTGTTCATTTTATTAACCACGGTAATCAATAATTTATTGAATAATTCATTGAAGTGATGGGATCAAACCTAAGAGTTGTCACCATAATTTAGAGTTACCACCATAACTTAAGAGTCTATCTAGTAGTTTGGTAGTTAAATATACTAATAACTTGTAACTTAGAAAAGACCAAAGTATCTCAAGGCAAACTCGAGTGGGCCTCTATCCCAAAGGACATCTATTAGAGCATGTCAACATGTCATTTGTGGGAATTGAATTTGGGTGAAGAGGGGAACAAAGAATTTGTTCAACCACCTTATCTAGGAACCCTAAACATTAAAAATGAGTTTTAAAATAGTAACAACAAATAAAGATAATGGTTAAAGAGTCCCCTACAATAAAAAAAATATTGTTGAAATAAAGATAAAGATTGAAGTGTCCATAGATTCTTTGGAGTGGTTAACTTGACAAAGCTCTGTTATATAAAATTATGTGAGTGATAAGATCTTTTCTCAAAACCAAATAAACTCATATGCCATTCTTGAGAGAAAGCCATTACACCTAGAAATTGGTTATAATGATACTTGAATTCAAGCCTAACGCTCGTCTATTTAAAAAAATAAGATGATTAAAGTCTCGTACCATTGTTGTCATTACTTCGGTGCAAATGGGTCAATAGAAAAGACCTAAAGAAGCTTGGGAAGAACGAGTGTGTACTTTTTGCACTTCTAGGGCAGTGGAATTGGAAAAACATTTCATTTTGGAATGTGATGCTTTCAGAGACATAAGAGACAATTATCAGTAGAAAAGACCTAAAGAAGCTTGGGAAGAACGAGTGTGTACCTTTTGCACTTCTAGGGCAGTGAAATCGGAAAAACATTTCATTTTAGAATGTGATGTTTTCAGAGACATAAGAGACAATTATGACAGTATGTTAACATCGGTTCCTTGACATTGTCTTTTCGGTGAGGGGACTCTCAGAAGGTTGGGTCAGCTCATCATTAATTTGAGTAAGAAAAAAATTCAATTACAAAAAGCTAAAAACAAAGAAGTTGATGGTCTTATACACTATTTTTAATAAAATTTGTTTATTTCATTCCTTCATTAAACTTTGCAACACTCCAAGAGCATTGGCCTCGTTATGTAAGACAATATGAGAATTCTAATGATGTTCTATTTGTTTGTGTACTTCAGGGCATCAATAAACCCTTGACCTGCCTTCCCCTACCATTGGGTTTCTGTTAACCCAGGCTTCCTTTTGCTCATTTCTTGCCCCACTAAGTCAAGGAGAGGAGAGGATTATCATTCACGGAGTCCCAAGTGGTAAGCAATATTTATCGGTCTCTAAGATATTAAATGTTGTTGGGTTGTATATATCCACCGTTAGATTTAAACAAGTATAAATCTAACGATGAGTATATACAACCTAACCGCATTTAATATCCTATACCCTAATAAATAACCGAGTTGTTTTAGTGCGACTATTTGGAAGTTTTTCTAGTGGGTTTTTCCTATCTAATTTCTCTAAAATCCGGCCGGAATTTATTGAAATCACAAGTTTGATGGGTAACCCCTCCACAATAGAAGTGCCCAAGGGGTTTGTAAGGGTATTGAATCCATATAGAAAGAAGGAAATTATTTTTTACGTCCACGAGGCTAAAGATAGCCTATGAGACAGATTGCTTCTTCATCTGCTTGATGTATTCGGCCCTTCTTCTGTGAAGCTTCAAAATATGCTCCCAGCTTCTTGACAAACCCCTCGCTAAATAGATTATCCCAAGAGCTAGCTGCCAGCATATCTGCATAACTTTTCTTGTTGTCTTTGAAGGCCTCACATTTTAAAATGAAATGTTTTTCTGTTTCCACTTTTCCGGAAGAACAAAAAATGCATACTCTTTCCTCCCACACTTCCTTTGGCCTTTTCCAGTGCCCTGTTTCACAATAGAGTTAATGAGAATTAGTCCTTAACTGAGCAATAAGAATTTTGGCTCTCTAAGAGATATTGACCTCTATGTATGCTTTTGGTTGATGACTATGAGTGGGATTAAACACTTCAATATAGTAATTTTTCTTTCTTCCTAACTCCTTATCCCAAGTACGCTTGTGGAAATTTTCCATAACAAAAGCTTTTATCTCTTTGTTGTTTGTGGGACACGCATTCAAGCCAAAACCCCATTTACTAAACCATTTGTTATTTTGCTGAAGTTTTTTTGCTTTTGCACAATCTATCATTAAAGACAACCTTAGGCCATCTACCCTATTCCATTTGCTCAATTTTTTTTAAATACCTTATGACTCGCACCATAGCAATTTCTTCAATAGGAGCAATCCCTGTTTCACTTAACAAGATATCATAAGGAACTGCACTTTTAATCTTAAATTGGTTTGTAATCAAACGCTTCTTAATTTTCTCAATTTGTCTCCACTACATGTCGGATGTACTGCTGGCCCATAGTTCACAACCATAGAGAATCACCGGAATCACTAGAAGGCCAAAAAGAGTTTGAGTGGTTTTCCAGTCCCATAACTCTACCTCTCTACACCTATTCTGAAAAGCATAAAATGCTTTCCAACCCCCCAAAGTTCTTTTCTTTCTACAACCATTCCAGGTTAGATTTTTGTTGAAGTCAATTATGAGGTATTTGTAATCCGCAACTTCTTCCAGAATGTTTCCTTCAAAATAGAACTTATGTTGGTTATGTTTTCTTTTCTTAGAGAAGACCACTACTTTCGTTTTGCTAATATTGACTTGCATCCCCACACTTCTACAAAAATGCTTAAGGGATAGTAAGTGCTCTTGCAAACCAAGAGCCGATTTAGCAATCAGAATAAGGTCATATGCATACAATAGAAGCCTTATAACAAACTTGCCCAAATAGATATCATCATCTTGCGAATTTAACCACTCCTCAAGCTTGTCGATATATAAACCAAAAAGGTTGGAGACAGTGGGCAACCTTGTTTGACCCCGATATCACCCAAAACTTTCAGAAATGCTTGTTGAAGTTCTAATTTTAACTTTCACCTCTTCATACAGCCTATGCACAACTGCTCTCAAATGTTTAGGAACCCCAAGTTCCTCCATTCTGTGCCAAAGCTTATCCCTAGGAACTGAGTCAAACACTTTTCTGAAATCAACAAAGCAACAAAAGACTTCTTCCTTTTTCTCCCAAACTTTTTCAATGATGTGCCTTAAAGTTATACAATGATCAACTGTGGAATGTTTAGGTCTAAAACCTGTTTTCCCTTTAGCACGCTTATCTCTTTCTTTTTCCCACTTGCTAATTTTGTTTTCTAGCATGCTTCCAAATAACTTTGCAAGCAAAGGGTTTATCATGATGGTCTTATAATTGGAGGGATTATTGACGTCACCGCTCTTGAAAAGAGGTATTGCCAAACTAGTTTTCCAATCTGTGGGGAGCCCTTGTTGTATGATGTTGTTGAAGATTTTTGTAATGTGAGGTGCAAGAATCTTTGAGTCCCACTTTAGATATTTTGCTTGGAGTTCAGCTAAGTCTTTTGCTTTTCCAACACCCAACTTCTTGATACCCATCTCTACCTCTTTTACCGTAAAGAGTTCAGTATTAGTGTTGACCAAGGGGGGTGGGTCAACCTTGGGAACCTGCTCATAGAGTTGTCTTGCATAGTCAAACCATTTAGAAGTTGTAATATTATTTCCAATTTGTATCTTTTTTGGTTGGAGCTCATTCCAAAATAATTTGAGAATATTTTTCCCAAGGAAGATTAGTTCTTCCCTCCTTGAAACCATGAAATCGACCTTTTTCTTGCTTAATAACTACTTGTAAGATTTGAGCTTTATGTTATCCTTGTTGGACTCTTTCCACATTCTCCTTGCCTTTTTTCATTCCTCGTCAAACCAAGCATTATCCAGAAAGCAATTTGTTTCAGACTTCTTAATTTTTGCTCTTTTGCACTTTGCAAGTGCGCATTGAATTAAATGTGTTAGTTCATGACTATGAAGGCTGTGAATTGTAATTTTCTCCTTCTCGAAGGGCCTCTCTAGCGTCATTTTGAAGGTACTACAATTTTCTAGGGTCAAAAGAATTCTACCCTGTGGGAGATTTTGTTGGACATGCAGAATTTTTTACTCTAATTGTTTCTTTCCAATCCAAGAGAAACATAAATAA
This sequence comes from Pinus tabuliformis, assembly GCA_031772625.1. Taxonomy (NCBI): domain Eukaryota; kingdom Viridiplantae; phylum Streptophyta; class Pinopsida; order Pinales; family Pinaceae; genus Pinus; species Pinus tabuliformis. The sequence goes on from CM062812.1 coordinate 143,445,223, forward strand.
ATTGATTTGTGATCTGATTTCAAGTCCCACAACTGATCTCCAATCAAAACTTCCTCCATGTTCTCACACAAACCATGCGAGCAAGTTACATAATCTACCACACTTGCTCCATTGTAAGTATTGCAAGTGAAATTACCGGACTTTGCCCATCTAGTCAAGCCATTACAATTGACTAAATCAAAGGTCCCACATAGAGTAAGCAATTATTCACCAAAGAGATTGCAGCCCTTGTCCTCTGAAATTCTTTCCCACTGATGATTGTTTTCTTCTGTAAGCCAAATAGGGTCACAATCATCTTTACAACAAAGAATGCTAGCTTGCTCACTTGCAGTGCTAGCATTGAAATCACCCACTATAAGGACGTCACCTAGCTGTGAATATGTTGCAATATCCACTTTTAAGGCTGCAAATGGATCTTTGTGGTCAAGCCCTCTACCTTTGTAGATTTTTGAAACTTGCAGCGCAAAATAGCATGCTGCAATTCTGATGTGGTTTCCATTTTCTGATATTTTAAACCAAATGAATTGCTTATTTTAGTCTTCTTTTTCTAAATGTATGAGACGACCTTCTTTCTCCCTTACTAAAACCATGATACCCTCGTGCCCTTTGCCATTCCCTACCGCCTTGTTCCACACTGCCATCTTCCACTATCCTTCAAGCTGAGGTGTCTTGCACCCTTCATGCTCATGTGTTTCTATGAGGCAAATTATGTTTCTATCTTCCGCAATAGGCCCTAACCCAGGTCCTCGTCTCCATGGGTAACCTCTGCAGTTCCAACAAACTAATCTAAGGAAACCTGGGTATGTGATCCAGGTGGATGTTGGTGGCCACCCACCTATCCCACTTGGACCCCCACAACTGTCTCTTTCAATTTTTCAGTTTCCTTAATTGTAACACAATTTACTATTTTTAGCAGTTTTTCGGGCCCTGAACTTTCGGAGTCGTTTTGACGCCCTAAACAACATTTTTTGGGAAAACTGGGAGCAACATGGGTCCATGGATTGATCTTATTTTTCTTAAAGTTGTAGTCCTCGGATAGATCTTTCTAACAAGATATTGTGTGTGTCAAATGGAGATTGTATGCCAAAGTTACGACCCCGGGAAGTTGATGTACCAATTTACCCAAAACGGGGTCCATAGTTTGGCATTTCATCTCCTAGGGTTAGGTTTTTGGATGTTTAAGGTTTTCCATTGTTTCTAAACAATAAGTAGGCCTTCGAGCTTCATTGTAACACAGTTCAGAGGCACGTAGCCACCACATCTCTTCTCAGAGATAAGCTACCATTGCCTTAGCTGGTTTATTTCCATTTCTGTTTGTAAGCATATTTCAGTATTTTACATTAATGAAATGAAGTATTATTTTTGTCACATCTCTGTATTTATGTTTATTTCTATAATTTGTTGCGTTCATGTTTAAATCCGAATTAGTGGTATCAGAGGGGTCTCATTTTTCTCTGTTTTTGTCAAACACACATGGAAAACATAGAGTAGGAAAGATAAATCATGTGAGTACCTTTTTTATTAACAGGAGATGTACATTTATAATACAATGTTGTGACTCTTGGGTTTCAGATCCCAAGGTCTCTTGGACTGCTTTGTCCATTCGACTTCCACACTAACCCACTTAGGATTAGGTGTCCAACATTCCCCCCCTTAATCCGAAGGGTTATGTATGAGTCCAAGAAGAGAGCTGTAATACAAAATGTGCAAAAAATGCATGGTAGCACTAGGTTGAATGTGCTCTCTCAAATGTTGGTATAAAGGGCGGTGGTTTAAGGATGACCACCAACACTGGAACGCTTAGTGTAGTTCCCGGAACTCTTCCAAAACTGGCAAGAAACTGAAGTTTTCTACTAGAGGAAGTGATCCTATTGTTTTAAAGAGGGAAACCTTCAACCATAAAAGGGAGGTCTCACCCCACATAAAAGGTAAAACTTCAACCTGAAAAGGGAAGTCTCAACCTGTGATGGTTTAAGGATAACCAACAACTCTGGAATGCTTAATGCAATTCCTGGAACTCTTCCAAAACTGGCAAGAAGCTGGAGTCTTCTGCTAGAGGAAGTGTTCTTAATCTGTGATGGTTTAAGGATGACCAACAACTCTACAATTCCTGGAATTCTTCCAAAACTGGCAAGAAGTTGGAGTCTTCTGCTAGAGGAAGTGTCCCAAATTGCCAACTGAAGGCATGTTCAGGGGCATCTTTGTCTCTGGCTACAACTCTGAAACTGGTGTGGCAGGTTGTGGCTCAGGCTCGCTTGATGTGGCTTTGAAGCTTGTAGATAACCATCATTTCCCCCCCTGTCAGATACAAGGTGAGAAGATGGAGAAAACTCAACTGCAAGACTATTCAATACTCTGGAACAAGTTCTGATATGTGTTTGGAATATCTTCTTGGCTGTTGATGCCCATTGCCAAGAAGCGATCCATCCAAGATGAATCTTTGTTCTTGCAGGACATTTGTTTTTGAAGCATCTGTTTGAAGAATGAGTGGTTTTATGACAGTGCTTACATGGATGAAGATCAAAACAGTGATCTTTCAAATGGCCAACTCAGTCATAGTGTTGGCATTTCACAATCTGTTGTTGTTGTTGTTGTTGCTGCTGTTGCTGTGGAAGAGGGGCAGAGTCTGGAACAGCTGAAGCTGAACTGTCATGAGGAGCAGTTGAACTGTCATAAATGAATCCAGCACTCTGAAACTGAATGGGCTTGGCATAGTCTGGAATATGAAAGGACAAGTCCTTGTCATATCCAAGACCAGTTCTGTGCTTGTTGTGGACAAGCTGTTCCCAAGGTCTGATGATGGGCTTGGGAAGTGCAGACTAAGTTTCTGCATCTGCATATACAACTGCTGCTTTATTTGAATGAACAGTAACATTATTGACTTGCTGTTTATGGGAGTCTGTTTCAATCCTCTGAACAGAAACAGATTCAGAATGATGACTCCATTGTTGTAATTCTTCCTGCTGCAGTTGTGATTCAAGCTGCAAAAACTCTATCTTTTCTTGTGCATTTTTCAAACAGATTTGAATGTTTGCGACAATGGCTTTATCAATCACAATTGTATTGTCCGTGGTAGAATGTATTAGAGTATTCAGTAATTCTAATACAACACTCATTCTATCCATTTCACAATAATATCACTGCAAAAAAAATTGATTGGTGTACCACTTTGTCTTCAAAAAATCTTCAAGTATGTAGCTTCTCAATATACTTCCATATACCATGCAATTTCATACCATATGATATATATATATATATATATATTCTGCGCAAAATTACACAAAAAAATATCTTAGCCAACAAATTGTAATAAAGAAGTAGCTGAGAAGTAGAGAACCTGGTTACACAATGAGATCTCTTCAAAAATCTAAATCAATATATGACAACCCAAACATTTGCAGAAGTCATAACACTTGTCTTATAACTTGAATATCTATGTATTTCAGCCGTCAGACTTGAATTTCAAAAACCCCTTCAAATAGGAAGACCAGTGTGAAGCTTTGAGTCTGCTAAAAGCTTGAAGTCAGGAACATAAAATATTTCATTCCATTTCAGTCACCATAGACTTGATATTACACCTTTAATCTTCATCATCATTGTATACATAATTGAAAAACGCTGACAAAGCACCCGTTACCGGTGAGAATCGAACGAGAGAAATCACAAGACTGAATTAAGTCCTCAATTCGCCTGAATGGGTAAAAACAATGTGCGCCTTCTCAAGCGAAATTCTGGGGTTATTTCTGTAGAAACTTTGATGATGGACAAATGAATGATAGGCAGGCAGGCGTGAATTATGGTCAGAAGAAGCAGCAGCAAGGGAAAAAGAAGCTGAATGATGCAAATTATTAATTAACGATCAACGGGCTTAACCAGTCTTTTTACTAACGCCGCCACTGCTCTCACCACAACTGCCTATTCATCCTGGAAGCGACTGGAGAATTCCTTGAGTTTATTAGAAAGAGGGTATTTTCCTTCCCCTGGACATTTTTCTTTCACATCAATGTGAGTCTTTTCCTTTTGTACCTCAAAGAAGAGTTGAATTTTTCAAGCATAAGTCGTTCACAAAAATAAACAACAGTTTGAATAATATCGTCTCGTCAGAAATTACCGAGTCAAAATTGCAAGAACATAACTATATTCCACAGTGATCTGCCATTACAGAAAAAGCTGGCCTTGCTTGGTGTGCTATATTTATTTCACCCTTGTTCTCGGATTGCATAGCCTGAGGGAGATACACCACTTCACTCCACAAGGAATATAGCACAGTGGTAAAATGTAGTGAAAATATTTCCCTCATCATGTGCATAATGGTCTCCGTCTCCGATAACTTTAACACGCCCTCGCCACAAGCGCAGATCGAGGTACTAAAGATTAATAGGTTTAAGAGGCAACAGAATGGAAATGATGAGGCTAGTTTGACAATGAATATCTCAGCTGATTTGCAGTCATTGTTTACATGGAACACAAAACAGGTCTTTATCTTTGTAGCAGCAGAATACGAGACACCAAAAAATGTATTGAATCAGGTGTCGCTTTGGGATGTTATCATACCTTCAAAAGAACATGCAAAGTTTTCAATCCCATAATACATGATACCGCTTTCACCTCGGGTATATGGCCAGTTTTCACCTCGACTGCTATAGCCAGTTTTCACCTCCAGTTTTCACCTCGACTGCGGGCATCCACTGTTCTTCCCGCGTAATCCAGCAGCAGGAACGTATACCATTTTCCAAAGATAGGCTGGGGCGTAAGGAATGAACAACGTATGAAACGTATGAATGTCAGAGAATAATGGTAAATCGCAGATGGAGCAGCGCTTTTAAATGGAGCGTTTTATGGACAGAGAGCGCAGGTAATGGCAGAGAATGAGATGTCAGTCAGCAGCGGATTTCAGGCAGAAAATCCTCCGGACAGAGCACACGCAGTGTCAGGAGCAGCTAATTATATGGAAGAGCAGACACCAACAGTAGTATAATCAGGTTGCAGCTAATAATCAGGTTGCAGCTAAAATTGAGCTGAATAAATATTCATGAGGAAATATTTATGAATTTCATGGCAGAAATAAACTGCACAGAAAGGCCATAAACAAATGGCTCAAATTACTTATGCAGGGCAGGAATACGTCTGCTCTGATACCATGTCAAACACACATGGAAAACATAGAGTAGGAAAGATAAATCATGTGAGTACCTTTTTTATTAACAGGAGATGTACATTTATAATACAATGTTGTGACTCTTGGGTTTCAGATCCCAAGGTCTCTTGGACTGCTTTGTCCATTCGACTTCCACACTAACCCACTTAGGATTAGGTGTCCAACAGTTTTTCTTTGCACGTCTCCAACGAGGTCGGGATATAAGGAGTTAGGGCTTGAACTGGTCGAACCTTTGTAAGACCAACCTCGCAAATCTCGACGGCCTCCCATGGCAGATGAAAAGAAAGACAATGGGGCAGGAGATCCTATCAAAATCTTGCTCGAAGAGGCCCTCTAGCGACAAAGGAACACGATGATGCACAATTTTTCCTAGATCCTTCAGCGGCTACCCAGAGGCGACGCATCAACTTCCAACAGCTACTCTAGAAACGCCACACCCTTTAAGGTACAAGTTAATTTTGAAATACCCATATTCGAGGGTCAGATAGACGTAGATGTCGTAGATAAATGGTTAAATATGCTAGAAGGGTATTTTTCTGTTCATGATTTTTCCAGCTAGCAAAAGATCACTTTTGCACTTCTCAAAGCAGCCCCCCACGTCAACGACTGGTGGGAAACCTACTGTGAGCAGAAGGATGAAAGTACGAGCTCACTGTTTTTAGCCACTCCCACTTGGAATTCATTCTGGGACGCCATCAAGGAGCAATGCTACTCTGTCAAAAGCTATGAGGACAAATACATAAAGTGGACCACACTGCAGCAGGGAAGGGACCAAGACGTGCCAGAATCCACAAATATTTTTCATACCCTTCACACAAAGTTGGGTATCAAGAATTTTGAGCTGCATTTGTTACTCAAATACCGCGGCTGCGTACACAGGTACATCCAGGAAGAGATGGAGTTTCTGAACATCTCCTCGCTCAGCACAACGTACCGATATGCTGTCAAAATCGAGCAGAAGTTTAAACAGAAGAAGCGAGACTTTGGATCTGTGAATCCAAAGCAAGGGAAAGGCTTCCCCAAACTGTAGAACCAAGGACCAATCCAAGACAGGGCGACCCAAAACAACCCATTGAAGCCACAAGAAAAGAACAACACCACAAAGTCAAAGAATGACACATGAAAGTGGTGCGAGTTCCATATGAGCCCCACTCACAACACAAGTGAGTGTCGGACCAAGCAGTCACTGGTGGCTGAGTTGAAGGCTTCAGAATCAGAGGCATGTTTTGACCCTAAGTCAGAATCTGACAAGGGGAATGGCAAAGGGAAGCAGATCATTAATGCGGAGCCCAGCACCACTGTTTCCACTGCCAAGATCCAGAAAAATGAGCTCGAAAATCCAGAGGAGGGGGAACGTATTTTCCACTCACAAATGTGTGGGTGAAGGGTTCGCCGTTGCAATTAATTGTCGACAGTGATAGCCAAAAGAATCTCATTTCAGCAGAGGTTGTGAAGTGGTTAGGCCTACCGACTACACCATACCCGCAGCTGTACAATATTGGGTGGCTTCATCAAGGACGAGATCTCCGAGACCGCCAGAAGTGTCACCTTCCCTACATCATCAAGCTCTTCACATATGAGGTATTGTGTGATGTTGCACCTCTGGATGTTTGTGATGTATTATTAGGCCATCCGTAGTTGTGGAGGCGACATGTCGTGTATGAGTCAAGGCCTCGCATTGTCATTATTTCTTTGGGTAATTCATTATACAAGATACCTGAGGTATCCCCACCTACCACCACTTCTTTGATCTCTGCTAAGAAATGCAGCAAGATCATCTCCCAGACTAGGAAATTGATGTTTTGTCTGGTTCGCTCCCAAAGTAAGGGGAGATCGTCACCACATCCATGACCCCTACGAAGGGTTCCTCCACGCAGCAACAGCTACAGATGGAGACGGTCGTGAAAGAACACGGGAACTTCTTCTCCTCACCCACAGGGGTACCATTGCACTGTCAGGTCAAACATTCATTTGATATGACTTCCAAAGAACCTCTACCCAACGGGCCGATATATCGCCGCTCCATTCTGGAAATGCCAAGTACAAGCAGTGACATGATCAGCATCAGGTACCACACAAGTTTCAAGTGGGCAATAAAGTTTGGTTGCATTTGCAAAAAGAACGCCTTACAAGAGCCCATCAGAAGCTTAGACCACTCCGGTATGGTCCTTACACCATTTCCAACACTATGGGAAAAAATGATTTGGAGCACAACATTCCCCCATCCCTTCGCTTGCACCGAGTGTTCAATGTGGACCACCCTTGACCATGCTTCCCACCATTACTGGACACATTAAAGATGGCAGAACAACTCACCAGGGACCAAGTTCAGCAGATGGAGGAACTCAACGCAATGGGGACCATTGCTTCCTAAGTGGGGAGGAATGATTCAAGTGGACGTTGGTGGCCACCCACCTATCCCACTTGGACCCCCACAACTGTCTCTTTCAATTTTTTAGTTTCCTTAATTGTAGCACAATTTAGTATTTTTAGCAGTTTTTCGGGTCCTGAACTTCTGGAGCCATTTTGAGGCCTTAAATGACGTTTTTTGGGAAAACTAGAGCAACATCGGTTTGAGGACAAGGACCAATGTTTCTCTTCCCAAAGTTGTAATCCTCAGATATATCTTTCTAAAGAGATATTGTGCGCATCAAACGGAGATTGTATCCCAAAGTTACGACCCCGAGAAGTTGTACCAATTTACCCAAAACGAGGCCCATAGTTTGGCATTTCATCTCCTAGGGTTAGGTTTTTGGATGTTTAGGGTTTTCCATTAGTTCTCAACAATAAATAGGCTTTCGAGCCTCATTGTAACACAGTTCAGAGGCATGTAGCCTCCATATCTCTTCTCAGAGATAAGCTACCATCGCCCTAGCTGGTTTATTTCCATTTCTGTTTGTAAGCATATTTCAATATTTTACATTTATGAAATGAAATATTATTTCTGTTGCATATCTGTATTTATGGTTATTTCTGTAATTTGTTGCGTTCTTGTTTAAATCTTGATTAGTATGACTTGATTGCAATTTATTTTGTCATGCAAGACTCACATTTGAGTTTTTGTCCCTACTTTCCCGTACTAGCCTTTCTTTCTGATTTCCTGTTGAAGAGTTTGTTGCATCTTCTTTATTACCATCTTGTTGCTCTGTTTTGGAAGGAGGTCCAAATCGCACTATCATATATTTGCCTTTATAAATCCATGCTCTCTTGCCTTCATCTCTTGCTGCCCTAACCTTTAAAATTTCCTCCCTTCTTTCCTCCTGTTGTTTTACAGTTAAATCTTCTTTTAGGAAAAAACAAGAACCCCTCAAGAGATGTTTCTTGCTTAGAATGATATATTTATCACACAAGCTAGGCATAATGAATTTTATGGGCCTGGCTCTCTCCCTGTTAAACTTACCCACCCTCCATGCTTGGCATATTTGTCCTTGCCATAGCAACTTGTCTTTCAAGAAGTCTCTTGCAAGGTCAAGAGTACATTCATTTTTCCCATAGTCTTTCACCCCTTTAATAATTATGTTTGTTGCCCTATTTTGTCTTTCCTTGCCTTCACTATCTTGCATGTTGTCAACCTAAATATTTGTTTCTCCTTCTTTATTAGCATAATTGCTAATAACTTGAGCCCAAGTTTTGGAAACTTTGGTGGAATCTCTTTTCGTTTCTTCTCTTGCATTCTTTTCATGATTGTTTATGTTGACACATAATCATGAACGATTGTAATTAGTGTAAATAAATAATAAAGGAAATGGAGAGTCATTGGGAGATGAACTGAACAATCACTCCCTCTTGTATATAATAATGAACAACTTAAATGAATAACACAATTACATTTGAAGAGTTACCTCCTGGCCTGACATGGTATTAGAGCTAGCTCTATTTTTAGTATTCCTGCCCTTGTAACTCCCTTTCTTCCTATGTTCTGCCTATTTTGCATAACTGAACGTTACATACACCCCGCGGCCTCTCACTTGGCTTCCTCACGACATAAGCTATCATAAGTTGGACTCTATGCATACACTGGTCCACCGAGGTTTACGTTATCCAAGTAGGTGGCGATAGCGGTGGCCGAGGGAAAGCGAAGTCTTCAAATTCTATTTCAAGGTCTCATAAGTCTGGCCTGAGCTGAGAGCAAGAAGACCGAGCTCCAGAGACTGGCCTGACAGACGAGCCAATGTTCATAGTCGCAGCCCAAGAAAAGAGGTTCTCACCTGCCTGAATCTTTGGAATGTAGAGGGGAATACATCGATAAATGGTATGGAATGTTGTGTGTTATATAAGCGCTGCTTTACAGAAATGCTGCTCTTCTGCTTTACATAAACGCTGGCATATATACGCTGTCTCCACGCTATTTTCATATGCCATGGTATAAACGTTGTTATAATATACACGCTGTCCCAATAGCATATATATGTTGTTATAATATATTTTGTCTCCACGTTGTTTTTTGAACGCTCCTCCATATCATATATACGCTGTCCCAATATCATATATACACTGTTATAATATATTTTTTTTACATGTTGTTTTCTGAATGCTCCTCCATATCATATTTCACATTCACCACCTTTGTATTTTCCACTATAGACTTCTTTATGTTTTGCACATCCACCTTCATGCGTTGCCATTCTCTCTTTCCTATTAGGAGAGTTTCCTGTAGCAATGCCACTTTTTCTTTTAAAACTTTATCGCTTTCTTGCTAAAGCCTTGTTCTCAGCGGTTATTATATGAATTTTATGATCTCTTTCTTGCCTTTTAGCTTGTAAAACCTCCAACCTTTGTTTTGCATTTAACAATTCTTTCACATAAAGATCAGAGGACCAAGTGAGAGGTGTGGATGTGAGACTATATAAGGCAGAATCATCAATGACTTTTCCTCTGGACTTCTTGTTGCCGCGTGCTTGTAAAGGAGACTTGTTTGAGTGCTCTTTGCGAAGGGCTCGAGTACTTTTTTTTAGACTATTTCTTCTTTGTTTGCTCCCATTTTAGACGGGTATTTTTAATTTTAAAATGCCTCGATATTGTTTGCCATTGACCCAAACCCAATTCCCAGCTTTGATGGATAAAACAATTTTCACTTGTCCTAAATCATTTGTCTCCGCATGTTCTGAAATTTCTTGTGCCTTTGTCATATTTGAACGCATTTATTGCTCCTCACTAGTTGCTTGATATTTCCGCTGCATAAAAATTCCCTGCTCTCACACTACTCAAAATTTCACTTCAATTTTTTTTCTATCAAATTCACCGAAAAATCCAAGAAATTACACTAAAAACAATTCCATAAATAAACTCTACTGTACTTAGTGGCGTTTGCTTTGCAGCGGTCCGTGATGATTGCCGCGGCTGTACGTTGCCCTCGTTACCTGCGTTTGGTAATTTTGTCGGTATTCTGAATCGAACCGTTAAAACTGATGGTACGGACTCAGAAAGCCATTTTCGGGGTGCACGTTACCCATGTTAGCTGGGTTGACAAATTTTCTCATATCTTCGATCGAACAGCTAGACCTCTGCGACGGACTTTGAACGCCATCGTCTGCGTGCTCATCGAATCGGGTAACTTGCCTAAACTCAGAAGTAGCTGGTATAGGGAATCTCTATAAATATTAAATATTTGTACACTGTGCCGTATATGTTGGTGTCGATGTGAAATATGTTCGGACCTTCTTGATTTAGGGGTCTCTCACATGTGGATGTGAGTTATTGGTTTTTAAAGGCCCTAACGTTTTGCCCAAAACACTCACGTTGTCAGACAATGCACTGACCTCAATCAATGTTTAAGGTATGCTATTAAAAATAAACGATTAAAGAAACGAAAGACCTCAAGAAATGTTGAAGGTAATGTACACGATTAAAGAAACGAAAGTGTAAAATTATTTTAAGTTTTAAAATTCTATATAACATCAATTTCTTGATAAAGTAATCTCTTTTCTGGTGATAGATCGGAGATGGTATTTTTTAAAAACAAATGTTGTAGTTTTACTGTTTTGCATTTTTTTAAGTAATGTGTTTTTGGTAATTTTTATTTTGCATTTTTCCCTTTCTTCTTTCTTTCTTTTTTTTGGGTCAACATGGTAAATTTTATTTTGTATTTTTTCTGTAAATGTGGTTTTTTAAAATTTTATTGGGTTAGTAAATATTATTCAAAATTTATTATTGGAAATACAAAATTTAAGTTGTGTAATTTGTACAATTTAAGAGATTCTAGTGAATTATTGAAATATTAAATCTATAAATATATTCAAAATCACAATTTAAACTATTAGAAAGTTGTATTTTCGAATTTTGATTAAAAAAACTAAAATATAGAACATTTAACTATGCTAAAACAAATATATGAATTTTGTTTTTGTTTTTTTCATTTCAATGTATTTTTTGATATTTATCCAGGTATATTCTCTAATTAATTTTACATAAATTATAGTTAAAAAAAAATTGTTGAAATTGGTATTTGAGTTGTCTAGCCTATCAACTTCAAAGTTTTCCAATGCGCTTAATCCATTTATACATTCAAATAATAATAATAAATAAAGGTATCTTTGATCATCTTAATTTTTTATTTTTTTTTGAAAGTTGATGGGGAAGCGCAAAACACAGAGGGCAACGAAATTCGAACCATGGCTTAGGGTTTGAGAGCTTCGGCGATGGCGACCTACCCATCGGCCTGGACAGGCAATGTTAACCGCGAGCTATCACCTTCACGGGCATTTACCCTCTCACATTCTGGCTGACCACCTCCGTTTGTAGACCATCTGATCCATTCACGACAACCTGCTCTGTACACTTCACTGACCCAACATTTGTCCGCTGGGGCATTTCTTAGGACGATTATTTATCTGTTGTCGGTTAACATGGAGGGCGACATTGTTGATTATTCTGAGGGTCTATTCGCACTGGACCGCCACTGGACTTTTTTTCCTCCGCATCTACCGATCACCTCCTCGAACATCTCACTGGACATTCCCACAACCCTAGCCGGAGCACCTGGGGTTTACTCGGTGCCGGAATACCCTGCTTTCACCATCTCGGCTCAACAGTCTCATCCTTTACTTGGGTCGTCATCATCTACCTTGTCGTTTCCTAGATGCCCTGAAGCGGTGGACTTCCCACCTGACTTCGACCTCCCCCCGCTATCCCCGACCTCTCTACAGTTTATCTCTTCCTGTCTTAACCTGCCTGCACCCCTGTACCCTTTGAACCCCACTTCATCCTTTCCCCCGGAATATTCCCACATCCCTCCTCCATAAGCTCTGCATATTCATTCGCCCCCTCCACTGGACCCTGCGGTCCCCTTTCCCCCTCCCCCCATCCTCGACCCTCCCACCTCTGGCTGCTTTGCAGACTCATCTCCTCCCCATCAGGGTTTGACCGGGAACCCTCGCTTAGAGGCCGACGTGATTCCATCTCACTCACAACAGACTAGAACACCCCCAAATTGGTCGAGGCGTCCTGCAAAGCGTTTCAAAGGGGTGAAGGCAGGAAATAAGAAGATATCCCTCACATTTGGTGTCGACATTCAGATGGGGGAAGTATTGGATACCTCCGACCGGGTTCTAGTTGGCCTTGTTCAGGGTAGGGCATACTCAGCCACGCAATTGAAGCAGTGGGTGTTGGAGATATGGGGACAGGTCCTCACCGAACTGTCGTCAGTGGTTACCCTCTCTCGTGGATGGTTCACTTTGCGATTTCAGAGGCCCGAGTTTATTCCTTGGGTTTTATCAAAACACTGGCACATTGAATTGGCTCCGGTTCTCCTCAAACGATGGAGCCCCCTTTTTTATCCTAAGTGTGAACACCTTGGGGTTGGACCCATCTGGGTCAGATTGCCTGGCCTCCCACTACATTTCTGGTCGGAAGATATATTCAAGCGGATTGGGAATGCCCTCGGCAGATACATGGATTACGACAAATCTTACATGTTGACTGGGAATATGTCCATGGCTCACATCCTAGTTTTCCTTGATACCAGGGAAGGTCTGGAGGAAAGTATGCAGTTGCATTGGAGGGACACATGCAGGGTACAGATATTGGACTATGAGGGAGTTCCATATTGATGTAGGAGATGTCACAAAATTGGACATCTTTATAAAGATTGTCCCCTACTTGCATCTAGATCTGCTTCGGTTGCACGGCCTGAACAAGCCACTGCAACCCCGGTTCCTGATCGTCGTGGGAAGGCACCTGTTAGTTATGAATATGATCAACCAATGGACACTCAGGCAGCTCGTGGCACTAGCACTCGCAAGGAGCAGATTCGTCCCCCATCCCCACATATCACCAGATCTCGTGCGGTTGCGGCAGCCGCTGCCTCTGAAGTGGTACCATCTCTAACCCTCCATCCCTCCAATTGTTGTCATCTATTTACTCTCCTTGCACTTCATTTTGTCATGCTGGTATTGTGCATTGTTCACCCTCTGTTGTATGTACATTGTTTCCATCTACACCTATTTTCTCCCCCACTCCTCCTACCATCACTGGGATACCGGATTCTCTCTCCCCTGCAGAGCCATCCATTGACTCTAATATGGGACATTGTTATAACCTTCGGTCATTATCTCGCATACCCCCAGGGGACGGTAGTGGAATTGGCATTACTCCCCTTCCTTCGCACTCCAAGACTACCCATGGTAGACAATCCAACATCTCTAAAGCCATCCTCCAGGCTAGACTAGATGTGGCAAAAGGGCGACAACAACCCATTGATAAGGTCCTTAGAGCATTGACCTCCCCCCCCCCCCTCTTGGTTCTCCATGAAGTGGCTCTCCTACAACTGTCGGGGGTTGGCTAGCCCTGCAAAGAAATTAGCCTTCCATCGATTGATGGAATTGGAAACGGTGGAAATTATATTCTTACAGGAGACACTTGCATATGGAACACAAATTACACCCATTCTTGAGGCTATTTTACCTGGATGGCACTTCACTGCACTGGATGCCCAAGGGCGATCTAGTGGTTTGTTATTGGGTATTGACCCCAGATCCATTAGACTATTAAACTCCTAGGGGGGGATAGGATTCATTGGTGCTGATGTATACTCAGCAGAGCTTGGTAGGGAGCTGAGGATTATTAATGTCTACGGACCTTGTAACAACAAGCTCATTTTCTGGCAGCAGTTACTCGATTTTGAATATTTTCAAGCTGAGAACATCATTATGGGGGGGAATCTCAATTTCTCTCTGGGACATGCTAAATCCTGGGGCATGAATGCTCAGATGGACTCGCTATCGGATGGGATCTTGCCCCTACTAGAGGATCACCAGTTGATTGATATACCCATGCCCTGCTTAAAGCCCACCTGGAGAAATCAAAGGACCGAGGATGCAGCACTAGCCAGAAGATTGGATTGTTTTCTAGTTAAGGAGACTTTAATGGATCAATTTCCCCTTTATCGACAATGGGTGGGATCAGGGGGTTATCGGATCACCATCCCATATATCTGGAGATTGCAGGTGGTGTAAGAAAACCCAATGCACCTTTCAAGTTCAATTCAACCTGGCTTAAAGATGATAGCTATATATAGATGATCACACAGAACTGGAAATCCATTACTGCTTATGTAGGAATTTACAGGGTAAGTTCCTCAGACAGAATACCAAAGGACACCACTCACAAACAGATCACAGATCAATACACCAGTATTCTTGACGTGGTTAAAACCCTCAAAGAGGGAAACAGTCCATGGCCTGAGCAATCACGACCACTTCAGGCAACTTATTAATAAAATAAATAAATTTACATGAGCTTCTCTCATGAACGGTCACCCTACAATGACCCTCCATGCTCTTTAAATAGAGATCATGGACCAATCAGGTGTTAGGCCACGGATCAAGTGTCCGTAATACCGAGGAGAGAATGAACCATCAGATCACTTCATGTCTAGAACATATCGTGACCGTCGGATTGTAAGTTACAAAAGTACATAGTAAAGAAACACACTTTACTTAACTCTACACTAGACCAAGTTATACTTAACTATTTCCTATGTGTTGGAATATCTTAACATCTCAGCAGGGTTTATTAGCCTCCAAGATATTTGCAAATAAAATGGCAATCCTAAAACATAAATCTATTAAATGGGCAAAGAGTAAGAGGATCAAAGACGAGCAGAGCCTGAGAGACACTGAACTGGAAATTGAACAATTGAGTGGATCGGAGAGTCGAGGGTTCATCTCTGCTGATGCTAAAGAAAATTTAATCCAACTTGAGATCGAGCAGAATAGGATCTTGAAAGACAGGGAGGAAACTTGGCAACTCCGAAGCAGGGCCATCTAGTTAAAGGAGGGGGATGAGAACACCAAGTTCTATCACCATGTTGCAAACGGGCGTCGGGCCATTAATACCATCTGGAAACTTGCAGATGAGGAAGGAACTCTTGCAAAGACCTTCCATGAACTGGCCAATCTTGGTATATCGCATTTTGGGCGATTATTCAAAGCTCCCCCAGAGGCAAATCTTGCAGAGATCATTAGGGTAGCTGGACTTTTCCCCAGATATGTGGACCAAGATATAGGTGAAGAACTACTTACTCCAGTATCCATGGGGGAATTAGAGGCTACTATTAAGTGGTTTAAGAAGGATAAGAGCCCTGGACCAGATGGATGGTCGATCGAATTTTACATTGCATTTTTTGACATGATTGGACAGGAGCTACTTCAGATCATAGAAGAATGTCAGACTAGTGGGCGAATGTATGATGCTTTCAACTCTACATTTATCACTCTCATTCCCAAGTCTGATGACCCACAGAGCTTTGAAGAATATAGGCCCATATCCCTTTGCAATTGCATATACAAGATAATTGCCAAGATCATTGCAAATCGCCTCAAGCCCATATTATCTGAGCATATATCTTCGGAGCAATTTGCATTCCTTGACCATCAACAAATTCACGAAGCAGTGGGCACAACACAAGAAGCCCTTCACTCCATCAAAACAAAGAACCTCAAAGGCATGATACTTAAGATTGATTTGGCAAAAGCATTTGATCGCACCTGCTGGCTATACATTCGAATGTTATTAACCCATCTTGGATTTCCTCTACCATTCATCCAATGGATTATGTGTTGCATATCCAATGTATCATATAGTGTTTTGATCAATGGATCAACATCCTCCTTCTTCCATGCAGAAAGAGGATTGAGACAAGGATGCCCACTTTCCCCTCTACTTTTTCTAATGATCATGGAAGGTATGAGTAGACTCATCTCGGCAAATCGAATACAGGGTAGACAGAGGGGTATCAATATCACAAACAATTGCATTCTCACACATCTCCTATTTGTGGACAACATTCTCATATTTCTGAATGTACCATTAGTCCATAGCATTTGCGGCTGCATTTCGATTATTTTGTTTCGCTACAGGTATGCAATGCATGTAGAAATTTTGAATAATAAACACTTATTCACAGAGATTATCCCAATTATACACTATTGCAGAATACATGCATAATACATAACCTCCTCTACATTGATCATCAATTTAGCAGCATTAAAAACAATGAAACATCAATCGCATGCGCACATTAACACAGTATGTAACCCGGGGAAAGCATACAGCTGAAAACCCCACACTATCTATATATTATAATGATTGAGAACATGTAACAATACATAGTACAATACTCCTCACAAGTACTCAGTACTATCTCCACCTGTTACACACAAAACTAGCTCAGATCCAAACAAGTCACAGGTTCAAATCTCCTCCGCTGCTTTGCCTGCCTCCACTGCACAATCCTGCAAGAGAATCACGTGAGCACAAGCTACAATTGCCTTGATATTGGCCCACACTGCGTAATCCTCATTGGCATTACTCAATCCCACTGATTGTGCAAGATCTCATGCACAACTGATAGTCACAACTCACCCTTTCACTTACCTCTAACACCTGTCTCTGTTGAACTGTCCATGCACTGAGTTAACTGATGTATTCTTTAGTTTCTTTATGAGTTAATAATTAGTGAATTAATTAATATTTAATTCACACAACTCATCACTAGTGTATTCTTTAGTTAGACTAAATACAACTAGTTCAACTAAGTCAAACTGAACACAACTCCATCAACTCCACATCCAACTCCATAGAACTCACATGCATGAGTTCTAACTGAAGTCCTCCATGCAATAGCTCAATTAACACATAATAAACCACGTGATTCCTTTTTTCAGCTGCATGTGCCACATTCGTAGCTCGAACTGAAGTGCTCCAAGAGAATAAGATAATGTTTATAGTCCAAATATTACTAAGGGCTAATAATATTTGATTGTTTCTATTTTTAGCCTGGCAGTCTAAAAATAGACTCTGATCACTCCGTTGTGAACCAAAAATAGAAGTCCATTTATTTTTCCCAACATGACCAATCATCCATAAACAGCATCTTGCAACTCATAGACCATGATCCATATGTCTAAAAATAGACATAGTCTAAAAATAGACTTTGTGCCAAAAATAGCCTGCGGGCCCACTTAGTGAAGGCGATTCCTTTCCACTAAGCTCCATCATCTTGTTGCATTTTCAACACTCCCTCTCAACAAGATATGGATTATTTGCAGCCCTTATCCTGCAACTCTGGAATGTTCTGCATGCAACACATTTGCTCGGTCCATTTGCTCCAACAACACTTGGAACAAAAACATTCCCAACTGACCACTCTGTTGGGCTAGGAACATACTCTAATGTTGAAGCTCTACCTGCTGCTGACAAGTTCTCCCTCTCTGACATCTTCACTACTGCAACATCTCCATGTGTCTCGCACCATTGCACACTTCTCTGTGCCACCTAGCACTGTGCAAAACACTTGTGCCTCTCGCATTGCTACAGCTTGCTAGCTATGCGCTGTCCTGGGATTCCCTGCACTATCGCTCTCTCTGCCGCTCCATCCGCATCTGTCTCTACCCAATCAGTCAGTTCCTACTACTCCACATCAGGGCTCCCGTAGCAAGGTCTCATCCAAGAGGTTGGGTACCTCAAGGATCCTGCCCCTCCTCCTTGGGACGATCAATCCACATCGCCCCACCTCCTACTTGGAGGTATGGCTGCATGCGATCCCTCTGCCCACCTGGCTCGAAGTTTCCCCCTACTAGAGGTCTCTGTATGAGTAGATGTCTCTACTCGATCTCCTCTCAGCTTCCCTTGTTGTGGCTGCTCCACAACCTCCTGAAGCTGCTGCACCAATCGTGGCTCCTCCACAATTGTCTAAGACTTCTTCTAGCTCTGCATGTTGAGAGGTAATATACCCTCCCTCTCAACGACCAAGTCTCCATCAGTTGCCTTGCTGCTCAAGGCTTTACATGCATCTACATGCAACTAATAAAGGTTCCTGACTCGAACCCCTATCTTCCGGGTTTCTCTAGTTGTCTTGCTGCGCAGGAAAGCCTTTCCCTCGCTGAAGACAACATCATATCCCTTGTCTTCTAACATCGCCACAGAGATAAGATTCTTCTTCAATCCTGGAACATGCATCACTTCCTTCAATTTGAAGGGTTTACCAGACTCCCTCTCAAAGGAAATGGTACCGATACCGTTCGCACTGTATCTGCCATCATCACTCATCTCGATGTGCACTCCAAGGTCTTTCTCATCCAGATCAGAAAACAAATCTCGATCTCCTGTCATGTGAGAAGACGCACCACTATCCAAGAACCATACCGATCCCATCACACTTGATACCAAGCATGCGATCAACGAAAAATCCAGCTCAAACTGTGAGGCTAAGGCCTCTCCCGCTGCAGATCCAACAACTTGCTTATTTTTCTTCTTCTGCGGACAATCTGTGGCATCTCCATTCTCAGCTTTGATGTTTCTGAGTTTATCCTTGAGCGCCATTCCACCAGCTCAAAACTCAACCGCTTCTGATCTAAAATTCGTGAGAACAAAGTATTTCTTGTACAGAGATCGACTGTATGGGCATTCACCGGATATCTCACCTTCCAAAAGAAGGATGAATCCAGAAGCTACCTGGCCCGATTACAGACTCTGCCTGAAGAAATAAAATGTAAACACTTTCTGAATAATAGATCTGATGATCAATCCCGCTTTGATATCCTGTAGAACTTTTTCTACAAATCAACCAGCTCTGATACCATGTAGAAATTTTGAATAATAAACACTTATTCACAGAGATTATCCCGATTATACACTATTGCGGAATACATGCATAATACATAACCTCCTCTACGTTGATCATCAATTTAGCAGCATTAAAAACAATGAAACATCAATCACATGCGCACATTAACACAGTATGTAACCCGGGGAAAGCATACAGCTGAAAACCCCACACTATCTGTATATTATAATGATTGAGAACATGTAACAATACATAGTACAATACTCCTCACAAGTACTCAGTATTATCTCCACCTGTTACACACAAAACTAGCTCAGATCCGAACAAGTCACAGGTTCAAATCTCCTCCGCTGCTTTGCTTGCCTCCACTGCACAATCCTGCAAGAGAATCACGTGAGCACAAGCTACAATTGCCTTGATATTGGCCCACACTGCGCAATCCTCATTGGCATTACTCAATCCCACTGATTGTGCAAGATCTCATGCACAACTGATAGTCACAACTCACCCTTTCACTTACCTCTAACACCTGTCTCTGTTGAACTGTCCATGCACTGAGTTAACTGATGTATTCTTTAGTTTCTTTATGAGTTAATAATTAGTGAATTAATTAATATTTAATTCACACAACTCATCACTAGTGTATTCTTTAGTTAGACTAAATACAACTAGTTCAACTAAGTCAAACTGAACACAACTCCATCAACTCCACATCCAACTCCATAGAACTCACATGCATGAGTTCTAACTGAAGTCCCCCATGCAATAGCTCAACTAACACATAAGAAACCACATGATTCCTTTTTTCAGCTGCATGTGCCACATCCGTAGCTCGAACTAAAGTGCTCCAAGAGAATAAGATAATGTTTATAGTCCAAATATTACTAAGGGCTAATAATATTTAACTGTTTCTATTTTTAGCCTGGCAGTCTAAAAATAGACTCTGATCACTCCGCTGTGAACCAAAAATAGAAGTCCATCTATTTTCCCAACATGACCAATCGTCCATAAACAACATCCTGCAACTCATAGACCATGATCCATATGTCTAAAATAGACATAGTCTAAAAATAGACTTTGCGCCAAAAATAGCCTGCGGGCCCACTTAGTGAAGGCGACTCATTTCCACTAAGCTCCATCATCTTGTTGCATTTTCAACAATGCAACAATCATAAATCCACCCTATCAACTTTTGGGTGCAACCAAAATGAGATCCATTAAGCACTTTAGCACTTCCCTCCTATCACTCTACAGATTGAGGAGGGACTCAAATATTTGGGCTTCAGCTTAAAACCATCAAACTATCGGATTGTTGATTGGGTATGGTTGGTAGTGAAAATTGGAAGAAGATTAAATATTTGACATCGTAGGTAGTTGTCTAGAGCGGGGAGACTAATTCTCATCAAATCTGTCTTGGAGGCCACCCTGATTTACTAGATGTCCTTGGCATGGATGCCAAAGGGAATTATTAAAAGAATACAACAATTATGCTGTAGATTTCTCTGGAGGGGTAAACAAGCAGGACACATCTTTTGCCTGGGTTCAATGGGAGGATGGGGTTTAAAGAATATAGATTACTTTGCTAGTGCTCTGGCTGCAAAATTAGGTTGGAATGTCCTATCATCCAAGAACCTTTGGGCAAAGGTTATCTATCAGAAGTACATTTCCCCATTACTTCTGCATGACTGGATCAGGCTTCCTACATGGGACAAGAACAACATATCCATGGTCTGGCGGGTGATACTCAACACTTTGAATCATGTTCGAGATGGATTGACTTGGAGAATTGGCAATGGTCACTTTGTTCGGATTGGCATGGACCCTTGAATTGGTTGTGGGAATGCTCATTTACTCCCACCAGGGATGATACAACATCTATTGGACTCAGGACACACCAATATGGCACAAATTGCAGATCCTGAGCATACTAATATGTTCCGGCAGGCATGGAAAAACACCATCACACTGAATATCCCACCATGTTGGCAGGTTAATTGGCAAAACTATATAACAACATTGATGGAATCGCATGTCCGGATTATAGAGTGGGAGGATGAACTAAATTGGTCTCACTCACCAAATGGGAAATACTCCCCCAAACATGGATATTGCTTATTAATGTTGAACATAGACCCCTAGCATCGGAGTGGTGGTGGGTTGTTCTTTGGAAGCTGAAGGCGACCCCTAAGGAAAAATTATTCATGTGGTGCATCCTTCGGAATAAGGTTCCTACAACAGACAACCTACTTAAACGCACATTTCATGGCCCAACTTGGTGCGTATTGTGCAAGAAGGAAATGGAAACATGTGATCATTTATTCCTAAATTTCACAACCACTACATCCATTTGGACTGAGGTTACTGCACAATTACAAATTCAAAACAATTGGCTAGGACAAGATACTCGGGAGGCATGGCATCGATGGTGGACAACTACTCATACACACAAGTGTCGGAACCTACCTGTTATGGTTTGCTGGTATATTTGTCTACAACGGAACAAGATAATATTCATTGATATTGTACCATGTTGGGCCAATATCATAGCTTCACTCACCACTGATTATCTAAGTTTACCAGAGGAAACCCATGACCCTCCTGCATGCAACATCATAGTTGAAAACATTGATTATGATATGCCATGGGCTTATTTTGATGGATCGACACAACAACATGGATGTGGGGGAGGCATACTCCTTCATATCAATCATACACACTCCTATAGGATTCAAATGGGATTGAGGGGGGGGAGGGGGGGGCGGGGACAAATAACTTTGCAGAACTTATATCTCTCTAGCATTTACTATATTTTGCACTTGTCAAAGGATGTCGAAATTTGCAGATTTTTGGTGACTCACAGATCATTATTAAATGGTTTAATCAACAAACTGTTTGTCATAGGCACACACTTCGACACATATTGGATGATGCTTTGAGACTGAGAACACATTTTGACATATCTTCTTGTCATCATATTTACAGGGAACACAACTATATTTCCGATATCCTATCCAAGGAAGCCATGCACCTGCCAAGGGGGATCTGGTTGATCCAAGAGCAACAGGATATGGATTCATACAACTACTATCACTGCCCATTCATGGATGGGCAATTTTGATGGGGCTGAGGGCCCTGATTTTTGAGTATTTTATGACACAATTTTGATGTATATATTTGAATTATAGCATATTTATGTCTATATATTACTGAACTTTCATATGTAATTATTCATAGCAGTCTCCCTTCGATGGGATCAACATATTTTTTGAGACAACAACATAGATAGTGGCCAGACCACTGATAACTCATATGCTACCTAGCATCTTCAACATGTAATTTTCCTTTTTATAATGAAAATTATGATTTTTCCATGAGAAAATAATAATAATAATAATAACATTTAAACTTTTCCTTCATATTGCAAAACTTTAAATTTTAAATTTAATTATAATTTTAGTAACAAGAAATATTTTTTTTTAATTATAAATTTGTTTTCCCTAAAAAAAATTAAAAAAATTGTGAATTTTTTTTTAATATTTTTAACAACACTAAAGTAATCATATTATATGGCTTTCTTTAAAAAAAATAGCACATACTCAAGAAGTTAAAATATAAAACCCTTAAGTTTATTTAAAAGTAAGTATTATCTTAATTTGATGTAAATTTTATTTTAAAAAAAAAAGTATCATATCACTTTTCTATGTATTACAAAAAAAAATAGAAACCATTAGCAATTTAGTGCTTCAAACAAAAGGGAATATAAAAAACACTTAGCATAAAAATATATACTTAATAAAAAACACTTAGCATAAAAATATATACTTTTTTAATTTAGATTAAATCTCCTTAGTAATGGAAATATGGATATGGAAAAATATGAATATAGAAAAACATATATATTTTCTTTTGCACACAAGGAGAAATAGAAGAGAAGATGTATGTGATGAATAAATAAGACAACAACACTCATATTAACATGAAGATTTGAGTAAATTACATATGCTATTGAGTTTGCCAGAAGTTGTGACATTATAGATGTTATAGAATGTCATACACATCTTTTTGGATGGTTTGTTTTGTCCTCTAATCACTGCTCGATCTCTTAACTCAAACAATTAAATAAGCTTGCTAACTAGCCTCATTAGCAAATTAACAAGTCTATGGTATGCCAATTGTTTCTTTCAATCAAGGGCTAGACTAGTGATTCTTTTGGCCTTCACAGGCTACCCCCTACCCACTTCTTTCTTTCCAATCTAATTAATGAATGTATTGAGTGAGAAATCATTCATATCAATCAATGATGGATACATGAGAATTATCGTATTACTCTATTCATCATTTTCATGTATTATATTATATATTGACAATTGGGGAATCTATCTATACAAGATGGCTACCAAATCCAAAATCAATGAGGATGGATCCCTCGAATCCTATATTTGAGAAACTAATTCCTTGTGTCTATGTGAAATCCAATCAATTACCCCTCATAATGTGGACAATCTTGTGAGTGAGTGGTTGATTAATTGGATTATGATTCTCCATCTATTTCATTCAAATCACCCAATATAATCTAGTTTTTCTTTGATATTTTGTTCTCCTTACCCAAATGACACCTATGGCAACCTTTGACATGAACATGATCTTCATGGCATTCTAGAGAAGGTTGTTTGACTTTTGATAACTATAAAGTATTTAGATCCAAACCATCATCGATGTATTATTCAGTTAATGGAGAAGAAATATTCAAGATATTTAGGAATGACACCTAATGTTAGTTCTTCAAATATGCTTGGAGTGATCACAAAAATTTGGAATGTCAAAGAGTCTAATATAACTTTGATTATCATAATGTACCATAGTAGGCTTCAACTTCTAATTGGCCAACTTTGCAATCAACTTACAAAGCTAGATATCTTTGCAACTAGCAAAGTTGTCTGGCATATATTGTGTCTATTGCAAGCTTAGTGCCATTGTTGACTACCTTTTTTTCAACTAGGATATCATACCTAAACCCCATTGGAGATGAACCTTAAAGTACTCTCTCTACCACCTACATCTCCAACCTAGTTAGGACCAATAATATGATATAACATCAACTCATGATCTCCTACATACCTTAATCCATGATGCACTTTTTCCCTTCAAATAAAGGAATGCATGATTTGTAACAACCTAATGAATTTTCCCAGGCTCAACCATACATTGGCTTAATGTGTTCATTGCAAAGCAAATGTCACGTCACATAGGAGGGAACCTATTAATTGTTTATGTATTAATGGATCTACGAAATCTAGATTTGAATATGTTGAGAACTTCATAATATGTATCATAGGAGTAGCCAAGGGTTTATAATCCATTATTTGAAACGACTTCAAGATTTAAACTATTAAGGGAATTTCGAGGCCTAAAATAAGCCTCCTAAGAAAAATAATAAAATAAAAATTATGTATTTGCTTTTCATTTTTTACACTACAATTCATATAACCATAGTTAAATTCAATTGAAAAATTATAAAAAATAATAATAAAAAATTCTACTGATATGATTAAATAAATATTTAAAATAAAATTTATTATCATTAAACAAGTAATACATTTGTCCTTTATACTTTAATAACTTAAAATAAATAATACATGTATACTTTATACATTAATAACTTAAAATAAATAATAAATACAAATTCATAAATTATTGTTTATATATTATTAATTAAATTTTAATTCATTTAATAATATGTAATTAAGTTACTATATAAAAATAAAATATTATAATATAATAATGATGGTATATTATATTATAGATTAGTTTTATATTACATTTGAAGTCGATTTGATTTACAAAATAAAAAGTTAATAATATAATATATTGTATAAAGTTTTGATTAATTTACATAATATTATAACTAAGTAATATATAATATAATACAACTATAAATTTTAATATAATAAAATTTCTTACCTAATTTTTTTTATTAATTTATATAATATTATACGTAAGTAATGTATAATATAACCTTTATCCACTCAGCTCGCTAGCCTATTTATTATAATGACATTTGGAATATGAAATACACAATTCCTTGCTACATTAATAAGCACCAGAAAGCAGCTTTCTCATACACGTACATAAGGAGCTCTCCGTGTTTTGGTGAGATATACCTACCCCATGCGAAGTAATGTTCCACTGCAAGAGGAATTGTGACCTTGTTAACCGTACACATGATGATGTGCAGAAGGGCTAAGGATGTACTGGTTCCTACTTAAGAGAACTATATTTAAAATTTTAAAAATATATATTAAAATAAATTTAATTTAGATTTATAAATATGTATAAGATTTATATATATTGAAATATTAGATTTTTTTTTCCCTATGTTATAACTTATTCATGGCTGATAGGTAGTGGAGATTCATTACCATGAATAGAAAAAAGAAGTAGGTGTCCTTAAGTTAATTTTATTATTATTAATTTTTAGAGGTTCAAGTTTTATTTTTATATATATAATTAAAATAGTGGAAATAAAATTCTTTATATTTACTTTAATTGTTGTAAATAAAATTATTTATTTCATTAAATCCTAAATTGTTGTAAATAAAATCATTTATTTTATTGAAGTGGGATTTAACAAGACAATGATATGAAATATGTTTCTTTTAATAAAAAAAATTAATATTAATTATGATAATTAAAAATAATAAATTCAGAAATATCATTAATAAGAAATAAGAAAAAAATAACATCTCAGATAGTAGATATCTATCAGCCCTAAGGGTATCTTGATGGGATGTAACAACCAGCAAGCTCATAAGCAAGCCTAGAGAACTGTACCGTACCTATAAAAAAAAGTAGAACCTATAGAACCGTGAGTGTTAGTGTTTGTGAACGTCTTAGGGGGAGAGATCCTAAAGTAAAATGCATTTTTTTTGGGTTTTTAAATACGATATTCAAGAAATAAGGAAAATATATTTACTATTAATAATAATAAAATTCAAACCTGAGAAAAGTAAATATATATAGATATCTTGTAAAAGTACAATTATTGTTTTTACTAAAAAGAATGAGAGGACATTAATATTATTTAAAAAAACAAGAAAGGACAGTATTAATATTACCATGGTTAATTTTAGGTTTTTATATACCATTTAGTAAGTGACAACTCAATTTTTTAACTCAAACAATGCCAAGTCATCCCAAGGGGATGATGTCATCTTCTAAATTCTAACTGGTTTTTATAAAGTAGATTTTGATAGTACATTATTTGTTTTGAGGTCCATTTAGATCTTAAAAATCCCCTAATGCACTTTATTTGGACTCTACTAAATGCCCATACCCAAGAAATAGTGCGTAAGACCATTTTCTTCCATGTTGAACTCGTGTGCCAACTCTATCTTAGATCATATTGTGAGCTTCTCAAAACTTCTTATAGTATTAAGTCATCTACATTCATGGCCAAAACATATAGATCATATATCGAACAAATAATAAATATTAGGCGATGTGCTAACTTTTGTGAATGAAAAACCTATGAAGTAGTCATTAATTCTTAGGTACAAAGCATGTGGTGCTTGCTTAGGCTAAATACATGGATTTCATGCACATGCACCTCAAAACCTCTAAGCTAATTTAAGTAAATCTCCTCCTTAATAAATTCATTAAAAATGTAGTTTTAATGACATACATATGATAGAGAGACCAACCAAAAACTAATGCTAAAGACATGACAAATCTAATGGAGGTATACCTAACAACCAAAGCAAAAGTCTCATCATAGCTATTAGGTATACCTTGTTGATTTGATTATGAAATTTAAATTTTTCAAATTGACATTTGGGAGAAGAAGTGTTTCTCCTCAACTTGTCCTACAGGCTCCTACAACCTTGAGGACCACGCCTCCTCATCCAACTTCATGTCTTCACTCAGTACTATCTTTTGTTATGAAAAAATGTAGACTCTATAAACTTTATAACACTTACTATATAACCAACAATCACACTTTTCAAACCAGAGGGTTCAAGATTTTTTTTCATGTCTTATCCTTTAGTACCTTGTGAGGACACCTATAAAGGATGTAGAACATTACACTATAACATTCTACCTTATTACCATCAAAATGTGCATAAGGTCTTGAGAGCTAAAGTTGGGGGATGGTACCTTTAATTTTGGATGGATGATTTCTCTATGGATATACACATTTATGCATTTTGATGCGACCGCCCAAGGTAAAGCCTCATTCTTGCACACTTTACAAAGGGTTTGACATGGTCAAGGAGAAGAGATTTGCATAGATAGTCTAGAAGAGTCGATTACAAATCATTGTTTAAGTTATAGAAGAACACTTCATCTAGAACGATTTACTACAGATAAAGAGTCTCTAGAATATCATAAATTGCACTTGGAAGGGACCACCTAGATTAAAAGTGTTTAGAAGGCATATTCATCACCATTGGAGGAGCACCTTGATTGGAAGACTCTAGAAGGAATCTCTAAAATTCCTTTTTAGTGAATAACTCTATTATTAAGGAAGCATGGAAGTGTCTAGAATGACACAAGTGTCAAAGGAAATTCATAATTTAGTAAAGTTCTCAAGCTAGAAGGTCCTAGAATACCTTTCAAATAATATTTTCATAGAAGTTAAAAACCATTAAGAAGTGAAGTGCTCAAGTTGGAATGTTTAGAGTATATTTAAAATGATATTTTCATATAATGAGTCATTGTTTAAGTGACCACTCAAGGAAGAGGCATCTAAGGCATCTAAAAAAAAAAAATCTTTAAGAGAGTTCCCTAGGTGCTTATAGAGAGTTTTAATCAAGGGATCAAGTTACAAGGAAATACTATAAAAGGAAGAGACCCATTCACTTGCAATTTGGTGTTTATTGGAGAAATTTCCTAGACCATTGGAGATGGAATCGAGGATGTCTTGGGTAGACTTTGGGGAGCTTCAACAAGGAGATCTATTCTAGGTTGCAATCTTCAATTGTAAGGCTTTTGTTGTATTTTTGTTTTCCCTCTTCTTTGCTTGAAATTGTGTTATTAATACAGGGTCCTCAAGAGATTCTACATAGGTTTTAAAATTGTAAATAGTCGTGAATACGCATTATGTAGCAAGCTATGTGATCTGATTTAGAATGTTAGATTGTTGTGCTAAGATCCTTCTCAGATTAGAAACAAAATGCTTTCATTGTGTTTAAGGATTCATAAATTTTTGCAAGTGAAATGATGAGTTTTTATGTTAATTTTATGAGCAATTTAACATAAATAAGAGACTGAACAACAATATAAACATTTACATAACATCATCAAAAACACATTACAACAAGAACATGATAAAGGAGTTCACCCCTCCTGGGTTACGTCTCCTTGGTCCAACTTCCAATGGCTTGGGCCTCTCTATTATGCTCAAAAGTGTAAAAATATGTGTTTACAATGCTCAAATGCTTCTGAAACCTGCTCCAATGAGTCCAAAATGTCCAAAAATGGCTACCTAGCCTCTTTTTGCATCCAATTTGGTCGAAAACTGAAGAAGTTATGACCTCTCCTAGTTAGCCCACTATTCGCTCCACAAATTGCTCCAAATCTGGCATGATCCTCCAATTTCGCCCCAAAAAGCACTAATTGGGCAAAGATTTCACTGCATGGCAGCAAAATTGTAGGATGGATAATTCTACCCATAACCCCGCCAATGGTTATTAAAAAAATGTCACGACCTGCAGATAAGGTGGTCACATAGGTGTTTGGACTAACATTTGGTGGTGTAGTTACCATGGCAGAAACATAACTATTGCGGGTTACGGACGAGGTGTTCACATGGGAGGTCCGCCGACGGTTATGCTGGTGGTATCCCCCCAACCTGACGCTCAACATAATTTAAAATATAATCCACGACCATAGTTTGTTAAGTCACATGCTATCGGCTCAACGGTAAAAATTGGCGCTGTTGTATGGGAGGTCATGGGTTCGACCCTGGCCTTTGACCTGTCTTGCCAACCAAATTTTTAGCCTACCATTAGGAGGACACATGGTGACCATAAACTATCTGGTGCCAATAGTTCCATCACAAATCGCAATTGTCTGGAGCAGGGGAGATTCTCCATAACGAGCCGTTGTGTTGTGTGATATCGCAATCGCAACTTGACTCTACCGGGGCTAATTTTGTAAACGCACTTGATCCATGTGATGTGTGATTGTGATTTTTCGCATCGCACTTTGTCTTTTCTCTGGGGCTGATTCTTTACCGCCAACCCGTGTGCGATATGCGATTGCAATATCGCAAATCGCAACCCAGTAGTGCTAGGGGCCGATTTCCTTAACCGTGGACCCCTTCCTTCTGTGAGCTGTGAAATGCAGGACCAATGACAACCTGCCACTTGGCGCTTCCTCATTCGCTGAAGACTCTGCCATGTCATTTCATCTATCATTTTTTTACTATTTGACAAAGTGAGCAGATCGCATTTCTAGGAGCATACGGTGCCTGTTTCATGCGAAACGAGTTGCGCCGGATTCAGGATGATGAGCACTATGCAGTCGTTCATGTTCTGTACCATTCTGACAACTTCGATTTTTGAGCATGATTTTGAGCACCTGATCAGTCCTCCCCACTAGAAGCCTTTTGGACCCCAAAAGATCACTTTCGGTTTTCTAGCATGTGAGGGTACAATTCCCTCACCTTTCCAACCTCTATCCATTTGGCTTTGTCCATGTTACTATCAATAGCAACATCCTTCTTACCAAGATGATACAATACATTATGATGCAAATGGTAATCAAATTCCTCTACTTGATTCCTTTGACTCAAGCTTGAATATACATCTTGAAAGTATGTATTTTTTTGAACATAACTTTCATGTAAAACAAAATTATGCTTGAGGATAGTAATTAAACAAACTATAGGCCTATAAAGTACATCAACAAACTTGTCACTTATACCTTTCTTATACCTTTTGAACAAGTGGAATGGTAGAAGAAAACCCATCCAATGCAATTTCCCTTGTCGCTACAACTTAAACACCGCACCATTGAAAATTTCTGAATAAAATGAAATGGACTTACCATATTACATAATGACTGTGCCCATGACATACCCAATACATCAACCTGAAACTCAAATGAATTTTTCAAGTTTAGAAGAACAAGTATAAAGGATGAACTAATCTTTTGTCTTAAAGCATCAAATGCCTCTTGTTGTTTGCTTCCCCACTGGAAGACCTTTTGCACAACTACCAAAGAATGCAAATGAGCTACAATAGAAGAAAATTTAACAAAATCTTTCCTCCAACATTGGGTTGCTCCCAAAAAACCTCTTATCCAAATGACTATCTTGAGCATTGACCAATCCATAATGGCATCAATCTTGGAGAAGTATAATTTCAACTCATCTTCTCCAATATCATGCCCCAAGTACATCAAAGAAGTTTTATCGAACATATACTTAGACATCTTCAATAACAAATGTTCTTGACATAAGACATCAAGTATTTATTTCTCATACATGACATGTTCATAATGAAATTTTCTGAAAATGAAAATGTCATCCAAGTAGACTATCATGTCTAGAAATGGTTGCAATACATCTTGCTTCATATGCATGAAAGTAGTAGGAGCATGGCAAAGTTTGAAAATCATAACAAGCCATTCAAAAAACACTTGCTTGGATTTGAATGTCATCTTCCATATGTCTCCTTCAACAACTCTACTTTGATGAAAACCATTTTTTGAATCCCATTCAATTAAATGCTTACCATTCTTCTTGGGCATTGTTACACAGTAATTTGTCACCATTTTTCACCGTCCCTGTCACCCCTCTCCCGCACTTTGGAGGACTCATTCCGACACCTGTGAGAAGTGACATAACTTGAAAACACTTACATCATATCCCTCTAAGTATGGACTTCATATGCCCTGAAGACATCTCCTGCAGAATATCCTTAAAAAGTTCCCTTTTTCCATTAGCACGGATCCACAGTGTACTACTCGCGCCAATAGGGGAAATCCTCCAAAGAGGACGCGCCAGTTGGCGCTCTGTCTCAGAGATATACTCGTGCCAACCGAGTTTGGGAAAGCTTTTTAACAAACGCACGCGCGAAGGTTCTTTCCTTTCGACTCATGAAGCTTTTTAAGGATAATGCCAATCCCATGGATGTCGTGATTAATCTTATCTCCCTTTCCTCTATCCATAATAGCTTTTTGAGGATAAACCCAATCCCATAGATGGTGTGATTGATCTTATCTCCTTCTCCTCCATCTATAAAAGCTTGTTCCGTTGCCTTTGACAAGCTAGTTCGAACATAGGGAGAATTATACTTTCAGAAGTCTAAGAGATTGCTGTAAGAGTCTTCTTTGCATTCATAATCAAAGAGAGAGAGGCTTGTTCCCAATCCCGACAAGCTTTGCAAGGCATATGTAGCTGATCACCCAGCCAAAGGAGGATTTGACGTCAGAACTATGGTTGTATTCTTCTTTGTTGTTTATCAATAATAGATGACTATCATTATGGTTCCACTCTTGTTGTTCATTGTAATGATGTTTGAGTTATATCTTTTCTGACCGATATATAATTGCATCTATTGGATTTTATGCTTGTATTTGTGTCGTTCTTTGCATGTGCAGGTGTCCATTCACGAAGATCGTGAGGACCGTGACCGGCCGGAGCAAAGGAACGACAATGTCGACTCTTCTACAACACTCGCGTTGGAATCCAAGTAGGCTCTCATCATTTACCTTTAATT
The DNA here is from genome assembly GCA_031772625.1 of Pinus tabuliformis. Lineage (NCBI taxonomy): Eukaryota > Viridiplantae > Streptophyta > Pinopsida > Pinales > Pinaceae > Pinus > Pinus tabuliformis. The sequence goes on from CM062812.1 coordinate 143,477,171, forward strand.
TGTAATTAGGAACCTGCGTGTTAGCATTGTTTGATTGTTGCTAGACCCGATCTGGGCTAGTGGGGATCGCCTCTGTCTGCAGAGGGGATTTACCTCGCCAACAATTTGGCGACTCCGCTGGGGAATTTTATTTGTTGTTTGATTTGTAAACTTTGGACGGAGCTTGAAGTACGGCCAGATAGCCTTCGAAACGTAAACTTTGGACGGACAACTTGGAGTTTGTCTTGCCCTTTGGTTTTCTCTTGCTTTGCTTGCTTAGATAAGCTTTATGGGTTGAACTTTTAGTTGTCTCTTGCTGCCTGGTCTATCTGGATACTTTTGATCAAGCCTTGGACTGCTTGTTTTTATTTTTAAGCTAGCAAACTTGATTAGCGCGATTTTTTGCCTGACAGTCGCGCCAGTGGGCTCATGTTGCACAAAAACAACTCGCTCCAATCCCTTAAAAGTGCGAGTTACAGCCTGACAGTCGCGCCAGGCCTGTCAACTTTTCCAGTTTGCTTGTTTGGAAGCCTTCTGAGCTTGGATTTCTGTCTTGTCACATCTTTTTCAACTACTGGAGTGTGTCAGGGCTTTGTTTGACTGGTTTTGACCTTCATCCTTTGGGTGTTTTCCTCTTTCCATCGATTTCACATTCTAGCCCTAGGGCATCTAGTGGCTTTGTGCATCGAGCCTTCTGTAGGAGTTTTTGGTTCTTTGATTGTCCAGTCGACTTCTTGGCTACTTTTTGCACTTGTCTAGTGGTTGTCAAAACTTTTTATTGTGTTCTTCGAGCAATTTACCTCTTTTTCATTTGGATTTCGCTTGGCTTCGTTTGGGCTTAGATTACATAGCTCATTGAGGTCTTTGTGATTTTTCTTGGTTTGAAAGATTGTCTTGGTGTTTCAAGGACTTGATTGTGTTTTCATTGAGTGAAATTTGTCTTTTTTACTCTTTGTTATTATCTCTCAAAATTTGTTTAGTGCATTTTGCCATCGAAAAGAAAACGAACAATCTCTTTTGCGTTGCAGTAGTTAATGGAAATTAGAGCTTTTCATTGTTATTAGTGATTAGTGACTTTAAAGAAAAGTTTCGTTTATTGCCATTAGCTGCATTAGAGTCATTGTTGATTGTTTTATGATCATTTTGTTTGATTGAAAGATCTCAACTCTCTCGTAGCTAGCGTTCATCGAATGAAATGATATATTTTGGCATATAGCTTGCATTTAGGAAATTGTGAGAGATTACATACGGTAGGACCTGGAAACTGAAACCTAATCAAAGATCAACCGTAAAATGAACTGAATGAATCTAAAAATGCATTGGGACTTAACGCATACATCTAGAGGTCTAGGCTAGAGACGTGTTCCGGCATTGTTAAACCTAGTCACTATTGTTTCACATCAAGGTTGCGCGATTCCTCCTTTTGTGACTCAATAGTGTTCTAGCACGGATTTGTGCTCCCACGTACCGTCGAGTATATGGGGAGACCCCACTAGGTTATCATCCTTTATCCACAGGAAGCCGTGTCTGCCGCCTTACAAGCCGTAACGCATCGAACACAGCATTCGGGAAGATTGACTGTCGTACGGAAAGTCCTTGGTTTTCATATGATTGCCAAGGTGTATATGCAGTTTTACGGATTGTTTGGTAAACCCTTTGCCTAGTTCTCCAGAGTAGTCACTTTTGATCCTTTTCAGACTCCCTAAAAGAAAAGGCTCGGCTGAGCATTTTTTCACTTCGGGCTCATTAAACATTCGAAGGAGACTAGAGTCATCTTTTTGTCCTTTTCTCGACTCTTAAAAAGTGAAAAGGTCAAGTTTGGTTCCTTTGTCTTAAAATTTATTCGGCCACGATTCACATTTACCCGGTTAGATCTTGTTTGCGTTAGCTTGAGTAGGTTTCTTTTTCGATGGCAACTTTTCCGGGGTTCACCAACCCAGGGATCCCCTCTGACGGAAACCCTGGTCATTTCGCTCCTTTTGGGAATGTTGGTGCTCCTTACATGGCAACGTTGTCCCTCCCAGGGTTAACTGTTGGGTTGCCTGTTTGGTTGTTCTCAACCTCTTTGGTCCCTGCCGTCTCAACTTCTGGTCAATCAGTCCCTCCACCTGAACAACATCATGTTGATTCTAAGGTGGACCTCTCCCCTTCTTCGCCTGCTTCTACGTCCTCATCTTCTACTTCGCCTGGTGAAAGTCTCGATTCGAGTAACCAGGTGGCTAAGAAGAAGAAGAAGAAGACGAAGAAGAAGAAGTCTCCTAAGGGAGAGGCTAAAAGTGCTGCTACTCCTCCGAGTCCACCTCAAGTCGGGCCACCTTCTGCTCCTCCGCGGAAGGTCAAGTTTCCTTGTAGATTGTGCAAGGATGACCACCTTCTTCGCGATTGTCCTGGCATTCCCAGGGTCTTAGAAGTATGGTCTCACGATCCGGCCCGCCCCTCATCATCCTCTGAAGCTCACGGCGATGCTACTCTATTAGCTGGAAATGGTAAGGGAAAAGGGAAGATTCGAATCCCTTGTAGACTTTGTGAAGGCAATCATCCCCTTCACCTTTGTCCGCTCATGGATAAAGCCTCTGTTGTCTTGGAAAGTCTTACAGCTCCTTCACCCCAACTACCCATTGGCTATCAACGTCTTTCTGCAGCCGCAGATCGTCCCCCTGTTGACAAAGAGATTGATTCAAATTCTTCTCGTGTCCAGGCCCCTCTTCCTGAACCTGGCTGTGCCAAGCCTGTTCCAGACCAACCATTGGTCGGAAAGAGTGTCGACTCGAGTTCACCACCCGTCGACCACTCTGTTTCGGAAGAGCATCATTCCCATGTTCTTCTCGTCTCCTCAGATTCTCCTGAGTTCGGAAATGACTCTCCTATCCCAGCTGCTCCCGAGAGTCCTACTTCGGTTCTTTTAGAGCAGGGGGGCAATCATACAATTCCCCCACCAAGTAGTTTAGTCGTTTCCTTCGACTGGAGTCGTTTGACCACCTCCCGCCTTCCATCCCATGTGCCTTTCTGGGTCACGGTACACGCCTATAATAAGGCGATACCTGGCACTGTTTTAGATGAGGGTGCATCTGTCAGTCTTATACCTGCCACTACTTGGCAAGCTTTGGGTTCCCCACAGCTTGTGCCAGTCGCACCGAATCTGACGGCTTTCGACGGAGGAACTAGTCAACTATTAGGGATCCTTCCAAAGTTCCCTATTACTTTGTGAGGCAAAACCGTCTATATAGACGTATCGGTTACCCAAGGTGCTTTAGATTTCAGTCTTCTCCTTAGCTATGACTATGTTTATGCCATGGGGGCCCTGGTCTCTTCACTTTTCCGTGTGGTTTGCTTTCCACACGATGGAAGGATAGTGACTATAGATCAATTATCGTTCGTTCGTCCCCGGGTGCCTCCTGCGCAGTCGTCATCCCCTCCTGGTTTTCATCCACCAGTTGCATCTGCCCCACCACAGATCAACTACGTGGCCACTTATCCCATGCCTAGATCCAGTGATGCCGCCGTCGTGCATAGTGTCCTGGGGGCATTGGGCCCTGACTTCCGAGATGTGGTCCTTCCACCCGGAGAGGCACTCTTGGAAGCCCCGACTTCCTGTTCATTATGATGAAGTTCGGGTGGAGCACAGTTCCTTGTCTTGTGTCAAGCTCGTTAAAAAATGAAACAAGGGTTATGAGGATAGTTCTTTTCCTAGGTCAACCTCATTAAAAAATGAAACATCTCCTCCTTTCCAAATCGAGTCTTTGATTAAGATCTCGTAAAATACAAGTCGAGTCTTTCATAGATCTCGAGAGTGAACCTTCATTCCATCCACTTTGTTGAATGCAATGAAGCTTGGGGGGAATGTACCTCATTTTGCGTTATTATCCTGGGGGCATGCGAACTTATAACAAGCATAGTTTTTCGTTTCAAGCTTGTGTAAACATGAAACCGAATCCAAGCAGAGTTATCCATGGTTCAAGCTTGTGTAAAAATGAAACCATACCCGAATCCAAGCAGAGTTCTCCATGGTTCAAGCTTGTGTAAAAATGAACCCATACCCATTTTACATCTCGTGATTGCCGTTATTTCGCTAAATTCTGTTAGATGAGCCTTGGTTGTTTCATTCCATTGCTACCATCTCTTTGGCTGATCATATGCTTTCACTTGGTTGTTTATCCTTTCCTGAGGAACCGCAGTGATGAGTGGTTTTATTAGCTAGCCTCTTGACCATTATATGTTTTGAGCAGTTCCACCATTGCCGGAACCAGTTGCTACCCTTCATACCACTCGTTCCTCTAGGACGAGTCTACTTTTAGCTCTTTTCTGACTTGTAGAATATGAAAAGATTGCCGAGTATTTTTTTCCTTTTTAACTCGTTAAAGAGAATAAAAAATGGAGGTCTACTTTCAGCTCTTTTCTGACCGTCTAAATGTGAAAAGATCGCCGAGTTTTCCCTCTTGACTCGTTAAACGTAAATAAGAGGTGGTCGTCTTTAAACTCTTTTCCGACCGTGTAAAAATGAAAAGATTGTCGGGCCCTTGTCGTTTCAGGCTCGTTAACGGTTACGAAGCGACGTGGCTTCGATCGCTTTTTTACTTTTTCAGGTCGAAATCACTACTCATGAAAAGTACTCCTCGATCATAATGGTCGAGCGGTTCTTTCGAGCATTGTTTTATACTTTTTCGGGCTCGAGAGACACAACTTTACGAAAAAGGACACCCTTGGAGTTTTCTTTTTTGCTATTTTTTCAGACTCTCTAAACATGCAAAGACGTTGAGTTCTTCCTCTGTCAGACTCGTTAAAACTTGATGACATTGGAGTCCGTCGAGATGACGCTTTACAAGCATATGTTATCCCCGTCAAGCTTGTTAATAAAAATAACTGGGGTACTCGCCAGAAATGGTGGGGGAAAATGGAACCATAATTATTGTCGTGTCGGCAGTATGTCGCTCTTGAACATGGCACTTGTCTGCTTTCGTGTCTGGGTGGGGACATCTCATCTCGTTTTTCACTTGCCTCCGTGGATTTGGGTGATCCTGTTTGACCTCTCATTTGCTCATTGCCTCGTCACCATGACCTTTGATCCATTGATGTCAAATACTGCCAAGTCCACTGTCGTGCCGCCGATATGTTCAAGAGAAGTTGACCTCTGCAGAATAACAACCTCCCTCTGATAGCTCGCATAATTCTGATTCACCACAACATTCTTCCTCTGTCTCGTGTCGATGATGTGGGAAACACTATGGCCCACCTTCGATCAAGGTCACTTCCTGTCGACTTCAGCTCATTATCCAGGAAGCTGATCTAGAGACTCCCTTCCGGTGCCTTGGAGCCTGCATGCCTCAATGGCAGGTTCTTCGTGTTCGACGTGAGGTTTTCATCATTGGCCTCCGATCGAATGATTCTACGGGTGTTCGACGCCAGCTCACTGATTCGCACGCCGTAGATTGTACCTATAGTACCTTGAGGGCCATTGTCATTATTGGTGGTACCTCTCACGTCTGTTAACAGTTTTCATTATTGACTGGTAATCAGACGATGTTCATGCATGTTCGACTTCAACTCATGTATTCGCATGCTTGAACTTGTACTTTTGTTCGGGTCGAGATGGAGCGCAAGACCCTGGATTTTGTCTGTTAGAATCCAGGCTGCGATTTTGTGGATTATTGTGATTATTACATGACTCATTCACTGGATGGCTGCGACCATGCCTGAGTCTATTCATTGATCCTCACCGGATGGCTGCGCCCATACATTGGATCGAGATTATTATGTACTCTGTTATGGATGGCTGCGCCCATACCACATATATCATGTACTTGAGATATCAGTTGTACCTCTCTATGCAGATTCTCCGGCGGCAACATTTTCAGTTGCATGTGTTCTTGTAAAGCATTTCACCCCTCTCTCTCTCGGGCCTCATGCTTTAGGGGGCATCTGTTACGCAGTAATTTGTCACCATTTGTCACCATCCCTGTCACCCCTCTCCCGCACTTTGGAGGACTCATTCTGAGACCTGTGAGAAGTGACATAACTTGAAAACACTTGCATCATATCCCTCTAAGTATGGACTTCATATGCCCTGAAGACATCTCCTGCATAATATCCTTAAAAAGTTCCCTTTTTCCATTAGCGCGGATCCACAGTGTACTACTCGCGCCAATAGGGGAAATCCTCCAAAGAGGACGCGCCAGTTGGCGCTCTGTCTCAGAGATATACTCGCGCCAGCCGAGTTTGGGAAAGCTTTTCAACAAACGCACGCGCGAAGGTTCTTTCCTTTCGACTCATGAAGCTTTTTAAGGATAATGCCAATCCCATGGATGCCGTGATTAATCTTATCTCCCTTTCCTCTATCCATAATAGCTTTTTGAGGATAAACCCAATCCCATAGATGGCATGATTGATCTTATCTCCTTCTCCTCCATCTATAAAAGCTTGTTTTGTTGCCTTTGACAAGCTAGTTCGAACATAGGGAGAATTATACTTTCAGAAGTCTAAGAGATTGCTGTAAGAGTATTCTTTGCATTCATAATCAAAGAGAGAGAGGCTTGTTCCCAATCCCGACAAGCTTTGCAAGGCATATGTAGCTGATCACCCAGCCAAAGGAGGATTTGACGTCAGAACTATGGTTGTATTCTTCTTTGTTGTTTATCAATAATAGATGACTATCATTATGGTTCCACTCTTGTTATTCATTGTAATGATGTTTGAGTTATATCTTTTCTGACCGATATATAATTGCATCTATTGGATTTTATGCTTGTATTTCCGTCGTTCTTTGCATGTGCAGGTGTCCATTCACGAAGATCGTGAGGACCGTGACCGGCTGGAGCAAAGGAACGGGAGTGTCGACTCTTCTACAACACTCGCGTTGGAATCCAAGTAGGCTCTCATCATTTACCTTTAATTTGTAATTAGGAACTTGCGTGTTAGCATTGTTTGATTGTTGCTAGACCCATTTTGGGCTAGTGGGGATCGCCTCTGTCCACAGAGGGGATTTACCTCGTCAACAGGCATCAAAACAAGGGGTTCACCACATGGTAAAGGAGAAGGTGAATGATCATTTTATTCAGCAATCCTTGGATTTGTTTTGTTATTTCTGCACTTTCCATTCTTAACATCCTGTGCATGTCAATGTTAGGAAGAAGACACTTTTGTTGCAATGGTATTTCATGTTTGATTCTCCTGTTGTAAGGAAATCTTTTTGCTTTCTGAAACACCTCATCATCATGGTTAACTACATCAACCGAATCAATTTTGAATTTTGAATTACAACCATAAAACACTTCATAATCAATATTAACATTGGGTTTGATCATAAGAAGCACTAAATTCTTGCTTGAATTCACTAGTCTTTTCATTTGCCCTGCATTAACTAATGAAAGATTTAGTTTCTTGTGATGAGCTCTCACAATATACTCCACACCATCCTTGAACAAGTGGTACTTGTTTTCATGACGATAGAAGATTGCTTTTCTATCATAAAGGTAAGGACTACCCAAAACAATTCCTAATATATCAAGTGGTATAACATCTAATTCAACTTCGTCAAAGAAGTTTCCTGTGACTACAAATCGAAGAATACATTTTCTTGTAACCTGTAAGTTTGTGTCCTTGCATATCTGACCCAATGGATATGGCTTGGGATGTAAAATAGTTTCAATATTAAGTTTCTTGACTAAGTCATCAAATATCAAATTAGCTTGAGACCCACTATCAAAAAGTGTGTCGATTTTTGTATGTTTTGAGATTACCCTCACATGAAATAATTCAATCCTTGTTTCTTCATTTGGAGTGCTAGTGTGACAATTTGATATACTAGTGTTAGCAATAGATTCTTTTCCTTTTATACCCATGGCTGTAATTTTAGTTTCATCACCCAAATTGGATTCCAAATCCTCTTGAATGAGACAACTGTCTTTTCTTTTCCTTTGTTGTTGAATTTCTTTAGTTTCATTTCGGGATGAAGCTTCCAACAATGAGCTTCATTGTGACCCTCTCTAGAATAATTCTTACATATTTTTTTTCTCTCCTTCCTTTTTAATGGATGCATTTTTCTTTCCCTTGAAACCCTTTTCTTTCTCTTTACCCTTAAATTGATTTTTACTACCTTCTTCAGGAGTGTTTTCCCTCTTGCCTCAAGATGGGTGGCTTGCACACACACATCATCTAGATTATTGGGATTAAACATTAAGATAGTATGCCTAAAGTAACTATGTAAACCCCCTATGTACTTCAACAATGTGTCCCGTGATTGAAAATCTACACTTAACATCAAAGACCTTTTTCTGAATTCTTGGGTGTAATCTTGCACATTTTGACCTTTAAGTTGTTTAAAGTTCTACCAATTCATGATGGATTTCTACATATAAACTAGATGGTAGAATTGTCTTTTGATTGCAGCGATGAAATCAATCCAAGAAATTGAGATCTTACCATGTTTTTTAATCTCCTCTTGGGTCTTTGATTCCCACCATACTAGTGTTGCACCCTCCATTCTCATGGAAGCTAATTGAATCTTTATGCCATCCTCTTGAAGTTTTTTAATCCTGCGATAGACCTCCAACTAACGAATCCAATTATCAATCTTCATAGCATTCACTTCACCATTATACATGAGTAACTCAAATTTAACATTAAGTTTTAAAAAAGGTGATTTACCAATTCCTTTTGAAGTATGATGATGAGTATGAGTAAGGGTTGTGTTAGTGGAAGAGGGTGAATATGCTTGTGAAGAAGAAGATGAAGAAGAGGGTGGAGGTTTGTCTCCATTTCCATTACCTATGTTTCCATTAACTCCTCTTGAAGAGCCTTCTCCTTTGGGAGGTTTGGAACTTCCCCTTGCAACCTGGTATTCCTCTCTTCACAGAGGACCTTCACCATCTCTATCATGTCAAAGAAAGCCTTTCTGAAGGTATTCTCATCTTCTTCCATGTTTGTAGGTTCTCCTTCATGAGACATGATCTCTGGTGTCTCAACTATAACTCGAGGATGAATTGGTGTTGGAGATTGTGGAAACTTTGTCCTCCTTCCCCTTGACCCAACTTCAAGGCTCCCAATCAACTTCCCTTCTCCTCTTTTTGAGTTTTAACCTTGTAAGCATGACATAAACTTGAAAAAAGTTAAATCCTTCATTCACAAAGCAAACCTAAAGCCTCTGGTACCAAAAATGATCTGATTTAGAATATTATATTGTTATGCTAAGATCCTCCTCAGATTAGAAACAAAATGCTTTCATTGTGCTTAAGGATTCATGAATTTTTGCTAGTGAAATAATGAGTTTTTATGTTATTTTTATGAGACATTTAACATAAATAAGAGACTAAACAACAACATAAACATGTACAAAACATCATAAAAAACACATTACAACAGGAACACGATAAAAGAGTTCACTCCTCTTGGGCTACGTCTCCTTGGTCCAGCTTACAATGGCTTGGGCCTCTCTATTATGCTCAAAAGTCTAAAAATATGTATTTACAATGCTCAAATGCTTCTGAAACCTACTCCAATGAGTCCAAAATGTCCAAAAAAGGCTATCTAGTCTCTTTTTACATCCAATTTGGTCGAAAACTAAAGAAGTTATGACCTCTCCTATTTAGCCCACTATTCGCTCCACAAATTGCTCCAAATCTGGCATGATCCTCCAATTTCGCCCCAAAATGCATTAACTGGGTGAAGATTTCGCCGCAGGGTGAGCGAAATTATAGGATGTCTAATTCCGCCCATAACCCCGCCGACGGTTATAAAAAAAATTGTCATGGCTTGCAGATAAGGTGGTCACATAGGTGTTTGGATTAGTGGTTGGCGGTGGGGTTACCATGGCAACAACATAACTGCTGCGGGATGCAGATGAATTTTTCACATGGGAGGGATGTCAGCGGTTATGCTAGCAGTCTTCCCCCAACTTGACGGTTAACATAATTTAAAATATATTCCGCGACCATAGTTTGTTAAGTTACACGCTGCGGGCTCAACAGTAAACCTTGGCGATGTTGTATGGGAGGTCACGGTTCGGCCCTGGCCTCCGACCTGTCTTGCCAACCAAATTTTTAGCCTACCATTAGAGGAAACGTGGCATCCATAAACTATCGGCACCTATAGTTCCATCGCAAATCGCAATCGGGTAGGAGCAGGGGTGATTCTACATAATGGGTCGTTGTGCTGTGCGATATGTGATTGTGAAATCACAATCGCAACTTGACCCTGCCAGGGTTGATTCTGTAAACGCACATGATCCATGCGATGTGGGATTGTGATTTATCGCATCTTATTTCGGATTTTCTCTGGGGCCAATTCTTTACCACTGACCTACGTGTGATATGCGATTGCGATATCACAAATCGCAACTCGGTAGTGTTAGGGGCCGATTTCCTTAACCGCGGACCTTTTCCTTCTGCGATCTGCGAAATGCGGGGCCAATGGTAGCCTGCTACTTGGCACTTACCCATTTTCTAAAGACTTTGCCATGTTATTTCCTCTGCCATTTGTTTATTTGTTTGACAAAGTGAACAGATCGCGTTTTTTGGAGCATATTGTGTCTGTTTCACATGAAACGAGTTGCGCCAGATTCAGGATGACAAGCACTACGCGATTGTTCAAGTTCCACACTATTATGAAAACTTTGATTTTTGAGCATAATTTTGAGCACCTGATCATTATGTGACCTCATGTTGACCCACAAGGTACATACATTAGTAGGAAGTGAAAAAATGTTATTGGAATGTTTGAGTTTTCAAAGAACTAAAATAAATATAAGGCTCTAATATTGCGAAGTTTCCTTTGGTCATTCTAAGCTATTTACACACTAGGGTTTTCAAGCTAGAATTGACAAGGTAATTTAACAATGTGGAAATGACAAGGAAGACTACATGATCGATACTGATGTTTGTGCAATGGTGTGGAAGCACAATTCAATTGGGAATTGGGAAAACCAACATAGTCTCAAGTGCCTATCATCCAAAGATCAAATGTTAGATAAAAAATAGTTAGAGTATCTATAAATGTGATACCAATTAGCATTGAATAATAAAGTTAAGAAACTTATAATGTAATGCTTGGTAATAAGGTTACAAAATACCAAAAATGGAAAATAATTGAATAATCAAATTAGAAAGCTTAATAATGTAATACTTGGTAATAAAGTTGCTAAATACCACGAATGAAGAAAATTAAAGAATCTTAAAACATAATGATAAATGTGCATAGTCACCCTACACTATGCTTGAAAAAAACAAAACAAAACAAAACAAAAACACACTATATAATTAAATCAATAAATTAAAAAAACATGAACACTTTTTAATAAAAACTATGTTTAAAAAAATGATGACTTGTTTATATATCTATATCTATATATATATATATATATATATATATATATATATATATATATACTCCATTAAAACAAAAACTATGTTGTACTTAAATGTTATTTCTATCCTAAAATACAACAATAACCCATAAATGAATATATCACACCTAAATATATCGTTTTAAAATAAAATTAATCTCATAAATCTTATGACACATCCTACAAAATTAAATAAGAATATTTTATTTTATTTGATGAGATATTATATATATAATTATGAAGTAAGATTAATAATTAATAACAATAATAATAATCTAGATTTTTATGGAGGATGAAACTAGATCTTTATTTATTAGACATAGGACTTACTTCCTTGTAACAATTAAATGCTAAAGTGTTTATAGATGTACATACTCTTCTCTTTGGATTCAAATCCCGAAATAAGTCTTCTTAACTATTAACCCCATTAATTGGTTTAAACCAATGACCCTAACATCAAGAGTACCTAAACAATCCATCCACTCACAATCTATTCAAGGCCAAGTGAAATTTTAAAAATAACATAATATGGACTTTCATCCACTTATCTATGTACTATTTAATATAATTTCCCTAAATAAAACCACACTTTCACAAACTACCTCAAAATACAGTGTGACTTCCTCAAGATGCATTGTGACTTTAGTTTTCATCAGAAGTAAAGCTTACTCAATAATAAAATACTCCTCACTTTTTAAATTGGATACACCCTCTGAATTTCATTACACTTACCTGAGCCAACTTTGTTAATTTTACCATTACATCTTCACTCACAATCTAAATTGCATCCTACCAATTTCATAAATTTAAGAGTAAAAAGGAAGGCATACACATGAATAAAAGACAGCCTGTAAAATGATCAAGAAATTATATCTTCACTCAATCTAAATAGCATCTTACCAATTTCATAAATTTAAGAGCAGAAAGAAAGACATACACATGAATAAAAGACAGCCTGTAAAATGTTCAAGAAATTATAGAAACAAAACCACAAATAGCATAAAAACAGCGAAGTTCCCTAAACTTATCAGCGGAAAGACCTGTGCATGGATAAAAGATTTAAAGGTTGAGGGTTCCATATACTTATGAACAGAAATATCTGTGTATGGATGTTCAATTCAACTACCTGGGCTAATCCTTAAATGATTCGTTAAAAGAGAAAATGGGTTGTAAGCTACATTTATGCAGAATGGCTAAATGCAAAGAATGGGACCTTCTTCCTAACTGTTAAAGATGCAAAGAATGCCACATTCATTCATAAGTGTAGAAATGCATTGTATGATTAAACCGTGGACTAAAATAATGATAAGACTACACATCGTTTCAAGGACTCACCAGCCTGTCATCCATGAAGCGAAGGGTCCCCATTCTTTACCGGACAGCTTAGCGCTCCAGTAATACAGACCCCCGGACGTTGGATACGAAGAGCAAATCTCAGCCATGGAGAGTCCCACAAGAAGAGAGAAAAAACCAGCAACGAACCATCCATATACCATAGTCGCCGGACCTCCGAAGGTCAGCCCCATATTATACAGAGTCGTTACGCCAGTTAAAATCGATATAATGGAAAACGAAAACGCAAAGTTTGACAGTACTCTGCACACACAAATCCAAACGCTTTCATCAATTCCAAAACGTACCCGCAATTTAATAATTGTTTGAATTAAATTACTAAACGCTTTAAAGATTTTGTACAGAAAGCCTTAGCTAGAAGAGTTCTTGGTTTAAAATTATAATAAATAAAAATTTCAAACATTTTGGAGATAAAGCCTCCGATGTACTATTTCTTGTAAAAAAATTGGGAGACAATTGAAAAGTTTAAGAATTAAGAAAGAAATGAAAAACTTTAAAGATGTTAAGATGAACCCTTGGCTCGAAGCAATTCTATGTTGACATTTCTGAGAGATAAAATACGGCCTTGCCTTCAAGAATTTTGAGGCTAAAATTCATTAGAGAAAAAAACAATTTTTACAGATCTTGGGAATAAAGCCTTAGGTCGAAGAGTTCTATGTAGAAAATTATTGCGATTCAAGCGCTGGAGAAGGCAAATAATAGTACGAGAGATCACGCTTAAGCTCTTGCTTGTAGCCGAGCTGCTGTAGGCGTACATGTCCAGAATCAACATCGTCCTCAAGCCCAGCCCCTTTGGTACCATTGTGAAAATCCATGGGAAGAGAGAAAGATGAGCAGCTTCTTGCCGGAGTTAGACTGTTGAGAATCAATCAAAATTTAAGAGCAGCAATAAGCTTAGAAACAGAATCAATAGCATTTTCTTTAAATAAAATAAATAAATTACTCCGTCATATTATTACTGGTCCATACAAGACTAGTAGCAGATCTTTCTTTGCTTGCTCTCAGCCCAGGCCTCTTATTCTTATTTCTTCCCCTCGCTTAGGAAGGTAATGGCAAGTATTACACCTCTCTCATTCATTCAGTCTAAATGTAACCTTTGCTTTCCTTGTTCCAGATTTGGATCGGCCGGTTGCTTAGTATGAATGGCAAATGCCGCGACAGCGCGCTTGACTGCATATTATAATTTTATGCGGATCGAACTGTTGACCTGTAGAAATATAAAAGAATTGACCGCTTATGAACAGTCAGAAATTGTGCACCGAAGAGGAAGGCAGAATCTTATCTGTTGACTCGGGAAATTCGTTTTAAATTCCGGAGATTCCAATTTTCAATGCCTTAGGACTAGTGACTACCACTGAAATAAATGAATGGAACTGAACCTTTGGAGATTAACGGTTAAGATTAATGTTCAGTCCAGCATAGATACCTTTTTTATTTACACATTTTCCTCTTCTCAATTTGGAGCTTTTTTATTTACACATTTTCCTCTTTTCAATTTTTCTCTACGATTTGAATTTAAGAATTAAATCTTATCCCTAATTTATATTTTATTTAATTTAAGAATTGAATCTCATACAAATTAATTTATCACTAATTTATATTTTATTTAATTTAAGAATTAAATCTCATACAAATTAATTAATCTATATTTTATATGTAAATAAAAAAATAATAATGTTACTAATATATTTTAGAGGAAAAATAGAATCGTCTTATTCTTGGAGTATGGGCAATATGAGTATTGTTAAAAAAATCACATAGGCAATCATTTTTAATGTTCACAAATTAAATTATTGTAAATGACTCAAATTTCACCATCTAACACCTTCATTTTGAATCTCTCTATCCAAATTTCAAGTTAAAATCGATATTTAAAAGGATCTATTATAGTCTAGGTTCGATTGAGGAGTTAACCAGTTCCAAGCCATCCATGTTCTTAGGCATGGTAACATTGAGCCATAGTTCCAAGTCATTTGTAAGGCTAAAGGAACACTAAACATCTATAACTAGGAGTGCCTTTCCCCATCCCATAAGCATGACAAGACTTGGCAATCCACATAGGCATCACCTAGTGGCACTTGGGGTCACATCAAGGGTTATGAAAATAGATGACATAGTTGCAATACCATTTAATGCAATTCTGATTCAATTCGGCACTACCTTTCTTCGCTCAATGGTTATGGCATTGTACACTCTTAATCATGGGAAATTAAGGAGGGGGATCATTACAATGGTAGAGTTGATGATAACTATGATTCAGCCCCTCCATTTGATTTTTGCGATGTCCCACTTAAACATCAAGTTTGGGTCTCTATGGAAGTAGGGCTTATGAGTTTCGAATGGATGCAGTATGCACTTTGCATGGCATTAGAGGCAACAATTATGCTTACTCAATTCTTAGTTCTTAAAATTGTTAGAAGTATTTAGCTAGCAGGGAGTTCTACAATCTACTAGTGAAAGATAGAGATGTATGCCTATGCTAGTTAGCTAAAAATTCCTTATTTCCCTTCCTGTGAGATCTCATATCTTCAAAGTAACATGGCATAGTTATTAGTAAAGTATCATCAACTAAATAACATGGCTTAGTTGCTAGTATAATATTGTCAACTAATATCATAATGGACATCCACAATGAAATTATTGATTGGACAAAGGCAACAAATTTAAAGGGCAAAAATGAAATAGGCAATTTGAAGAGTCATAAAGAGAAAATGAGGCAAATTGACTTACAAAGAACTATGTTTTCTCCTCTTTTGCCAACTCTATATGCTCATCTTTCTTCATCCTTCTTGATTTAAATGAAGACTTTTTACTTATGAATCCTGGACTCTCACAAAGTATGGTGAATAATCTTTTATCTCTTTAGGTAGCATGCAAGTAACTTTTTGTCTAATTTTAAATATACATTATGAAATTCACATCTCTAGGATTTTTAGCTTTATTGCTATTCTATTGTTCAATTATTTAAAAGACTATTTTTTGATAAATTGGATGACGAACCACAGTGTTGGCCAAAAATTTCTCTTACGTGATTTCTACCGAAAGACTTTGCTTAATTCATTATGGATCACTGAAGTTTGAATACAGAAATTGGAATTTTTTAACTAGGTTGTAACTTTTTTTTAATTATTTAGAGGAATCTAGTGCTCGGTTAACACGAGCTTGATTCTAAGCACTAACACTATAACCTCTAGGTCCCTAATGTATACCCATTCTAGAAGCATAGATGAATCATGGATCAAAGAAGCTTGAATACAGAAATTGGAATTTTTTAACTAGGTTGTAATTTATTTATTTTTTAATTATTTAAAGGAATTAAATTACCCGATCTCTTTTTTTCCACTAGAAAAATCTTAGATTGAAAAATTACAAAAACTTGTGATCTCGTATTACCCAACATAGATTTTAATTAATATAAAACATAAATTTTAACTAACATAAAATTCCTAAATTATAATTCAATAAGGAAAAAAGAAGATGATAAAAATGATATTAAAATTCATAGGAAATTTTGGTCAAAATTGTATTGCATAATTTGTTTGATGCCCTTTTGTCTTATTTTAAGACCATTTAAATTTACATGAGTGGAATTGATTAGAATTTTGACTTATTGTGTTGTTATGTTACTTTAGAATTTTAAAATGTTTAGAATTTTGACTTATTGTGTTGTCAGGTTACTTTAGGTTTAGATGCATTACAATATTTTCAAACTTTGACTTATTGGTTTGACGGGCTGATTTAGGTTTACGTGCGTTGAATTCTTTGGAATTTTAATATGTTTAAAATTTTGACTTATTGCGGTGTGGGGTTGTTTTATTGAATTTTTTAATATATAGTTTTATTAATAATTTTAATTAATTAATAAAATGTTAATTATAAATTTAGTTGTTGATATTAAAAATAACAATATTAATTTGAATTTAAATTTATTAAACATTAAAAATAAATAAATTAATATATATTTTTAAAAATAACATCAATTTATGATTTTTTTTTAATATTAAATTATAAAATATTTAAATTTGTGATTTTTTTATTATATTAAATTATAAAATATTTAACTACTCTATATGCACTAATTTTTAAAACAAATAAATTAAACACACTTTTAAACTCTTCCTGCATAGATCTTGGCAGGACCAGTGGAGGCCACGAATCCCCTGCCAATGCCGCGGCTGCCGCTTCTTTTTCCTCCTCTCAGCTAAAAATGCAAAATCCCAAATGCCCAGGAATAACCCCATTTGTATGGATAAATTAATTAAACAAGTTGAGTGCTATTGACTTATCTATTAAATAATTTAGATACTTTTCCGGATAAATTAATTAATTAAACAAGTTGAGTGCTATTGACTTATCTTTTGAATACCTTAGATACCTTTCCATTTTTAGTCAGAGAAATCTGACTAGATTATTTAGGTACTTATCAATTTATTTTAAAGATATAGAATTTAATTAATTCGATTGATCATTTTCTTGGAATTTTGTAAAAATATCTAGGAAAAGTTTTAAAATTTTAATGTAATTATTAAATTATAATTTTATTAATTAAAATAATTTATATTTTAAATTATAATTAGGTAGATATATCGTTTGTTTTATGAAAGATATCTCAGAAAAATTTAAAATTTTAATTAATTAAAAAATGATTGTGAACTTTTAAATAAATAGTTTAAATTATAATTTTATTAATTAAAATGATTTATATTTAAATTATAATTACATAGATTTATCAATTTATTTTAAAAATATAGAGTTAAATTAGCTATATTTGTCTTCTTTAGAGTTTTATGAAAGGTATATAAATAGTATTATTTGTTTTTTTTGGAGTTTTATTAAAGGTATCTAAATAGTTTTATTTCACTAAATTTTAAAATTTTGATTAATTACAAATTTGTTGCAATTTTTAAATAGATAGTTTCAATTATAATTTTATTAATTAAAATAATCTATATTTATATTATAATTATGTTGTTTTATCACCTTATTTTAAAGAGAGTTTAATGAGCCACATTGTTTTGTCTTACTGGAGTTTTACTAAAGGCATCTAAACTGTTTTTATTTCAAGGGAATTTTAAAATTTTGATTAATTAAACAAATTTGGAACTTTTAAATTAAATAGGTAATTTAAATTATAATTTTATTAATTAAAATAATCTATATTTTAAATTATAATTACTTAGATTTATCAACTTTTTTTCCCGTAGAAAAAGTCGTAATTTCTATTAAGTCAAGAGAAATTACATTCTGTAGATGCTGAGCATATGCATACTGAGGCTAGTTGCCTCTCCGGGCCTCTTTAAGAGACTGTTAATTGTTCCAAAAAAACTGAAACAGATAAACTATCATGAAAGCATTCTTCTCCCCAAACTGTTTGTCCACGCAGGGAGTTTGGAGAGGTATATATCAAAAATGATCATATAGAGAGAGATAAACACATTCAGGATTCATTTGCAGTGTAGCTGTAGCTCACTGCCCAAAATATAACAGCAGAAAGTAAATAGCTATGTATGTCCGCCATGGTCGGTTACTGATCATATACAACAGTTTATATAAAAAAGACAGAAAAAAACAGTATTTTAAGCATGTTGGGACCCCTTTCAGATATGAGCATCCCTTTGAGCCTGGTAGTCATCAAAGGGTCTGTGATAGTGTTGAAAGAAGGTTCCATCCAAATCTTCTTGAATTAACCAGTCCGCTTCTTGCCTCTGTGCTGCTTGCTTGGAAAGGTAGTCCGCCCGAGAGTTGCGCTCCCTGTATATATGGCGACAGTCAAAAAATTCAAATGCATCTGTTAGTCTGAGTGCCTCATCCAGTATGTGTCTCAAAGAGAAAGCAGAGCAAGATGATTTTCTGGTGAGCCAATTGCAAACAATCTTTGAATCTCCAAACAGTTGAAGTTTTGTACAGCCTTTCTCAAGTGCAAAAGAAATGAGGTTTTTTGCGGTGGAGAGTTCAGCATAATTGTTTGTGCCTCTTCCCAGGGGAATTTGAATCATGTAATAGTGATTTTCTCTCAGATAGAGGAGAGCTCCCCCCCCACAGCTTTCCTCTTGGGCAGAGCCATCAAAGTATGCCCAGGGGAAGGATTTGTCAATGAGTTCAGGGGTAATGGTCCGAGGGGGGGGTGGAGGAGGGTCTTCAGGTATGAGGGCAAGGTCAGCAAAAATGTGGGCAATAATGACTGGCCAGTGGGGAGGTTTCTGATCAAAAATTGCACGGTTCCTAGCAGTCCAGATAGACCAGCACATGAGGAGAGGGATATTCTTGTTCTTTCCAGAGTGCTGTTCCTGCCAGTTTGTCCAGGCCTCGAAGATTGTTAAGCCATGCCATTGATGGAGGGAGGGGGAGTGTAAAAGGAGAGCAGACCATTGTTCTTTAACTACCGGACAGGTGAGGAAGAGATGTTCTGTATCTTCGTCGTTCCTTCTGCATAAGTGGCACCAGAATGGTCCATAGAAGGATCTCTTCTTCAAGTTTGCCCCCGTTGGGATTTTATTGAACAGTATAGCCCACATGAGGAGTCTCGTTCTTGGTGCTGCCTTGAGGTGCCAAATTGCTTTCCACCACTGCTGTACATTGTCTGGCTGAAAGGTGTGCATCAGCTGTAGGTATCCCTCCTTTGGGGAGTATGTACCATTTTTGGCTAGAGCCCAGACAATCTCGTCTTCCCCTTCTGTAATTCTGATGTGAGCTTGTGTGAGAGCCTCTGTGAATGCCTCCCATTCTTGTCTCCAGGGGATCGGTATATGGAGGTCTTGTGAAGTCCTCCAGGCCTGGTGGAGAAAGCTGGAGTTTTCTTGGTCTGCAATATGAGCAACATGAGTAGCACCATGGTCCCTTAGATGTGCTAGGAGCTGTCCTGATAATCTATGCATGTTTCCACATCCGATCCAGGGGTCAATTCCTAAGCGGACGGAGTCTCCCTGTTTGATCCTCCATGTCAGCCCCTCCCGAATTAGGGGAAGAGAATTTATGACTGCTTTCCATATGATGGAATGTCTGCCATTACCCCTTTGGTCCCTGCGAATCCAGCTGTAGATGCTTTCTGGAGCAATGTATTTTTCCATGACCACTTTCCTCCAGAGACTATTTGATGTGAGGAGCTGCCATCCCAGTTTTGCTGCCAGTGCATTTGCAAATAGGTCTAATCTCTTTATTCCCCAGCCTCCCCATTTTTTCGGTCTAGCAATGGTGTCCCATTTTACCCAGGCAAAGAGATTTCCCTGTTTAGATCCCTTCCATAAGAATCTGCAGCATATTCTTTGTAACCTGGATAGAATCCCTCTTGGTATCCAAGCCAGGGACATCCAGTACACCGGCGTTGCTTCCAGCACAGCTTTGATAAGAGTAAGTCTTCCAGCCCTTGTGAGGTATCTATTATACCAGACATTGATCCTTTTTTCCACTTTAGTTATTAGCCAGATCCAATCGGCTATTCTGTATCCTCCATGTTTCACCCTGAAACCCAAATACTTTAGCCCTTCCTCCATAGGCTGTATGTGGAAGGGGAAACGGTTTTTTGTGTAGATGACTTCATGTGGGGTGCACCCAAACACTGTTAAAGTAGATTTCTGAACATTTATTACCATCCCCGTAGCTTTCTGGAAAAGATCAAAAACCTGTTGGAGTGCCGATGAATCCGCCATGCTTCCATTCAAGAAGATCAATACATCATCCACGAAAAGTAGATGTGTGAGGGAGCAATTATCCGAGATTTTGATCCCTTTGATTCGGCCTCGACTGTGTTCTGATGCAATTAATCTGCTTAGGCCTTCCATTATGAGCAGAAAAAGGAGGGGGGATAGGGGACAGCCCTGCCTGAGGCCTCTTTCTGCAGAAAAAAAGGGGGTGGGGGTGCCATTGAGGAGGACACTGAAAGGTACATCGGAGATGCAACTCATGATCCTCTTAATAAAGAGGAAGGGGAATCCCAGATGAGTAAGGAGCATTCTGATGTATAGTAAATTTACCCTGTCAAATGCTTTTGAGAGGTCCACCTTGAGAATCATGCCTTTTAGATTTTTGCTGTGCAAAGAATGAAGGAGTTCTTGGGCTGTGCCTATTGCTTCATGGATCTGGCGATTGTGGAGGAAAGCAAACTGTTCAGAGGAGATATTGGCCGAGAGAATGGGCTTGATTCTGTTGGCTAGAATCTTAGCCAATATCTTATAGAGGCAGTTGCAGAGTGAAATAGGCCTAAATTCATCAAATGACTCAGGCTTATCTGACTTGGGAATGAGAGCTATGAAAGTGGCCTTTATGCTCGAGGGAATGGATCCATTTAGACAGCAGTGATTGATAGCTTTGAGAATGTCATGCCCTAGCAGCTCGAAGAAAGCAAGATAGAATTCAATGGTCCATCCGTCGGGGCCCGGGCTCTTGTCCTTTTGGAATCCCTTCATGGTGGCTTCCAATTCTTCCAGAGAAATGTCTTTTGTGAGCTCCTCAGCATCATCCTCCTCCACAAATCTGGGAAATAGCTCTGCCACCCTCATGATTTCTAACAGACTTGCTTGTCCTGGGGCCTTGTATATGTTCCTGAAGTGCGCAGTAGCTAGATGTGCTAGTTCTCCAGGTCTTCTTACCAAATGTCCTTGTTCATCCTGTAGTTCCCATATAGTGTTGATCGCCTTCCGCCCATTTGCAAATCTGTGGTAAAACTTAGTGTTCTCATCCCCCTCCTTGAGCCAAATGGCTCTGCTTCTTAGTCTCCAGGAGTCCTCTCTGTCTCTAAGAATCTGTGACCTCTGTTTGATTAAGTCATCGTACCTGGATTTCTGATCTGGGGATAAGAAGGTGCCATCAGAGTGGGATTCCAGAGCCTCGATGGCTTGTTCCGCCTGGGATATAGTTTGATCATCCTGTTTTCTCTTCGCTTTTGCCCATTCCCTTGAGATCACTTTGACTTCTGCTAGGTTCCTGACAAAACCAGTGGCTGGGTCTAAATTTCCAGGTATCGGATGGGCTATCCAGAAATCCGATATCAACTTGATGTAGGAGGGGTCCCTAAGCCAAGTTGCATTGAATTTAAAAGGAGCTTTCTGGGCCTGTTGTCTCGCTTCCATTTCCAGGTATATGGGCCTATGGTCAGAGATTCCACCACTTCCTACCCATTGTCGAGATCTTGGGTGATGGGTACAGAGCCCTTCTTTCATGATAAAACGATCCAGTCTTCTTGCTAGGCTTTGTTCCCCAGATCTGTTGTTCTTCCATGTGTACTGGATCTTTGCAGTGGGAAGATCGATCCAGTGGTGATCTTCAAGGAGTTGCCCAAAGAAATCAGAGAGGGGATCTATTTGAGCAAGGTGGCCCCAGGATTCAGAGAAGCCAATAGAGAAGTTTAAATCTCCCCCCAAAATAATGTTCTCTGCATGAAGAAGTGGGGAGCCAAGGAGTCTATTCCAGAATAGCTCTCTGTTTTGACATGGACCGTAGACATTGATGATTTGTAGATTTTCCTCCGGATCTTTAGAATATATTTCTGCCCCCAAAAAACCCCCTCCACCCCAGATGTTCTTAAGCAGGATGGTGTTGTTCTTGAGTCCTATAGCAATGCCCCCTGACCGGCCAGAAACATCAATAGCTGTGAAGGTCCACCCAGGCAGCCATGAGTTAAGGGTGGAGGTAGCAGAGTCTGCAATACATAAGGTTTCTTGTAGGAAAATGATGTCAACAAGATTAGAGAGTAAGAGACGCTTCAGGGCCGATTTTTTTTCCGGGCTGGCCAACCCTCTGCAGTTGAAGGACATAATTTTCATGGAGGGGGTTGGGGGAGGGTGTCCTGCGCTCTAAGTGCCCTGTCAAGAGTCTGCTGTTTGCCAAGGAGGACCTCCTCCTCCGTTAGCTTTTGAGAGATCGACTTTGTGGATGGTCGACCGCGCCCCTGCTTGGGCGGGATGATATGGGGGTCCATCATCATCCCAATAGAGTCCGAGACATTCAGCTTCGTAGTCGAACGGGTGGGATACCTCGGGGTAGAGTTAACCGAGGGGGAGGGCGAGGGAAAGGTAGGGTGGGGGAAAGATGGGATCGAGGAGGGGAAGGGGAAGCCAGTTGGCCTAGGGATGGAGCAGGAGACATATAGAGATTGGGGAGGGGGATGAGGAGGGCAAGAGACCTTGATCAGGTCGAGGGCCGAAGGGGAAGAGGGGGGGGGGATACAGATAGGGGGGGGCAAGCCGGATGCCGATAAACTCATAGATGCAATGAGAGAAATAGAGGTAGATGATAAAGAGGACGTACCCGAGGAGAAAACAGCTCCTTTTGCAGCTTTGGAACGCGTCATAGGAGGAGATGGAGGCCGAGCCTTGTTCGTAGCTTGCTTCTTGCGACGAGGTGCAGGAGGCGCCTCCACCGTGTCCGATGGGTTTACTTGGTCCCGCCTAGGTGCCATGGTCGCCTGAGGGTTAGGTGCATCTTCAGTGGCTGGCTGATCCAGGCCTGTAGCAGTTTGCTGGGTCTTCTGCAGTAGGGGGCAGTCCTTAAAGAGATGACCCACCTGGTGGCATCTTCTGCATCTGTATGGGATGCCCTCATAATCCAGCTTCTGTTTTCTTGAAGTGGATTTCCAATGAATGGCAATGTTTTCCGGCACTCCCCCTCTGGTGTCCATGTGCACTAGGATCCGTGCATAAGCCAGCGAACCCGTCGAGATGTATGATTTATCAGACTCCATGTAAGTCCCCAGCGCATTCCCAATTCTCTTAAATATATCTTCCGACCAGTACTGCAAGGGCAACCCCGGAAGCCTGACCCAAATCGGACCGATGCCTAGCAGCTCCGTTTCCGGGTCGAAGAGGGGTGTCCATCTCTTGAGAAGGACCGGAGATTTCTCAAAATGCCAGAACGAAGAAAGAACCCAGCTCGTGTGATCCGCCCGTGCAAATTTTAGGGCAAACCACCCTCGCACGAAAGTCTGCACCGATGGAATGTCCACGAGGTATTTCCCCCAAATCTCAGTCGCCCATTCCTTTAATTTTGCCGCAGTGGCATGTCTGCCTCTGATCCGTCCCACGAGAACACAATCTGCCAGATCCATGGCTTCACCCCACCTAATATCCTCTTCCAGACGCAGGAAAGCGTCCTCCGCCGACGATTTGAAACAGCGCTGCTTCTTGGCAGGGCGGGAGGACATGCGTCCCAGGTTTACCGTCGCCTGTGAGCCCTGAGGGGGGGGATGGGGGAGGGGGAGAGGGCTGGACCCGAGTGTGGGGATGGCTTCAGGGAGGGGAGGGACCTCGTGATAGCTGCCGGAGGGGACGGGGGGGACCGAGGAAGGGTTTGATACCGATAGGGGAGGGTTTGCGACCGAGATGGGAGGGTTTGCTGGGATGTGAACGGGGAACTCCGTGGAGGTTACCGGGGGCAGGGAAAGGGGGGGAAGTACCGGCGAATGGTTTACTCCGTTCGGGGAGGGTTGTAAACAGTCAGCCAAGAAACCCAGAGAGGCCGGTGAAGGGATCGCAAAGGAATTCCAAGAGGAGGGTTCACCAGGATAAATGGAGGTGGGAAGAGGCGGGTCAGAAGGGGGCGAAAAATGCTCGAAGCTAGCAGATAGATTCGCACTGTGCAGACCCCCAGATGAAAACGTGGAGCGCCAAATGGAGCTTTCCGCCAGCGGGGACTCCGAATAATCCACCTCCTCTGAGTCCATAGTGACAGCTGCTAGATACCTTTCTCGGAGAGCTGGAAACCGCCCGGAGAAGAACTCCTCGAAACCTGTTAACCGCTATGCGTCGGCACCAACGGCGGGGGAGGCCGATCAGGGTGAGCTGGTTCCGATGCAGCAGGTCGCTCTTACCGTTACAGTGATAACGACTTCCACCAAGAGCTGTCGGCCGATCTAAGGGGGAGGCGCCGTTCCGATGCGGATTAAACAGGTGAAAGCCAAGCAGAGGTAAATGAAAATGACAGTAGTAAAATGGGAACATAAACGGGGGAGCGAGGGTAAAAAGAGGGAAGAGGGTCACGGGACGCAAGAGCCAGGTGCCAGCTCGAATCACGAGGAAAAACGGGACGGGGGTACGGGGGAGATGGGGTTCACAGAGCCGTAGAACGGCCTGCAAACCCCAGTCAGAGGGAAATCATGGCTAGGGTTGCAGGGTAGCTAGGGTTGCAGCCATCGAGGGAGCTCTTTTCTTAATCAGATTTATCAACTTATTTTAAAGATATAGAGTTTAAGTAGTCACATTGTTAGTTTTCTTTGGACTTTTATCAAAGGTATCTAAATGGTTTTATTTCAAGGGATATTTAAAGCTTTCATTAATTAAAAAATTGTTGGAACTTTTAAATAGGTAGTTTAAATTATAATTTTGTTAATTAAAATAGGCTATATTTTAAATTATAATTACTTAAATCTATCAAGTTACTTTAAAGATATAGAGTTTAATTAGTAACATTGTCATTTTCCTTGGAGTTTTATGAAAAATATTTTATTTCAAAAGAATTTTAAAATTTTGATTAATTAAAAAATTGTTGGAGCTTTTAAATAGGTGGTCAACATTATAATTCTATTAATTAAAATTACCTATATTTTAGGTAGTTTAAATTATAATTTTATTAATTAAAATAGACTATATTTTAAATTTATAATTACGTAGATTTATTAACTTATTTTAAAGATATAGAGTTTAATTAGTCACATTGTTTGTCTTAGTTAAAGTTTTATGAAAAGTATTTAGATAATTGTATTCCAAAAGAATTTTAAAATTTTGATTACTTAAAAAAATTGTTGCAACTTTTAAATAGGTATTTTAAATTATAGTTTTATTAAGTAAAATAATTAATGTTTTAAAGATAATTATTGGGTAATTAATCAAAATTTATAATTAAATTTAAAAACAAAAAATAAATTAAAATATTTTTTTATTGAGTATTATTTGTATTTATATTTTAAAAATTTAAACAAAATTGTTGAAATTTCTTTATTAAGTGAAATATGTATATACGTTGAATTGAACATAGTTAAAATTGAAATAGTCCCATGTATTTGTATTATCACGTGAAAATGACAATTATATAAAGATATAGGTACATTAATTATTAATATAATAAATAAATTTAATAAGGAACTATATGCAAGTAAATAAAAATACAAACATTAAAGATATTGATAATTAATACATATACATTAATTATCAATAGAATAAGTAATGACAACCATAAAAAAAAATATAAATACATCAATTATCAATAAAGTTGGTAATGAAAACTATATAAAGATATAGATATATTAACTATTAATAGAATAAGTAATAATGAGCAACAATGTGCAAGTAAATAAAAATACAAACATATAAAGATATAGATACATTAATTATCAATAGAATAAGTAATAATGAGTGGCAATGTGCAAGTAAATAAAAATGATATAGTTACATTAACTAATAACTTTAAATTTATTTTAAATTTGGATTTATAAAGTTTTGAGAGGGGCCAAATTTCTTGAAATTGTATTTTTTTAAGGAATTTAGACTTCTGTGATCCATAACATTGTTTAGATATCTTCGGCAAAATCACATAACCAATCTTTTGTCGACGCGTTTCGAACCAACCAGTGTGGTTCATCGTCAGGACAAGTTGAAGAACCAATCCGGCTTATGCTTGATTAAATAGAGTGTGGAGAGACTCCAACACCTATAATGCTAACGGCTAATTTTGACCTAATGATCCTGGTCAACACAAAATTAGTTAATTAATATTTCTATAAATAGCTAAAATAGGTAAATAAAGGAATTCATATGTTAAAAATAGGTATATTAATATCTCAAATATTAAGAGAATCCAAAATATTATTATTTAAATTATAATGGTCATTATATAATAAATAATCTGTATTTAATTAATATTATTTAAATACAAGGAATGATAATAAATCACTATTATTTTATAATTTAGTTCTTTAAAATATATCATATTTCTTATTAAATATAAATGTTCATTAAAACAATAAGTTATATAAAATAATATATGTTTATTAAAAAATCTATATCTACTCAATAATTTATAATTTCAAACAAAGTATTAAAACATTATTATTCCTAGAATTAAGATATATTAGGTAAAGTCTAATAGAAAAACTAATCATAATTTATCCTAATGGTCAAATAATCAATATTGGTTCAATACTTTTTTTATAAGAAAATTAAAGGTAACTAAGCCCTTAGGTAAATATATTATTACCTATGGTGTTGTATTTTTTTATTAAACATTTGTATAAAGAATTTGATTATTTGAACAATTTAGAAATTTAGAATTAAGATGAGTTTAGGCTAATTGAATTTTAAATAGCCTATGGTTTCATACATACAACTTCCAATTAATTGGGCATAATTGCCAAAAGTATATGTATTTCATGATTATAAATTCCAATACAAAATTAAGTAGTTAGATTCCAATTTTAGTCACCTTAACTTACCATACTAATTTATATGATGTAGCTTTGGATTATTACTCAAATTAGATACAAGTGTTTAACATATCATTAATGCAATAATGTAATTATTCAGTTTTATATTATTGTCAAGTTTTGTGATATTTCATGTGATATTTCAATTTGGTTTCATATGACATTGATCCACTCTTGTAAAAATTTATTTACTTTTTGTGTATTTTTATGAGATTATTCTAAAGGACTAACCTATAAGATCTCATATCGTGACTCCAACTGAGGGTGTTTCAACGGAGCCCGAGCAAATAAAAAGGTAGATAATAAGGTCATTAACCCCAAGGAGTTGATTTTCTTTCCCAAACTTGATTATTTTATGAAATAAGAAATCATAAAGCTAAGAGTAGGGAACAAAATTTAATTGCATCTCATTTTGCTTACACATGGAGAATTATTTGAAAGTTAAGAATCTTTAGTTCTAAGTACATCTCTATAGAACACATCTCAAAATAATAAAATGGATTTACCTTGGTTCAATGATTTGCATAAAACATTATATTTAACCCAAATAGTGGGTCAACCCCATGACTTCCCCAATAATATTAATAAGTTACCAAATTTTAAGGGGGATCATTTGGTTTCCACACATGATTTTTAGGAATCTTTCACTAGAATGATGGAAGGATTAGAAGTACAACATAAAGATGTACCTATGCATGGTTTTCTTCTTGCATTGAATGGTGGTGTTCCTAGATAGATTACTAGTTTACCTAATAAATTATAATATTAGTGGATTTCAACAAATTAAGATCAAGTTTTTGAAAAATGGACCGAAACAATGGATCTGAGATGTTTGTTGAAAGCATTACATGAGATTAAAAGAATAGAAAATGAGAATATTGATGAATTAAATTTTAAGTTTGATAGGGTAGTTCAAGACATACCTCAAGATTATAAGCCTCCAAAAAAAGCGTTCATAAATTAAGGAACTGTTGCTTTTAACTCAAATTTCCCTAAATGAAATACTACTAATGAAACTAAAGTTGATGAGAAGAACATAGATGATAGTTGGACTCTATAAAATAAGGCAAACATGACAACACGTTTAGAACTTAGAGCCAAACATCAAACCAAGGCATCTAAAAATAAGAACAAGCCTTCAACATCCAACTTAAATGACTCCATGTCACAATTAACTCACCAAATTAAATAATTTCAGTTTTCCGTGAGGGAAATTATACAAATCCATCAAGTTGTTAAAAATAAAGTAGTCCAAATGGAGTGTGGTCAACTTTACTTCAAACCAAGAAATAGTTTCCCTCCTAAAAAGGTGTCCTTAAACCTCCATACCACGATCATAAACCTCCTAATACTTTGGATTCTAACAACACCATTGAGTATTTTAATCATATTTTCTGTAAAGTGTGTGATACCTTCTACTTTCAGTTCACCTGGCATGCTTTGCAGAGGCATACAATGCAAGAAAGCCTGAAGGGTCCAATTTCTAAAACACATGCACTCTATATTCTTTCAATGGTATTAGTGTATTGTTTAATGAAATTGAGCCCACAAGGAGTGAGCTCCAAGTGGATAAAGCTACTAGGTTTTTTGGTGGGATCCCTTCAGATGATTGGCTTAAATAAATACATGTTGATTGTTTTAAAGGGAATACTTATCAATGCAAATCTAAAGAAACATCCTATCTAAAACCAAACCTAGCTCAAACTCCTAGTCAATCTTTTGGTCAAGCATCCTCTTCTTCTAAAAAGGTAATGGACCCTCCTAAGTCTTCAAAGTCCACAAAAATAGATGTATATCTCTCTAGATGAGAAAATAATGCTAAATTTCCTATTCCTTCAACTGAGGTTGTCAAGATCCATACCTTTAGAAGTCAAATGGGGAAGCCCTTAGGATTTGAAGAGCTAAGAATCCAGGAAGTAATTCAGAGTAACCATGCTTGTACATATCAGAGTGAGGATCCCCCTGTGTTTCACACATCTACCATAGTTGATAAATGTAGCAACAATCCATTAAACGAGCCATTCCTACTATCATTAATCATAATTGATTAAATCCTTCATAAATGCATGATGGATTCAGGGGCTGCGACAAATACCATGAGCTTATAGGTGGCTAAAAGGTTGGGAATTAGAACTTCATGACCTTACAAGAATATATGTGCCTTTGAATCTCATGGAATTTGACTCCCATTGGATCCCATCCATCAAGTTGACTAAGGATTTTCAAGCCCACCTTGCAACGCATCTTGATGTATTCTTAAATATGGACTTTGTGGTGTTGGATGTGCCTTTGGCTTGGGGAATTCTATTATCATGAAATTTGATGGAGAATATAGGTGGCACTACTCAAATGGATTTATCTAAAATCACGCTACATACCCCTAGGGGTCAGTCTATTAGGTTATATATGGAATCCTATAGAATAAACCATGTAGAAGATCCTAGAAACCTTGACAATCAAGTCAAAATCATATAGGAAAGTATGGGATCTTACGTGGTCATGGTGGCTAGAGTTCCATAGTCGAAAAAGATGATGTAACACCCTCCTCCTACATCCACCCAAGTAACCATGCCAACCGGGGTAAACATGAGATGAGAGGCTACTATGATCAGATTCGACCTCCTAGGTGACCTTAAAGAAGTGGAATCGACGAAACATCACACATAGTCATCCAACATCATCAACTAAACCCTCAGGAGACAAGTGAACCACTTAGACAGCTTGTCCTTGGGTCCCACTGCTTTTTTGGACCTTTGAGGCCATAGTCGCTCTCATGTTATGGGTAAGGGGGCGACCATAAACCCAAAGTCCCTCTCATAGGCCTGCCTGCCAACGACTGTGGACTAAAGTTTCCAGTTCTGTGCCAATGACCTCGGGATTTAAACCACTTTTGCAAGCCCAAGCCACTGCCCATAATGGAATGAAAGCTCAGAATCAAGTAAAGTACATGGAAAAAATGAAGCAAAATCAATAAACTCAACAAGACCTTAACCAGACACCTACTAGCCATGACAGACATTTTGTCACACATATCATCGACATGTAACCTACATGTGTAAACAACATAATTAAGTGTAACCTACTTATCTGAGAATCGCTATGAACCATTTTTCCCTCATGCCATTTCCTGCCTTATCACTTATTAGAACAACGTAAACTTTGTAATGGGCACTGATACTATTACCCATTTCGTAGAGATAGTAAAATAGTGACCTGATTTTGAAAAGGGGCGATGCCGAACACACATATTTTTAAGTGCATAGTTTTTGGCACTCTAAATAATCGATACGATTACCCGTTTCGTAGGGGTAGTAAAAAAGTGACCCGATTTTGAAAAGTGGTGATGTAAAATACACTTCTTTTTTTCTAGGCATTTTTTTGACACTAAATTTTCTTATGTATCAAATATAAATATTTGTTTTTAAATGTTAGTGATTTTCATGTTGATTTTGAAACGTGTTGATGCAACATACCCTTTTTTTAGAGGACTTATTTTTCACATTTTAAAATTTATTATGTCCAATTCTTTTTGAAATTATGATTACTTAATGAACTTTCAAGTTGTTTTATTTTTATTTTTTAAATGTTGATTACTTAAGAAAACAAATATAAAAATATAAATAAAAAAAAGACAAAAAAAAGTGTTAAATTTTTTTATCTCATAAACATAAAAGAATAAAAGAAATTGGGAAAAAAAAACAAAATTTAAAAAAAAATATTAAATTAAGTATGTTAAAAAAAAAAATACATTAACAAAAACTAGGAAAAAAATAAAAAATTTAAAAACAAACTAGATTAAAAAAAATAGAAAATTAACAAAAAACACGAATTAAAAAACTAGTAAAATTAATATTATAATAATAATAATAATAATACCCATTTTTAAGGTCACAACGAAGCCAGACACCAAATTGGTGTATGAGACTCCCTTGTTTGTGGGACAAAGGTAAAAAAAAACTTAAAAAACAAAAAAAAACTCAAAAAAAAAAAAAAAAAACAAACAAACCCAAAAAAATATGAGAATTTTAAAAAATATATATATATATATATATATATTTTCAAAATAAAAATAAAAATAAATATGTATTTTTGTTTTTGATTTTTTTTTTTTTTTAATTTTTTTTTATTAAGCCCAAGATTTTTTATTTAAAAAAAAATAAAAAATAAAAATAAAAATATAAAAAAATATAAAAAATTTTAAACTTTTTTTTTTAACAATTTATTTTTATTTAAAAAAAATAAAATAAAAAAATTTACCCCTGCTGTCGCCCGGCTGCCTGTGGTGGCGCGGCCCTGGGCGGAGGGGTTTGCATGAAGACCCCTCCGCCCAGCGTTGCACCACCACAGGCGCCCAAGCGGCAGAGAGGCGATTCGAATCCGAATCGCCTCTTCGCCACCTAGGCGCTCGTGGTGGCGCAGACCTAGGTGGAGAGGTCTGCATGCAGCCCCGTCGCCTAGTTTTTACTTCTTCTTCTTTCTTTCTTTCTTTTCTTTTCTTCTTCTTCTTCTTCTTTTTAATTAATCTTAATTTTAGTAGTTTTTAATTTTTTTTTGGGTCCTTTTTTTGGTTAATTTTCTATTTTTTTTTTTTTTTTTAAATCCAGTGTGTTTTTAATTTTCATTTTGCTTTTTTTTTGTTAATGTTTTTTTAATTTTTTTATTTTTACCTACTTAATTTTATAGTTTATTTTATTTATTTATTTTTCTTTTCCATATTTTTGTTTTTGTTTATTTGTTTGTTTGTTTGTTTTTTTTTTTTTTTATCGTTTACAAGCTATATATATATATATATAGAGTTAGTTACTATTTATTTGTTTATAATTTTTAAGTTTTTTAATTCTTATCTTTTATAAGTTAATTTTGTTTTTTTTTTTTAAATAATTTTATGATTGATTTTTTTTTTCGTTAATTATTATTATTTTTAATATTTGATTTTTTTAATATTTTGTTTTTAGTATATATTTTAATTTATGTTTTGTTATTTTATTAACTTTTTTTGTGTTTTTTCATTGTTTTCATTTTTTAATTTTTAATTTTATTTTATGTCTTCATTATTCTTTTGAAATTTTAATGTTTTTCGGGGTCATGATAAAATCTTTTATGCCATTATTTCGAAATGTTGAAATTTTACCTTTGAAAAAAAAATGTTATTCCAGCGTCAACACTTTTCGTTTTGAGGGTGTTTTTTGGACAATTTTTGCACAAAAAAATGGTTTTCACCGCCATTTTTAAAACATGTTGAAAATTTACCCTAGAAAAAAAAAGTGTTATTCCAGCATCAACACTTTTCGTTTTTAGCACTGTTTTTGATGTTTTTATGGGGTTTTTTTTGGCCAAAGTTCCCATTTTGAGTTTATAGTTCCCGTTTCAAAGTTTACATTGTTTTAGGTCATAGATACCATATCCATTCAAATACAAGTAAAAAAAGGTTGAGAGTCATACATAACTATTGTCACAAAATGTACATATAACCAACATAATATGAACAAAAATACCATAAACATATCAGCCATGAAAATCCATATATACATCAATACATTTTCACATAGAAATCAAGGGAATGAATCTCTCATTAATCAATGCAATGAACCAACCAGAGATGGGACTACCACGTTCCACTCGTTCCACTTGACCATAGAATGGCTGAGCCAAATCTCTCTTCATCCATTCATCCCCGTGCCATATTCCAAGCATGAATGTGGGACTCAAACCAAAAGAAATCAACCAGGGCATACTGAGGCTAAACCACCTCACCCTCATAAATAGAAACCAGGCTTTACCGTAATCCATCCCAGATCACTAAGCAAACATAATAAACACATAATAACAGGGTTTACAATGATCTCCACCAGATCACTAGGCCAAACAAGCATGGATTCCACTGGATTTCTCCACCTACATCGTGAGGAATTTTCCTGTCTCCTAGTCTCTCAGGCTTTATCGTAATCCAAACTAAGATCACGAGCCCCTAAACCGAGACCCACTCTCCAGGCTTTACCGCATATCCCAAACCTGGGATTACAAGGCCCAACGGAGAGAAAACCACCTCTAGGCTCACTGTACATCCTGCCATTCATCGGTAAGGATTCCTAGGCCATATGAGGCAACACAAAATTTGGCTTTACCGCAACCCATAGTCTGGTTCAGGGGTTACTAGGCCATGTGTTCTATCATTTCGTAGATCCACCTCACTCAACTTCGAATCCATTCGGCAATCCAGCTCAACCAAACACGAGAACCCCATCACACCATGGTTATTCGGAAATGACAAGGCTAGGCTGAAAACCTGTCACACCTGGAAAAACCCATGCCATGATAGAAATGAACCACATGCAATACCATGCATGCCAAATCTAGCAAGGAAAATACACATTCAAGTCGACACCTGCAATGAAGCATGTGGTAGTTGCTTGATCCTACCTTTCACCGCTTGATCTTTGCTTCCTCTTGCCTTCTTTTCCTTTCTTGCTCCAAGAAAACTCTAAGTATGCAAGAGTATGAGAAAGAGAGAGAATAATGAAAGAGCTCCAAAGCTAAACTGACAAAAGGTTACCAATTGATCCTTATAATCCTTTTTATGAATGAGGCCTCTATTTTCTTCATTTTCCATTATTTTCATCACCTGTGGCTATAAGAATGAAAGACATAGAAATTATATACATGAAGTCGTGGGGATCATATATTCTTTTGATGTGTTTGGCATAGAAGTGGTGCCAAGGTCTGAAAATTATTGGTGATTCACTAGCCATGTTTGCATTAATTATACAACCTTTCCTAGAGTTAGAGAAGGGTAGTAGAATCAAGGTGCTTTATAAACCTTCTATTCTAGACAATGTTTATAACTGACAAGTTTTTAATGATGATGATAAAATTGTCATATTTCTCAAGGGAAATGAGCATAATTGGAGGGAGGAACATCATGTAGAACCTTTACCCTTTAATAATATTCCCCCAGGTTTAATTCCTTTAGAAGCATGTTTTAGCTGAGATTATGCTTTCAAAGGATCAATTGGATCAATCATCCCAAAATAATATGAAGAGATCAATGTAGGGATTGAGGCTAATCTGAAAATGAATAAGGTTGGTAGTCACATCACTCCCAAAGAGAGTAAGATTCAAATTTTAGTGATGGAATTTAAGGACGTCTTTGCTTGGTCATACAACAACCTGAAATCTTGTCAGGATAATGCTATACAACACACAATCAATTTAGCTGAGGGTGCCAAGACTTTTAGCAAAAAACTTTGGAATATTAATCCAAAGATAACCCCTCTTATTAAACAACAACTTAAGAAAAGATTGAATGTGGGAATCATTTCTCTATCTAGACATACCACTTTGCTTAAAATCCACTTGTGTGTGGATCTTAGAGTGGCCCCTATCAAAGACGACTACTTGTTTCCCAACATGGAAATGTTGTTATAACAAATTATAGGGTATGACATGATGTCATTCCTTGATGGGATTTCAGGGTCAAAGAATTATACAAAGAGAAAATGACATTCACAATTCCTTCAGGTATTTTTGAATACATTAGAATTCCCTTTGGGCTACAAAATGAAGGTGCCACTTTCCAAAGGGAAATGGATTATACATTCCATGAAATCATTAGGAAAATTATCAATATTTATTAAGATGACCTCACTATATTCTCAAGGAAAAGGCTTGATCATATTAATAATTTTCAACTAGTCTTTGGGTGATGTTGCAAGTATGTGATTTCCTTAAATCCCAAGAAGATAGTGTTGGATATGACTGAAGGAAAACTTCTCTGACACATAGTGTTGAAATCCAACAAGTTTTTCAACCAAGGAGTGTAAAGGTATATTAGGTCCCTATAATACGAGTGTATCCCCCATATTGTTATTATTGTGCCCCATAGAAGCCCACTATTGTTATTTTTGTTCCCTTACATTATTATTGTTATGCAAGCCCTAATTATATTTTGATCCTTTAGACTCCTACATATGCCATGGATGTCTTATCATTTGAATCGTCCAAGAATTGTTCATTTATGTGATGTAAATGGAGGTTACCCACTAAAGTGGCTTATTATCTAGTCATTGATCTATCTTTTCTTATGTTTTGGTGCTATTTTTATCTAGATACATAACATTTGGTATCAAAGCTCTTGATTCTTGGGTTTTGTTGCTTCAAATGGGTCATCATGGAATTTTTTCTATAATTCCTCTTTTGTGAACCTTTAGACTATGAAATTATTACCACATGAAGCCAAAATATTGATGAATAGTTGGTTACAATTTTATACCTTGGTTCGCTATATTTTCATAGATATGGTCTAAGAAAGTTAGGGTTTCTGTATACTCTCTAATTTAGTCTCAAAAAGGTGTCCCTAGAAAATGTCATAATTTCTCCTTGAGCATTAGATTTGAATTCTGTAAAAAGTGACTGAAAGTGAACAAACTATATTTTTTGGGTACAAGTTTTAGGGATGAAGGTTAAAACAATGACATGTGGCAGTTCATACAGTTCGCTCTACTGAACCAGTCCATAATCAGGTTATCCTAGGAGATTTGAAAAACTTTAACTTGAAGAATCCAATATTAGTCTAATTGTGGGGTTGGAAAGAAGACACAAAGAGCTACCTCATGATGTAATTTCAGATCTTGGGAAGTTGAAATCACAGAGATACAATATTTTCAAGGATATCCATATTAACAAGCTCAAACCAAGCTTTAAAAAGGTGTGTATTTTTAATTTGCATAACTTTTGTTTCAAAAATTAGTTTGAAGTGATTCAAAAGGCATAGTGAAGCATATTTATATCATTAATTAATTCCAAAATTACTCCCAAACAAAAAAATTCTACATCCATTAAGCCCTTGGAAAACTCTACTATGACGCATGAAGGCAAAGAAATGCAACATGATATATCAAAATTATGGGATAATGTTCAACAAATATTTCTCTCGCAAAGAGAAACCAAATATGAACTGGAAGTGATAATGAAGTGCTTAAAAGAAGACATAAAAACAAGCATAAAAATAGACATAAAAAGGGACATGGATGGTTTCAAAGGAGACATGGAAGGTTTGAAGGATGTTTTGGCAAAGTTGCTACAAGAAAGGCTTCCTAATGGTGACAAGGTATCCCACGAAACTCATGATAAAAAAAAAGGAATGTAAATAATCATTTTAGAGACTAAAACTTTGGGTTGAATATCAATCATATTCCAAATATTCATATGAGTAAGTTTGATGGCGAGGGTATCATATCATGGATACTATAGATGGAGCAATTCTTTGATCTACATGATGTGAAAAACACACCAAAGGTTTTATATTTATAGCCCAATCACTTTTTTCATATCGATTGGTTTGTTCTTGTAAATCACTTGTCACTTGGATAATTTTTAAGGATGGATTGATGGCACATTATGAGGATATAAAGAGTAGTACCTTCTTTAGCCAATTGATAAATCTCAAATAGAAGGGTTTAGTTGCACAACACCTTGAGGACTTCGAAAGATTGAATATCAAGGTAAATGATATTCTAGAGGAACATTAGATTGATGTTTTCATAGGGACTTTACAGGATAACATCCAACATGAGGTTTTCCTTTAGGAACCTGAATCATTAGAGAATGCATTCAGGGTGGCAAGAAAAGTTGAAAGCAAAATTATGGAAATAAGGAAGTATACCACTCACAACTATAAAGATGGAAGTATTGCCACTCCTAGCCTTCCACAACCTATAAGGTTGACACCTAAAAAACAGGAGGAAAAAATAGAAAAAGGGCTTTGTTACAATTGTGATAAAAAATACATTAAAGGTCATAAGTGTGCTGAGAAGAAATTATTTTACATAGATTGTGAAGAGGAGGAAGAAAATGAACAAGAAACATCAAAAGAAAATATATACACTAGGAACCAACCCCAAGGGTTGAAAAATAAGAAATGAATCCGACCATATCTTTTAATGCATTGGTAGGGATAACCACTCCACAAACTCTCAAGATAGATGGATATATCAAAAAGTAGAAAATAATAGTGTTGATTGAGTTAGGTAGTATCCATAATTTTATTCATTGTAAGATAGCCAGGTATTTGAATTGATTCCTATATCTAATACCAAAGTGTCAAGTGATGGTTACAAATGAAGGAACTGTAAATTTCTTAGGGAAGTGCCATAATATTAATATAACAATGGGGGAATAGATATTGAATAGTCCAATGCTTACCATTCTAATGGGTGGTGTTGATGTTGTACTAGTAGTCCAATGGTTACAATCTTTGGGGATGATAGTTTTTAATTTTCAAGAACATTTCTTGATTTTTTTTTTGGAAGGAAACGAAATTGAATTAAAGGGTATCATAGGGAAACCCGAGAATATACTCAACTCTAATGGCATGAAAAATATTTTGAAGATGGAACAACATGGGTTAATTGCACAATTATGCTCACTAGATGTTCAAACATATAATTCATCCATTTCTCCAGTTCTCCAAAGAGTTCTTGACAATCATTCCAAGGTATTTGAGACTCCCAAAGGTCTCCCACCTATTCATGATAATGTTCATGCTATTCACTTGATTCCATGGAGTGTTCCTCCAAACATTAGACCTTATAGATATCCCAATGCCCAAACAAGTGAAATTGAACATATGGTTGCAGAAATGTTAGAGGCAAGTATAATTCAACCTAGCCAAAGTTATTTCTCTTCTCTAGTAGTATTGGTGCACAAGAAGGATGGATCAAGGTTTAAGTGTCATAATTATAGAGAGCTCAATAAGCTCACTATTAAAGATAAATTTCCCATTCTCGTCATTGATGAATTTCTAATGAACTACAAGGAACAATTTACTTCACCAAGTTGGATCTTCATTCAAGATCTCATCAAATTAAAATGAAGACAAAAGACACTCTGAAAACAACATTTAGAACTCATGAAGGTCATTATGAATTTTTGGTCATTTCTTTTGGCCTTACTAATGTATCTTCCACATTCAAAGGTTTGATGAATTCCACTTTCAAAACCTTCCTTAGAAAAATTGTGTTAGCATTTTTTTGATGATATGCTAATCTAAAACAAGCATTGGAAAGATCATGTTTAACATGTTGACAGGGTGCTTAAACTATTGGAGGAGAAACAATTGTATTCAAAACCCTCCAAATGTTTCTTTGGGGTACGAAAAGTGGAATGTTTGGTTCATATTGTATCTCATGAGGGTGTTAAGGTAGACCCTAACAAAATTAAATCCAGCAAGGAATAGAAAATCCCCACAACCTTAAGCCATCTTTGAGTAGTGCTCAGGTTGACATGGTATTATTGCAAGTTTGCTAAAAATTATGGGAAAATAGCAACACATCTAACAACATTACTGAAGAAATCCTTGCATTTTTTTGGACTCCAAAAGAAACTAAGGACATTGACCATGTTAAAGAGGAAATATGTCAAGCTCCGGTCTTGGCTACACTAAACTTCACAAAAACCTTAATTATGGGATGTGATGCCTTGGGAAGTGGCATTGGTGTTGTTTTAATGAAAAAAGGAAGACCCGTTGCTTTTGAAAATTGTCCAATCAAGGAAATGTGTTTACACAAACCTATTTATGAGAAGTAAATGTTGGCAATACTACATGCCCTGAAGTAATGACGCCCTTACCTACTAAGAAGACAATTCAAGATAAAAACAGATCATGATAGTCTTAAACACTTCTTGGAACAAATATTATATTTAAAAGAGCAACAGAAATGGGTCACAAATATTTTGGGTTATGACTTTGAAATCATCTACAAAAAGGGAAGAAAAATGTTGTTGCAGATGCACTCTTAAGAAGGGACGAGGATGTGGAGGCATTGCCCTATGCCATTTATATTATCCAACTTGATTGGATAACTGAAGCAAGGGATGAATGGAAGAATGACGAAGAGGTGTGGACACTCATTCAAAAGTTGCACCAAGATCCTAGTGCATTTGATACATTTATCTGGAAAAATGATTCTCTGTGGTACAAATATCACTTATATATTTGTAAGAACTCCCAACTCAAACAAAAGGTTATTTTGGAATTGCACACCCCTCCCATAGGAGGGCAATCGGGATTGTTATAAACTTACAACATGGTCAAGAAGGAATATTTTTTGGATGGCCTTAAATCTAATATTTAGAAGTTTGTGGTAGAATTTTTGTTTTTCCAATAAAAAAAATTGAGACAATTAAGATCCTAGATCTTTTACAACCATTACCCATTCCAAGTTAGCATTGGGAGGAGGTCTCAATGGCTTTTATCACAAGTTTACCCAATTCTGAAGGAAGGAGTGTCATAATGGTGGTAGTTGATATACTTACCAAATATGCACACTTTTGTGCACTATCTCATCTTTTCAAAGCTAGTATAGTTGCTATTGCATTTGTGGAAATAATTCAAAATATACATGGAAACCCAAAGATTATTGTAGGTGAAAGAGATCCCATTTTCACTAGAATTTTTTGGACATAATTATTTTTGTGTCTTGGTACTCAATTATCTCATAGGTCATCTTATCACCCTTAATCTGATGGGAAAACCGAGATAATGAATAAATATTTGGAAGGATATATTCGTTACTTTGTATCTAATAAATACACACAATGGGTTAAGTGGTTACCTCTAGCATAATGGTGGTATAATACTTCCTTCCATACCACAATAAAAATGACCCCATTTCTGGCGCTTTATGGATATCATCCATCTTCCATCACATCGTCTTTAAGAGACAATACTAAGGTTCAAGTAGTGGAAGATCACATTGAGGATCGAACAAAATTTATCCAACTCTTAAAGGATAACCTGACCTTGGTGCAAAATCAAATGAAACAACAGACAAATCAACATCACAGTGAAAGAAGTTTTGATGTGGGAAATTGGTTATTGTTATGGCTACAACCATACAAACAAATGTCCCTCAAGTAATCTAACAAGGATAATAAGTTATCACCCAAGTACTATGGCCCTTACAAGGTTTTGCAAAATATTGGTACTATGGAATACAAATCGGAGTTGTCTGCATCTTCGTGAGTACACCCAGTTTTCCATGTTTCATGCTTAAAGAAGGTTATAGGTGATAAGATTCTAGTTCAAACTATATTTCCAAAACTTAAAAAGGAAGGAAAAATCATATTGGATCTTGAAGAAATCACGGAAACAAGAATCTGACAGCTACGAAATCGATCACTTTTAGAGTATCTCATTAAGTGGAAGAACTTACATGTTGAAGATTCCACATAAGAGAATGAGTATTTTATATAAAAGCATCCAAAACTACTCAAGCGTTGAGGAAAACACTTTTTTGAAGGGGGTCCGTATAATACTAGTGTAGCCCCCATATTGTTATCGTTGTGCCCCATAGAAGACCACTATTGTTATTGTTATTCCCTTACATTATTATTGTTATGTAGGCCCTAATTATATTTTGACCCTTTAGACTCCTTTATATACCAAGTAGTTTTTGTCATTTGAATCATCCAAGAATTTTTCATTTATGTGATGTAAAGGGAGGTTGCCCCCTCGAAGTGGCTTATTATCTAGTCGTTGATCTATCTTTTCTTATGTTTCTATGCTGTTTTGATTTGGATACATAAAAAGGAGCTCTAATCATTCTTTAGTAAGGTCAAATTTATTAGGAGGTTTGTATCAAACATTGTTGAGATTTTCAAACCCCTAGACAATTTGTTAAAGAAAGATGTTACCTTCAAGTGGGATGAGGCTAGTAGAAATTACTTCCATCATATAAAGGATGTCACTACCCACGAACTGGTATTGGTGAGGCATGATTATACTAAATAGTTTATAAACTTTTCATTCCCATTAGAAAACACCATTGT
This sequence comes from Pinus tabuliformis, assembly GCA_031772625.1. Classification (NCBI taxonomy): domain Eukaryota; kingdom Viridiplantae; phylum Streptophyta; class Pinopsida; order Pinales; family Pinaceae; genus Pinus; species Pinus tabuliformis. The sequence goes on from CM062812.1 coordinate 143,518,069, forward strand.
CGAGGTCCTTCTTCAGAAGAATGAACAAGGTTATGAGCAACCCATTGCATTCATGTGCAAGATGCTCATGGGTGTAGAGTTAAATTATGAAATTATGGAGAAAAAAAGCCTATGACTTAGTCAAATCACTTAAGCATTTATATACTTATGTGGGATACTCTAGGATTGTAGCATTTGTTCCCCATTATACGGTAAAATCCATCTCAGCAAGATTGTTTGGAAACTAGAGGAAAGTGGGTGACTAAAATTCAGGGATACAATCTAGAAATTAAACCCACTAAATTCATTAAGGACCAAGGGTTAGGAAAGCTCATGGCCAAGGGAAATGAGAAAGCCTTGGGTTTGGATGGTACCAAATGTGTGCTGTGGTAATTTCCATTTCTCAAGAGTTGGAGAACATGGAGTGGGTACTAATATATCATTTATTATCTCAAACACTTGAGTAGTCCAAGGAAACTTTTGAGCATAAAACAAGATCCTTGAGGTTGAAAGCCTCCAAATATTGTTTCATCGATCAAGGTTTGGGATGGAGAAATATTAATGGATTAATATTATGTTAGTGTAGAGGAATCCCATATGATTATCAAAGAGGTTATATCAAATCACTGGTTATGAATTCCTTTTTAGAGGGAGGGCTTAGCATTGCCTAAGTTACCTTTCTCACCTTTGATTTTTCAAGCCCATACTTTCCTTTTTCTTTTCCTTAGATATCTTGTTTAACAAGCTTGTTGATTATAATGTAATAATGAAATAACCCATTTTTGTGATGGGAAGTTAATTTCTTCACTAGGGCCATGATCTTCATAGGGAGTTCCATTTACTTTGATAGGCATCATATGCATCGATGTTCTTGAGGATGGTTGGCTATATAAGAGGGGGGTAGTGCTCAGGCTATAATTCTACCTTTACTTGCTTTACATCTCTTGTCATTGGTTTTAATTTTAACATTGGCTCCTGCTCTTTCTATTCATACAATTGCATCAACCTTTAGTATATACAACTCCTTAAATATCACAAGACAATATTAATATCGAACCAACATAAGCAACTGACAACAACCAATCAAAAGTTAGGACACAGAGAAGGGGAATGATGTCAAATTTTAATTATGGATATCATGGAACACTATCATCGTCACAACCTCTTATTTGTGCCACTTATATACGGTGAAAGAAAGGCCTCGAGGAAGATCACTCTGACTAGGGGTAAGTGATAAACACCAAGGTGAAGCAACAGAACAAGTGTACAACCAATAATATTCTATCGTCCAATTCAACCCGCGTTCCACACTAGAATGCCCATAATATTAAATGAAAGGACTTGAATACAAAATTGGTCAATGTACCTCATAATAGATGACCTACCTTCATCACATGAGCAAGCTAGATGAATGCATTGACCAGATAATGGATTAGAGGCATATGAGGTTAGCTATATGTGGATCATGATAGGGTTGTTGGTTGGCATACTACAACATAGGAGAAAAAATTTCTCCTAGGGTCACCCATACATATGGGTGAATAATAGGTCCCATGGTTCCAAAGGTGGATTAAGGCATAAGATTTCAGAGACATTAAGTCTTTATGGCCCTTAAAATTAAATTTTAGGGTCCTTAGTACTCATGCATGTTTTGAGATAATAAAAACATGCACCAGTTTTGTAGAAAAATTATGTTCTTATGCATTTAAAAAAGTGTTCATATTTTGGAGTAATATAAATTTTCCCATGTAGAGTGAACATGCACACATTTGATAGAAGTGAAAATTTTTAATGCAAAGAAACAAACACACACACACATGCCAAACGAATATGAATGCTATTGTGATTCACTTGCCTAAGTTTCATGCTAGTTGAGCTATTAGGTTGAAAGCTCTCAAAGCAAGATGATATATAGTGTGATTATGTTTTGGGTTTGAAGGAATAAATGATTTTCTAAAACTTTGACTGCAAGTTTTGAAGCCATCAACTTTGTACACTCACCATAGGTTAACTAGAGTTAATATGTCAAAAATTATATCCAAAACCAAATAGTTTTCATAGATTTTTTTCTTTCTCTCTCTCCCCTTTTGGGTCAATGATGTTCTTCCAAACATGATTGGGCCAATTTGAAACTTTGTGACAAAATTGATGCCCTAATGGTCCAATAAATCATTGAGGTGATAGATCAATGCATTGATTTCTCTATCTTATTTAGATAATTCTATCCTAAACATGGAATCAATCTCAATCCTAATTACTTGGATCAATTGAAAATCTAAACCTTTTCCATATCATCTATTCTAGATAATTAAAAAAGGTGATACTATTATGCCTTAGAAAGAAGGGGAAGCCTTAGGTTTATAGTTCCTACATATTATATTTCATTGAATAAAACACTTCAACAACAAAAAATAAGCTTAATTGGTGATCGAAGAAATGTGAAATCTGTGAAAATTGAGAGATCCAAGGTTCAAATCCCCCTGCTTGTGACCCAGTTTACTGAGAGGAGGACAGGTTGTATGCCCTTAGAGGTTTACTAGTAGCTACGTGTCAAGCAGGTTGTTGGGTTCCTTTGGGATACAAAAAAAAAATTCTAATTATTGGTTTATGAGACCCCTTGTTTATGGGACAAGAGACCCTCCTCTTCTTAAATTTTATAGAGGTATACATACTCTATCACCTATGAATTTGATTTTATAATCTCTAACTAATTGAGACATCTGATAAAATTGGAACAATACAGAGAAGATTAGCATGGCCCCTGCGCAAGGATGACACGCACAAATCGAGAATTAAAATATATAAAATTTAATAACATTACTTATGCCTTAACATCTATCAAAATAAAAAATTATTTTATACACATGCATAACCAACCCTACAAAAGACCAATTAAAACTTTCCTATTTATTTATAGAATGTATTACAATGATGATTCTCTTCTTAACCTATTTGGTTTCCCTATTTTTTACATTGAGAAGTTCACACAACAAATCAAAAATGAAGGAAAGGAAAAATCCTTGCAGTATGCATTGTACTTCTGCTAAGTTGTAGTAAATAGTATGATGGCGTAATCTAAAGGCTAACTGAATTGCCCACACTTCGTTGCAATCCAATGATTAATAAAATTGCAGATTCTAGACATTCTCAGGAATATTTAAATGATGAAATATTCACCAAAAAGTACAGAAACACAAGCCACTGGTGGAGGGTTTAGATAGATCTTAAACCTTAGCCCTAGATTTTCGTTGGTCCAAAGTTGTGGCTTCACATAATGTTAGAAAATAAAATTTTTGATGGACACAAAGCCAAAGGTTAATAAACTACCGATGCGCCAATGAGAATCATTTTGGTGATGCTCCTTGGGAGGGGAGGCACTAAAACCAATTGAATTATAAAGTAATTTTTATTTTTGAAATCAGGAGTTAATGTTTCCACATATCCATTTAATAAAAATTTTATAATTTTCTTTTTTCAAATGTAATCCAGTTGTCGTTAGTGAAATTTTTTGGAAGCCTTTTCGGTGGCTTTTTCTAGTCTAATTTCTATAAAATCCAGCATGAATTTATTGAAATCACAAGTTTGATGGGTAAGCCCTGCACAATCCAAGTGCCTTAGAGGTTTTTCAGGGTGTTGAATCCATATATATAGTCAAAAAACCAGTGTAAATAACACAAATGAAGGTTTCACCTCAAATTCTTCCATTGAATTCTGGTACCAAAAAGTCCAAAAAGTCACACTAAAGACAACTCCAAATGTAATTGGTGAGATGTCATTGTAATAATTGTGGTTATTTATGAGGTGATTATTATTTATATATATAAATTTTTTAATAAATTTATTTAAAAAAATTATTTTATAAAAAAAAATTAAATATATTTTATAATAATATTAAAAATATATTAACATTTATTTAGTGAGATTGTGAAATCTATCCTATCTATATAATTATATTAATATATATCTTTAAAATATAATATGTTTTGTGTTGTTTTTGTTTGTTTATATTTTTTGTTTATTTATTGAAAAAAAGTGTAATTTTATTTATCTTTGAGAAAAAATAAAATTATATTTTGCATATGCTATGAAGCATTCCATCTATAAACACCTTGTGGCATAGAGCTAAAATAAAAAGAAAAGAAAAACATACATATTACATATACAATGGATGCGGGCAATGAATATTGACATTTTCCGCATTTAGCTAGACTTTTTACCCTTCTTTTTATGCACTTTGTGCCAACCATCCGAAGTTGGTTCAATAGGAACCAATGCCAATGCTCTATATACTTCCACTTAGGGGGCTTCTTTATTTGAGTCAAAACTCTCGAGAACATGAGCTCTTTTAGTGCCTCTGATCCCATTTGTAATATGCATGCCTACAAGGGGAAGAGCCCTGTTGAATTTGGATTATTGATCCTATCTATGTCAGAGAGTCCTCTTCCATTTGTTGACCAAATTGAGTCATATTCTCCTCTTCAAACTGGGCTTGAATATTCTCTTTGGTTTCTTCTTCTTTGTCCTCTGAAAGGGGAGGCTTGGTAAACTACCATCCTATAGGATGATTGAGTTGCTTTTTTTTTTTTTGGGGTTTTTCTTAGCCCGTGGGCAATTATTCTGCAAGTGACATGTTTGAAAACATTCACAACATCAGAATGTCGTATTCTCATAGTCCAAAACTTGCGACCATTGTAAATTATTGTGCTTCAAGATTATGTGATATGGAAGTCCTTTGCTTAGATCTACTTACACACATATTCTGGAAAAGTGAAGAGACTTTTTTCTATTCTTTCCATGTCCTTTTTTTGAATTTTCCCAATGCATTCCTAATGTCTTTAAGGACTTTATGGTGCTAGAAAGGAAGGGGAAGGTTTGGAAGCCTCACCCAAATCGGCATGGTTGTAACTACCATTATTGTAGCATCAAACTCTGAAAACCATGGAGTGATGAATAACCCAACATTTCCCCAAAACCATGGCCCTTCCTATAGAACAAAATATAAGTCATTTTGTGTGTCAAATTGGACTATAAAGAATCCTTTGGGGAACATGTATATGTCATAATTTGGAATCCATGAAGTGAAAATCCATTGGGTTAGTGCATCAAGTTTTGGCCAAAACACATTTATTTTTTTTGAAGGGTGGAAAAAGTGATGAAACCTCTGCATTATTGACCACCAAAGCTGGGGCATGTTTCATTTGGTAAATAATATAGGCACCTGGTTCTGTGCTACATAACCAAAACCCATCCCTTGAAAATGTTTCTTTGAATGAAATTGTTGTGCCATTTGTTGTTTTGTCTCCAGAAGCACTCCCAGGCAGGGAAAATTTTAGGGGCTAATATTCGCCCATGGGCTAATTTTCTATACTTTTTCCAAAAAAAAGATTCGTTAATTTCCATTTTTTTTATAAAAATGATTCGTCCAGACTTTATAGAATGAAATTATTTTACCCTAAAAATGCCAAAGAATTATATATAAACTATATGAACATATTATAAATTTGAATATTTTTACAAAAATATCTCAAAACATTTTATAGATTTCATATTATGGACTAGTGGGATTTTCCAAGGTTTCTAAACTTTAAGATAAATTTCCATCCTTAAAATTTTCCTTGCTCCCAGGAGCACCCCCACATAGCCTTGTGTTTAGGATGATGGTTCAATATTTAATGATATTGTAGTCCTTGAGTAGGAAGAACTCATGAAGAATCATCCCTTCATATTGGGAACATTGAAAACTAATTGGTATACCTCATCTTTCTGC